>LJGR01000004.1:0-506925 GCA_001513835.1 Fusarium temperatum | reverse complement strand
TGAGACGGGTCTCCAGGGGGGTCACCTGAAGATTTGGCCAGTGGATGGGCTGTTTAATAATGGCCCCGTGAGCCTGCAACCCCAAACAACACACTCAAAAACACAAGCCAAGCAGCATCCCAACTACTACTTGCGCAACACTCGAGCCTGGTACTTCCCTTCTCTCAATTCGAGGCTCTATGAGCGACTAAAATCGGTTGGTCTCTCAAGCTACGTCACCCTCGGGCAAGTTGTCATTGACATCGGGCGTGGAGTAGTTCAAAGATGAATCTGACATCACACGCACGCGATTACCTCGGAGAAGTCGATTAGCTGTTCAATATTGGCCCATTGCGCCTGATGCCTGTCTGTCGAGATTTTGGGTTGCGCTTTTTTTGGTCACGGTGGGAGGGCTGTTTAATAACGGTTCCGTGGGTTATCTGTACGGGCCATTCGGTCGGTTTGGATGATGAAGAGGATCTTGGGTGGTGTTCCTTTTGGTCACAGTGGGAGGGCTGTTTAATCACAGCTCCGTGGGTTATCTGTACGGGTCATTCGCGCAACTTGGATGATGAGGTTGGCCTCTTCGACGTCGCGAGAGGGCTATTCGTGCCGCGAGCCTTGACTCTTTTCGTCGACACACTAGGGTTTATTTGAAAGGACCCTGCAGCCTGTGGAATGGTTGTTTGACAAGTTGACTTGGCGTTTCGGTATTCTCATTCTGTGTGGATGCTGTCGGTGGCGGCCGGCAACGACTCGAAGAAGGTTCAATTGAGGAGGCTGAGGTTTGAACAACTCCGTACTTCTGAACCATAAACTTGAGTGAATTTATATCCGTAGATCCGCTTATTTGATACTGCGTGTCCTACTTCATTCTGGCATGCGAGTGGTTTTAGTGTCCTGTGAATAATATGAAGCAATGCAATAGGGAAAACCCGAGTGGCTGCTACTTTTCCACCAGCCACCCGTGGCGGGGGTGACGATCAGAACTCCCAGGCCCCAGGTAAATCCAAAGTCGGAAGGAGTGCTGCCCCATGACACAGGAACCAGGCTCAAGTATCCGACTTTCAAATTTAAATTTATTATCGAGACTATTGAAAAGCGAAGTGGTGTAATCCTGTAATTTCTTGATCAGATATCGTCTCGTACCCGGTAGCGTTTAGTGAAAGAAGATTTGCAGAAAAGCTTATTAAGCAAGCAAAATTCACTGCCACAACTCTAAATCAGCAAGTGATAAAAGTTGAGAAATTGACAAACCAATCATGTAACATCATATCTAAAGCTAATACCTACTCTTTGAGTCATTAAATAAAACCATCATAGCTATAAAAATGTTCTTTCATTTGTTTCCCTCTTGCATCCTCCAACAACTTCACAAAGATTGATTTGCCGAGAGCAAGGCACTAACAGGATGACTAACTGGTACTCCTTACCTGCTGAGATTCGCCGTGCGATCTTGGAGGCCCTGACAGCCCATAAAGCCATTGCACCATACGCTTCTGTCTCTACAGAATGGAGAAGCTTCATCGAAAAGAAGACCTTTTCTCACATTAGACTTCACCCCTCTTGTCTCGAGCACCTCGAGCCTCTCGACGATCACTATAAGCGACTAGTGAAGCATATATGGCTCAACATTGGGCTCAATAGATATACCTGCAGATCATGTCGAAAGAGAGAATCCCTTACGCTGTCATACTCTATCGCCAGAATCTTGAAGGATGCCATCACCAGGTTATTCTCTATCCTGGCGACCTGGAGGGAGTTTTTGACTCTGGAACTTAACGTGTACTGCCCAAGCGACTCGGAACATTGGTTCAAAAACAGTTACTTCGGGGCTCCAGGCGAAGACAAGTTCGAGTGTCATCCGCATAGCGCAGATCCTATTCATGATCCAGAGCACGGGTGGTTTGAAGGCCGCGTCACTGAAGCGCCACCAGACGATGCTCTGCGACGTCCTTTTGGGCTGTCCGAGCTCAGATTTCAAGACGGGGCAGAAGGCCTCCATTTCGTACCTGCGGTAACCAAATTCGTTCTACGCCGCCAGTGCCGTCAGCAATTCAGTCCAGGTGCCTTATCATATATATGGTCAAAGCTACCAAATCTGGAAGAGATAATCTATGAACCATGGCAGTCACACATAACAGTAGCACAAGAGCATTCGGATGAAGGTAACTACTGATATGAGACTTAATGATCATCGAAGAGTGCTAACAAAATAACTCTAGATTTTATAGATACACTGCAGAGCCTCCCGACGACTGTTAACAAAATCACCATATTCGAAGACTTTAATGAGAACTTTCTAGAATTATATGCTCTCGGTCGGGGTCATCTCTCGTACGCCAGTCCACCACGCGTCAGACTTCCAAATCCCAAACTAGGCGCCGCTTTTGCGGCAAAAAGCCAGAAGTTACGGTGTATTTCGGTCGCCTTCCTGATAGACGCTCGTCACTTCTTCGAAGCTTTTCAATCAGATTGGCATTGGCCCCATCTACAATCTCTCACATTAACAGCCAGGGGGGTCGCCAAAGCCAACGTCCACCAGGCCAACAAGCTCTTCCAAACCGCGGCACAAGTCGCACTCAACATGCCTAAGCTTCAGACACTGACTATATGGCACGGAGAAAGAAGAGAGGCTTGCGCTTTTACGTATAGCCGAGAGCATGGTTCGATATGCTGGCAGGGTACACGAGATGTGAAGCTGGAGTCGAAGACTCTTGAGGCTTGGGAGAAGGTAGCCGTCGTACTTTCTGGGAGATTGCTCACAGTTGACACGAAACTGTTGATGGAGGACATCACGTCTCATGGGGACGCTGTTCATCATTTGGGTCTGCATCATGTTGTTGACAGAGTATCACTACAGCAGATACGAATTGAGAACCAGGTCTCATGGCTCTGAGAAGCTTGGGAAGTTGACGTCAAGAAAGGGCTGTCTTCAGTTCCGGTGCACTTAGCAGCCTTGGAAGGATGTGGCCGGCATGTCCGGATCAATATTCTGGAGAGGATCACTCGGCCAAGAGGATTATTGAGCATGGATCGATTGCTTTGAAGAAAGTCTGTTATGCCAGTCTTATTTAGGAAATCGGATGGCAAAACAAAATGAAATGGCAGGGACCCGAAGTGGAAATTCTCGAATAAATAGATCTGCGATGGGGGTACTCTGTTGTAGTGGGCACTGCTTGGAAGCTGATTTAAATGACCTATGACTTGTCTGGATTATTGACACAATGGACCGAGTTCACGGTGTCCAAGTGCAGATCATTAACATCCCTCGATACGTAAATGCTAGAACCTTTACAGTTCTTCTTCCTGGATAAAATTAGCATTAGTAAATCAAATACAAGCCAGCCGCAATCTTACTCATATAGGTAGCAGAACGTGCTGCGTCGAAGGTGGATGCTGTTGACCTTGAACTTGCTAATAAGGAATTAGTGAAGTGAAGTACGATTGTTGAAACAAACCCGACCTAGAGCCGACATTGCCGCATCCGTAACCGTGAACGTCTTCATGCGACCCTTTGAGGTTCTTCTGGTTATAAACCCTCGCCTACCAATGGTTAGTTCTACGCATACCAGTTGATGTGAAATACATCTTACGGTGATTACATCCGTCGCAGCGGCTGCAACAGCGAGGTAAGAAACGAGTGCGATAATTTGCATGGCTGTTATGTGAAGTAGCGCGACTAACAAGACGTTCACTAACACGCAGTAATAAGAGTAAGAGATATGGCGGGGCTAGAAAGACATTTATGAGGTCTTTACGGAAGGGTGCTGGAAGTCGGCAGTGAAGACGGAGCTCGATACCCGGAACATGGGTCGCGGCAAATAGCTGCCGAGCATCTAATCATGTCACTGGAAGCGAAGAATAGGCGCTGTGGCTTAAGAAGATCTGCCAGGTAGCCTAATTGTCCATAAGCTCATGGGCATTTGTCAGGCGCCACGCTACACTGTTCTCACCACGCATAGCTTGAAACACGACCATGCTAGGATTCAATTAATTAGTCTCGTTTCCGCAGCGGAAACCTTCCGCCATTCATGGAGTTCTGGTGCGGCTGGATAATGTTTATGACCGCACCTCGTACAGGGGCCATCTCTCTATATGTGTTTGTTGCAGTTAGGCCAATAAAATGCTTAAAAACAACTGTTGCACCTGTGCCTGTTATGCTGTTTGTTGCTATTCCCGTTGACTCACTGTAACCACGTTGATCAGAAGTCCACGCCTACTCTAGATTAAGCTAAGGTAGCTTCTAAAACTCCATTCACCAACTGCTTACTACTGAAACAAATACAAAAGAAACATATTCACTTAGTCGGCAAACTAATCAACTTCCCGCAAGAAAGATCCAAGCCACTTGGTCCACAATAGCAGAACTCAAAGCGGAATGCTAGGACCAACAGCGCCATAGGGCCAAGCAAAGGATACGTTATCACGGAGTGGGGTAAGCACTACGGCACTTGGGGGTCTGAAGAATTGACCAATTTCAGGTAGAAATACCTAAGAATAATAAGATAAAATAAAATTATATAAATTAAGAGATAATTTTTATAAAATAAAGAAACTTTTATATTATTTTATATTAGTTAAGAAAATTTAATATTTATATATTTTAGCATAATTAGGCATAACTGGCTAACTCCTCTGTCCCCTGGTAGCATGGTTTGTAAAGTGCCATACAGGCCAATTGGGCAACCTTCGTCCGTCGGGGGCATCCCAAATCTCACTGTCTCACTTGTTTGTAAGACGCGAATAAACAGTCTAATCCCTCACCACAATACCGTATCTCAAACGTTAGCATTAGTGTCAGCCAGCCACATCTGGGTCTCGAACAGACGATGAACGCCAAATCTCACAGCCCCTCACACATCTGCTATGCATAAGCTCAAGTAGCCAATAGATGCTACCCTCCTTCACTGATATCGATCTTGGCACCCTTCCGATTTTCGTACTTCTTCCTATCAGATCCTTATCCCCGCAAGTCTAGGCCCGGGCCTTTCGCCGCTATTGATCTGGCCCACCTTTGAGGCTAAACCGTCGTTGTACCAGAATGATAAAGCTGAAAAAGAGAGTTATTCTCGCAATTGACTGGGAGAATGAGCGGCGAATATAAATATTCTGTGCCCTGCCCACCAGGTGTGCTCAACAGTCAAAAAAACCATCTGAATCCGTTCTACAATTGACTGAGCATACACAATCACGATGTCGACAGCCACGCAGACTCCACCGTCTGAAAAGACACTGCAAGAAAAGATTGAGCACCTCGGTGAACTCGTCAGAGATCCCAAATCTGACTTGGGCTCCGATGAATTGCCACATCTTCCCGAGCTCATCGATGATTGGTACAATACCGATGTGGATGTCACCAAAGAAGAATTCCATCAAAGAATCTTACGAGTTTTTAAAGATTCCAAGCATGAGCAGGTTTACAATAGCGTCATGGATCAATTGCCTAATGAAACGCGAAAAGTTCTTGAGGATTTCATCGATGGCCAAAAGACTGCTGATGAAGCTGGAAAAGCCATCAAGGAGGTTGCACCTCTAGAGCTTGGGGTGTCAGGTACCAGCTCTCACGTTCAGACCTTTTCTATGATGGCACAGCAAGTGACTCCTCCTGGCAAGACCAAGGTCTGTATTCTCCTCCATAGTTGTGCGCTCTATATCTAACATTCACAGGGCAAGGAAACCAAGGACTTGACCTTTCAAAATTGGGGCCGCACCGTCAAGAATACGCCTACGGTCACGTATTACCCCGAGACTGTCGCTGAGATCATCGAGATTGTTTGTGATGCTGTTGCCAAGAACAAAGGCATCCGTGTTGCCGGTTTCCGTAAGCTTCTGATCTTACCAAGCGTCCCCTCAACTGACAGTATCTAGGGCACTCATGGGCACCCGTTTTCGGGAGGAGTAACAAGGCCGGGCAGTCTACTAATGGCGATGTGTTGATCTCTACCTTGACTGAGACCAACGCAAGCAGGCTGCCCAATCTCACTTCAGTTCCAACCAACCTCTTCCAGCCCAAGGACACGGAACTCAACGCGATCAACGTTATCACGGACCCCAAATTTGTAGGAGCGCCGGCTCTGAAGAATGGCAGGAAGTATGTTCAGGTTGGAACAGCGACCACGAATGAGAAGTTCCGACGGTGGTGCATCAACACGGGAAATGTTACTTTGCCTATGAACATTATTGAGGTCGAGATAACCTTTGGCGGTAGCAATGCTACAATTTGGTGAGTTCTCAAACAAAACCCTTCGCCCTGAAACTAACACTGGTAGTCACGGCGCGGGCATCAACAACCCAACCTTGAGCGATCTTGTCCGACGAATCGACTACATCGACGTCAACGGCAAAGAACGCTTCGTCAATATGTCCGATCCCACACTTCTCAAGGCCGCAAGCGGATGCTTCGGTCTTCTTGGTGTCGTCACTTACATCACCTTTGAATGCGACGCAATGTGTACCGCCGTCATGCGTCCAGTCAAACTCGACGTTATCGACGCTATCCCGCCGCCGCCCGAGATGAAAGACTCAGATATCCCCGCTGCTCTTCGCCAAAAGCGCACACAGGCTCAAAAGGATGATGCGGTCCGTGAGTTTGAGCGTCGTGCGAATGAGGACTTTTATGCAGAGTGGTTCTGGTTTCCTTACTCGCAGCAGGTCTGGGTTAATACATGGAAAACTGACACTGACACCAAGAACGTGGTTAACTACCCCAGTAATGCAAAGACGTTGTATCAAGTTGCCAGCACCGCGATTATGAACATGGCTCAGGAGATTGGAAAGCATATCCATGCTTTACAAGTTGCGCCTCAGACGCAGACTTCCCTCCTTTGTAGGTTTCGATCATCTCATTTTGGGAGAAGAAGGTTAACACGATGTAATAGCTTGGCTAGCAGTGAAGAACTTTGACGATGTCAAAGGAACCAACAAGTCCATCAGAACTCTGCTACCTAACGCTCTTCATTTCCAGCGGGGCGTTCAGAATATTCGGGTCCGCAATCTGGAAGTTGAGATGGCTGTAAGTCCTTTGATGGTTTGCATCGACCTAATAGCTAACGTGACTATAGCTTGACTCAAAGAAGGGCAAGCCCAATGAGAGAGACTACACCAACGTCAGACGTGCTTGGTGGGACGTCATCAAGACATGCTACGCCAACGCCAAAACATCTCCGATGCGCATGCCCATGGAAATGCGCATAATGGGTTCCAGTGAAGTCACTCTCGCGCCACAACGCGGCAACAAGCTTGGAACATGCGCCATCGGTATCCTGACTTTGGAGGCTGTGTCCGATATCTGGGTCCCTTATGCGCAACAGGTCCTTGACAAGTGGACGAGCTACAAGACGAACGATGGAAAGCCTGTGGTGGTGAAGCCTCATTGGGCTAAGGAATGGTATATGTACAAGGTTGGCGGTAAGCCTTGGATGGAGAAGTTGGTCAAGGAAGATTACAAGGAGGAGATCGCGGAGTTCCAGGCGCTGATGACCGCTATTGGCAAGAAGCATGATTGGACGCTTGGGGATATCAAGAGGACGTTTTCCAACGATGTCCTTGATAATACCTTCTTGGGCGGCGTTGCTATCTCTAAGCCACAGCAAGCTGCGAAGTCGGTGAAGACTGTTCAGGTTCAGGTACATGAAATCCCTGCGGATACAGTCTCAGAGGTATCTATTTAAGCACTAGCCATCATTTAATTAACTGGATATCGCATTACTTCTCATAAATATGGTATGCCTAACGTCGAAAGAGGTCGATACCTGTACTGCTTCTGAACGGTATCTAACGAAGGAATAGAGCTAGGTTAACCTATTACGTTCAAGCGGAAGTTGGCATGAGAGATGAGGGATTAGTCAGCCCCGAATACTACCTGGCCTGATTCTAGCCATCGTCAGCACAAATATTACCAACACTGCCAGCTCAAACATTCCACTAAGATCTCGTCCCTAAGACCTACCAGCAGTCTCTAGTCATGTTTTCATATGACAGCACAAGCACAGGACGCGGACTCGGCCCAACGCAAATCCGTCTCCTGCATCTACTTCCAGCCAAAGATATCAACAATCCGATTGAGTGTCGACTCGAAGTTTTCGCATTCGAAGAAGACCCAGTGTATGAGGCTCTTTCGTATTGCACGGGCGACAGTAGCCAACTTCAAGCGATAAAATGCAACAATGAGGCATTTCAAGTCACCGAAAGTCTGTTCTGTGCACTGCAGCATTTAAGGAACGACCATGTTGAGCGAATATTATGGATCGACGCTATTTGTATTAATCAAACGGACTTAGAAGAGCGCCAATCTCAGGTCAAGCTTATGAAAGACATATACAACAAATCGGATAGGGTAGTCATCTGGCTAGGTCCAGATCCCGCCTCTGATGGAGTCGACCACTTGTTCGAAATGGTGCAAACGATTCCGAATCTTCCGGATCCTCAACTAAGCAAAAGGGAGAGAACATTCTTTGAGATGAACGTATATGATGCAGATCGCTGGCATCAAGGCGAGGACACAAACTCTGAAGTCACGGATCATATGAAGAAGGATTTCGTTATACCTAACGAGGCTGAAATGGGCGCAATCGCTTTGTTGACAAGGCCATGGTGGACAAGGATATGGACCGTTCAGGAGATGGTTCTCGCTCCCAGTTCTATCATCATGTGTGGCCACTTAGCTGCTCCAGCAGCAGATGTCCGACGTACATGCGCTGATGTTCTTATGCACGCAGTTAGCGACGCGTTTGACACTGGCGATGACGACGATCTTCTTAGCTTTGGAGACCTCTTTGGCGACCCCAATGGCACACTATATATGGCCAATATGCGACTACATCGGAGTGTCAGTGCGAAAATGGAGCTTGGAAAACTGCTCCGGTTTCTTAGATGGTTGAGAGCCAAAGATCCAAGGGACAAGGTATACGGCTCTTTGGGTATCGCCGCATCAACATACGGCATTGAGCGGGACTACACCATTTCCACTGTCGAATGCCACACGCATGCGACCTTTAGTATCATGAGCGGTAGCCAGTCATTGGAGATTTTCAGCGCTCTGCGAAGGCCATCGTGCATAGAGACTACCTTGCTTGACCTGCCATCGTGGGTCCCCGACTGGAGCTATGACTTCTCTAGTGTCCCAGATATAGAAAAAGGACCATCGGGTATCAACAATCCCATCATTAGGGAAAACATTCGTACTCCGATAATGCTGGAAATGTCGGATGCGTTTCCCGAATGGAGGGCGTCCGGATCCAACATACCTTTCAAGGCAAGGCTTTCAAGCAATGGCAAGACCCTCGTTCTCAGAGGTATGATTTTGGAAGAGTTAAATTGTATTGGGAACAAGCTAGAATACCCATGGCCGGGACCTGAACTCCAGTCTGAGAACCTGGTCATGGAAGCAATCCACGATTTCAAGAGAAGCTGGAGAATCTACGGATCTATTGGTGCCGCCATGGATACTATCAAAGGCTGGCAAGATTTGGCCCTCGGAACTGGGATTCTCAAGACAATGTCCGGTGAGACCCGAATGGATGCTTTCCTCACCACCTTATTGAGCAACCGGATTCGTCTCAGTGCTGATCGACGAAAAGTCTTGAATTATCTTCAAAACAGCATCGGAAATAGCTTCAGAATGAGCAGTAGCGGTACTGTTATGAATCAGCTTCATCTACCACACGTGGCACCGAAGCTATACCACAGCCTATTGGGATACAGAAAGGTTTGCAATACTGATGACAACGAAATTCTTTCGTTCGGGAAGTCCTTCACCGACGTGCAATTGGCTTTCGATCAAAGAATGGCGATGACAGGATCAGGATATCTCTGCATGGTTCCTTGGTCTGTTCGAGCTGGTGATAGGATTGCGCTCCTTCGAGGCGGGAAGACACCGTATGTGCTGCGGAAGGCGGGGGAGAAATGGAAGATTTTGGGGGATTGTTACGTTCATGGCATCATGTCTGGTGAGGTATGGAGTGATGATAAGTGTGCTGATATTGAGATCATTTGATCAAAGGGCAAAGGCTCTTAGTGAAAGTCTCTATGCGGCGCCGTGTGTAGGGGGGGGGGCGAGCCTCAACGCTACCATTCACTGCACTCTCTGGCCCCAGACATAACTTGATAGAGACATTGAGTCAGATTCATGAGCACATACAGTGGACAGTCGTGCGTGATGAAGTCTGAGAAAAGATGGCCAAGATGTCAGTTAGTAGCAGACACACTAGCGAGTCTCCTGTCGTGAAACGTGGCCCATCAGAGTCGAATATTCATGCAGTGGATGCCATGCTTTTCCGCGCAAGATATAAATCGCCGCATACCGCCGCTGATCATGGTGATCAAAGAGATATTTACAGCTCTTCAATAAAAGATGCTTGCTCTCTGGATCTTCCTTCTCGCCGTTCTATTCTGGCGTCTTCACGTCTCGTACAAGCACTTCTCGAAAGTTCCATATGGCATACCCTGGCCACCACGCGGACGCTTTACTCCGTATATCGTTACACATATCGCTGGGATCTGGAATATTCCAAGTGTTATGCACAAAGCCTACCATGATGTACGATCAATAACAAATATTTACCCCTCATGCTGATGTTTGTAGTACAACAAAAGGGGCTCCATTTGTATGATGTTTGATTGTTCTGCCGTTTAGTCGTCCAGAAGTTTTGTTGCCTCAGAGTCTCATTCGGTGGATGACTACGTAGAATGATAAGATACTTGCCCCGATTCCTGTGCAAAATGAAGTTGTGAGCGCAGAATATGCTTTCTTCAATTAGGCTGTTTGGAAATACTGTGCGGTCCCCAATGTTCTTCGCGTGCAGATGAACCGAAACCTTCCGAAGCTGAATCCCAGAATTGCGCAAGAACTGGCTACTTCGATAGACGGGGTGTTTGGATTGGACAGAGAGTGGAACGAAGTTCGGGTTTACAGTCTTGTGCGGAGAGTGATTGCGAGGATCACGGTTTGGTTGATGCTTGGCGGCATACTAAGTAAGCAAGCACCTATAAAACCGCAAAGGTTTGCAACTAACAATACCTAACTTAGGCACCGATGAAGAACTGGTTGAGAACCTATCGAATTTATTCCCAGCGCCATCGCCCTATCAATATTTCCTCCGTTCCTCGAACCTATTACTTCCCGACTCACGTCCATATTCAACGATATCTACACGAGAAAAGCCCTGAAGATCCGCGGTCCACGCACTAAAAAGAGCATCATCGCCGTCGAAAACGGGCTTTTGAAGGATCTCTCACAAGACGATGTGCTTACTTGGCATATCCACGAAGCACTGCGCAAGAAAGAACCTCGATTCGAGATGGCGGACGTCATCGCATGTCGTGTTTTCGCCACAGTGTTTGAAGCACTAGAATCAACAACACTCAGAATGAAGTATCCTCGTTTCAGCGTTTGCGCGAGCAATCCATCCATGCAAGTTTGGCAAGCTTTGGAGGAAGAGGTAGTTGATGTTTTCTCCACAAACGTTGATCAGACAAATTTGAATGGCCTTTGTGTTGTGGACAGTGTTATCAAGGAAACACTTCGACTTTACACAGCAATCAAAGCGCTGTCAGTGGATGTTATGCAAGAAGATGGTTTCACAATTGAAGATGGTATGATTCATCTCCCTCAAGGCGCTCGCCTGAGTATCGCTGCTTGGGGTATTCACCACGATAAGGACATATATGCTAACGCATACGCCTTTGACCCGTTTCGCTTCGTAGTGTCACACAAGGGCGATGGCCAGGACACAGACTCACTTGCCACTCCTTCGGAGAATTACCTCCTATTCAGGTTTGGGAAGCACTCTTGTGCTGGGAAAAAGTTCACAGTTGTTATTGCAAAAGTGTTTCTTGCGTATTTGGCAAAGAATTATGATTTGGAGGAAGTTCATAAGAAGCCTCGTTTCTTAAGTTTGGGACGTCTTCTTATGCCTCCCATGAGCACAAAGCTGAGAGTCCGAAGGAAGGCAAGCTGCGTAGAGTCTTGAGTTTGCAAACAAGTTTGTTACTTCCCTGTATTCTACCTGCATTTCACTTATTTGGACGTTTTCATATCCCATTGTGGATGTGATGTTAGGGACGGCGAGGAAACTTAGGATCCAGATCCTAAGGGATGAAAAGACTTACGTAAAATTAACAAATCTTAGCCTGCCTTTAGACCAGTGGAGTTTTACTGCTTGCTGATAGATATGATAGATGATGGCAATGTTTCCCATACGCGACAGTGCGAGGCTTGATGCCTAGAAACGACAAACTGTAGGCGAGCTCTACTCGAATCAGGTTAAGGTCGTGAATAAGCTTGCCTGCAGATTTTGCTCTGTCGTATCAACAATCAAGCAAATCAGAGAATTGTTTGCTATGGCATGGCTTCATGCAGTTTGAGTGAAGTGGGCCTCCTGCATACACATCGCTTCTTGATATTTTTTATAGGATGACTCAAGACAAAGCCAAACGAGTCAGTTATGTAAGCCAGCAATGGAATAGAAGTGGGATATCTTGCAGAATTTCTTTTATTTCCTTTCGTTCTTTCTTCCTTCTCCATCCCTCGACATACCTGAACTGATAACTGTTGTACCGCTCAACTACATCTCTGCGTACAGAAGCATCTTTACAAGATGTCATTTCACAAGGGGGCGTTTCGCGTCACCAGTAGTTACAGGGACCAGGGTCAGCTGCCATTCCTCTCCATCGGTCCATTCGCTAACTCTGCATCTAAGTTCCAGGAAAGCCAACAGTCATCGGCATCTACGGCCTTCCAGGCTCCGGAAAGTCTTTTATCCTCCAATACCTGCGCAAGGACCTCGGTGAAGAACAGTTCGCATTCTTCGAAGGCTCTGAAGTCATTGCCTCTCTCGTCCCTGGAGGTCTTGACGAGTTTCAGAAACTAACCGAGGACGAAAAGTATGAGTGGCGCATCAAAGCTATCAACCACATCAGAAATGAAGCTATCACCAGCGGTCGAGTCGCCGTAGTGACTGGGCACTATAGCTTCTGGCCCAAGGAGAACGATGAGCCCGATGGTGTCATCACTGAAGATGACTGGGACACATTCAGCCATATCATCTATTTGAGACCTGCCGTGCAAACCATCATGTCAAACATCGAGAGCGACAAGAAGGACAGATCTTATATGTCCCATTTGACCATGGAGAACTTGAAGTATTGGCGAGACCGTGAAGCCTCGATGTTAAGTCTCATATGTCGGGAAAATATTCTGTTTGCTCCGATCGAAACACCCATGCCCCGGAAAGTCCTAGCCCTTGTTCGGAAGTTCAAAAAGCCCCCTACAGCTGAATCAAACATTGCAGAGGTGACGAAGCGTCTTGACGAGATCGTCGCTCTACACGACAGCAAAGAGCTCCGGACATTCCTCGTCTTTGACGCTGACAGAACACTGTCGGTTGAAGATGCTGGCCTTGCCCTTTGGAATGAGGTGCATGGAGACGGTGTTGGAGGCGGTGGCTTTCTCATGAAATACCTCTTCGGTGGTTCAATGGGGTACTCGGATGAGTCGTTCCGCGAGGCCACCGAGAAGTTGGAAGACAAATGCGATGATGAGGAATTCGAGGATCATTGCAACACGGTCTCAGCGTGCGTCTCAATGCGCCCTGAGTTCCTTTCCCTCTTGCGTGTTGTCGCACACACGAAACACATGGGCGCTGTTGTTGTGACCTGTGGCGTTGGAAGTCTATGGACTAAGGTCTTGGAGCACCATGGCCTGGCAGACAGCGTCAAAGTAATCGGTGGAGGAAGATTCTCAGATGGATACATCGTCACTCCTGGAGTCAAGGCTGCTGTGGTGTCGCACCTCAGAGATGCTCATGAGCTCTACGTCTGGGCCTTTGGTGATAGTCCTTTGGATATCCCCATGTTGTGGGAAGCGGACCAAGCCATTGTCGTTGTCGGTGAAGAGGGGAACAGAAGCAAGACTATGGATGAGGAGTTGGAACCGGTCATTCGAGATGATCACCTACGAGCCCGACAGGTTCTTCTGCCAAGTACAGCGTCGCCTAGACTTGACACCAGCACTCTACCTGTTGTCAGCATGGACGAAGACTTCGTCAACTCAATCGTTGACCCCCGCCCTGACCGCCAGCCGCTCAAGATCTTCGACGCAACCCATAAAGCCGCCGCCAAACTTCTCATGTCACCCATGCGCGACGCCGCAGTCTTTGGTCCAATGCTTCGACAAGCACACGCCAATGTCGGGCGATATCTCGCCACCGAGTATGTATCCGAGCTCATCGGCCTTGAGGAATACGCCATTCCTCACGTGCAAGGCCATAACACGACCGGGTATTATCTTCTCAATGAAGCTACTACTTCCATCGTCGCCTTGATGCGCGGCGGTGAACCAATGGCGTTCGGTGTTAGTGATGTGTTCCCGCAAGCCATGTTCATTCATGCCTCTGCCGCTGAAGACGTGAAGATGCATCATGTCCAGGGGCAGTCGAATGTAATCTTGATAGACTCCGTGGTCAACAGTTGCAAGAGTGTCATTGAATTCATCAAGCGCGTTGTCCGTCTTGAGCCAAACGTCAACATCACGGTCGTGGCCGGGGTAGTTCAGGCTGAGGCGATTGCCGACGGCCATCTATTCGCCAAGGTGATGAAAAGGCATGGAGCTGGATTGGTTGCGCTTCGGGTGTCAGAGAACAAGTTCACTGGAACCAAGACGACTGACACTGGCAATCGGCTGTTCAACACGACTCCCTTGGCTTAGGCTTCTACAGTGCCATGACGCCACGGTTACAGATCCTGGAGATAGGCAGTGCTAGTTGACGATAGAGGTCACAAGAAATTGGAGAGTATTTGACATTATCTAACTGAAAGGCAGTTGACAAGTGATGTAACCAGTCCACCTCCATGACCCATCGCCATCCTCCTCACGGTAGTCTTAGCCCTCGTTGTTACAGTTCGTGCAGTAGTCCATAACAACCTTACAAGAGTTCGATAACTCAATATGTCCACACATCCAAATATTGTCATTCTGCTTCGCGTTCTCACGTCTGTATCCAAAGTCAGTAAACAGTCCATACTCAAGAGCTAGGGAGGAGGAACTTACGCTTCCTTGATGAGCTTCCCGCTCATACCAATACCATAGTCATCACAGCTAAACTTGGCAATACAAGCAGCCTGGCCCATTGACATGACCATGAGAAGACCCTTCTTGGACCGACTGTAACGCGTAGTGTAACCCGTGTAAATAGTATCGTCGTCAAATTTACCAATAGCGCGGTCACATGCGTCGCCAAGACCGGACTTGGAGAGTCCATCGCTTGTACCGCACTGTCCAGAGCCATCATTGTCGACGTGAGTCTGTGTAGGAACTGGTGTAGCGATGGTCTTCACCTCGCCGATTCCGTTGGAGAATGTAGCTGTTACATCCTTGTATACTTGTCCATACGCAAGAGTATACGCAGTCCAGGCGAGGACGGTTCCATCAATGGTCTTGGTGAGAGGTTCGTTGATGGGTGCTTGTGTAGGAGGGGGTGCTTCAGTAGCTGGGTCGACCTTGGAGGGATACTCGGTGTACGCTTCGCACTTGTTGTCGATGAGTGTGGCTGTCGCGATGTACTGCTTGCCTGAGACGGTGGTGGAGCATTGGCAGTAGGCTGATGTGACGCGGGGACCGCCGTAGATACCACAGGGGTAGTATGTGCGTACTGGAGCGGTGGTGATGCCCTCGGTTGATTCAGAGGTGATGGTGTTGCTAGTTTGGTCGGGGGGGCGGGTTGTTGTGAGGAGGGTGCTGGGCCTTGTAGTAGCCGGGGCTGAGGTGTCAGTCTCTTCAGCCTTGGATGTCTCTTCCGTCTTGGCAGTTTGCTCAGCGGTGCTGGTCTCATCGACAGGCTTGGTAGAGGTCTCTTGGATAGAAGTCTCAGCTAAGGTTGTAGACTCGGGACCTTGGTTGGAGGTAGTCACATCAGCAGCCTCAGTCGAGGTAGGCACGCCAGAAGTGCCGGTCTCAGCCGGGCCAGCAGAGGTGTCACTGCCAGTAGCCCCATCACCACTGGTAGGAGGCAGAGCGATCGAGGTCTTGGGCTGAGTATCCGAAGCGGCGGGAATACTGGTAGTCTCCCTCATCTTGCAAGACCCAGTAGTCTCCGTCGTCTCAGCAGAAGTTGTAGTCTCAGCCTCAGTAGAGGTAGGCTTCTCAGTGGTACTAGCCTCCGTCTTGGTCTCCTCAGTCTTTGACTCTTCCTCTTCCGTCTTAGACTCCTCCTTCTCAGTCTTGGACTGATCATCATCATCATCATCATCATTTTCCTCACTCTGATCTTTAAGATCATTGCTGTTGTTGGTGAGAGTACTGACGATGGGAGTAACGCCCTCAACAACGCCACCAGTGATCTTGCCAGTGACATCCTCAAGGTTGGAGACGACACAAGACAAGGTGTTGATGACGTTGGAGACGATGTCAAGAAGTCCGCGACGTCGCTTACCGGGACAGCCGCCAGACTCATTGCCACCAAGGTCCTTGATAGCGCCCTTGACACCGTCGATCAAGTTATTAACCTTATTCAACGTATCTGTCTTGAGGCCATCAGGGTTGTTCGTCCAAGCGACGATAATAGGGATGATGTCGTCAACCTTGGAGTTATACTCTGAGGCAGTGACCTGAGCCTGAGAAGCAGCAGCAGTGGCTTCTTGAGGAGGAGCAGTAACGGGTGCTGAAGGGGCATCGCTTGGTTCGGAATCCTTCTCAGTGGTGCTGGGGATGTTGTTGACGGGGGCGGTGGTGCTAGGGGCATCGACCTTGTCAGTTGTGGTTTGGGGAGGAGGCACCTCAGCACTGGTGTCGGTGTTGGGAGGAGGGATGGCAGCGGAGGTGGTTGTGTCGACGGGTGCCTGTGCTTGGGTAGTAGTCGTCTCGGGGCCAGGAGCAGGAAGGTCAGTGGTTGTGTCGACAGGCTCAATTGCGTTGCTTGTAGTCTCCGTCCCAACTGGAGCACCAGTGTTTGTGGTGGTGTCGATAACCAGAGGAGGGACGCCACTCGTGGTCTCTGTTCCAGCAGGGGGCAGATCAGTGTTGGTAGTAGTACCAATTGGCTCAACAGCATCGTTGGTAGTAGCCGTCTTAGTACCAGCAGGAGGAGGAACATCCGTGCTGGCACCAGGAGTGCCAACAACATTGGTCTCTGTACCAGCCGGAGGGATCCAGTTCGAGGTAGTCTGGTCATCTGTGGTGGTAGGAATAGGGTTCACAATAGGAGCATCAGTGCTGCTCAACGCATCCACGATGGTTGATGTTTCAGTACCAACAGGCGCAATCTCAGCGCTGGTGGTGCCTTCAACGACCTGGCCAATGGTGGTAGGAGTCTCAATCACTGGAGCAGCATTGGTAGTTGTGTCAACGACAATAGCGCCATTGTTAGATGAAGTCTCGGTGTTGATGACAACAACGTCTGAACTTGTAGTAGGAAGAACGTCAATGGGCGCGACGGCGCCGGTGGTAGTAGAAATGAATGTATCAGTTGTAGTGGTATCAGTGTTGACGTCTCGCTCATCAAGTTGGTAGATTCTACCACTGTTAGCAGACTCTTTTATACTAAAATGGGTCGCCACTTACTGGTAAGGAACGGCAGAAGTGAACTTGGTTGCGAAAGACAAAAGAAGGAAACCAATGCCAATTGGCATGGGAGAGTCTGTAGGGCGCAACATAACGAATGAAGAAGCTAGCCCAACCAAGGTTTGCGATACTAAAACAATGGACAAAAGAGTGTCTGAAGGGACCAAAAGACTTTAAGTAAAGCACAAAATAACAAAGAATTTATTTACAGACAATTGCATACAAGCCTTGACGTGAGCAGGATGACTTACATGGATTGTAAGCCACCCCCATAATTCTAAATTGCAGGGCGGATCCTTCAGAAGAAACTTCCGAAGGATCTCAGCAAAACACGCTGTTTACATTAGCGCATCGAAATTTAGCTCCGGATGCAGCATGGACTGCATCTGCCGAGAGTATTACGACGCGAAGTGAGATGGGACAATTTCGGGACTCCTTAATCTCCATCCTTCGGAATCCTGAACTACAGGGCTGTAGGGCTCCATCCCGTGCGCTTATCGGGGGCTGTTAGTGGTGTTCTAGGGCTGAGCTGACTCCACTGGAGTAAACACGCAAGGGAGTTGGAGAATGGCATGCGCTCATTGGTATGATCGGGCTGTGAATAAGGCATCACCTTGTAATCTTCCATCTTATAGGGATTTCTTTATTTCATGCGTGAGATTCGGCCAATATGTCATCGTTTGATAGGATTCTGTGCCAGGGAAAAAGCAAGGCAGACTGACGATCCCAATACAACCGCTAAACCTCATCGCCATTCTACCTATCTACCCGTTGCCATTATCTATGATTCACCATCCCAGCGCTCAAGGCTCTCTACGGAACGTGCAAAAGCTCAGCCCCCAATCTCAGCACGTTTCAACTAAAATCTCATCCAGCCCCCAACTTTGATCCCACAAACACGGCAAACACGGGAAGATCTGGACCCTAGTCTCACCATCCAAGGCTTCCCGCAAAATGTCTCAGTAACCCGCCTGAATCTTCGGCTCACGAGTCATCAACACGCTATAAATCCACTCACACACAGTCAGCTCAGCCCTGTTTCATCGGTAGTGGAACATGTCAGCACAAGGATCTCCATAATCGCTCCTGTTTCAAGTACAAGACAATTGAGATGAACTAATTAAACGGATTACGCCAAGGATTCAACATGCATCCTTCGAGAACACGGCTTTTTTTTATCTTGTAAGTCACTACCAAAGTCCTGAACGGCCCGTTAAATAAATGCACCGCCCAACATTTTAGACGGCCGTTATAGCAGGTCGTTGGTATTCTTCCTACACTCTTTTGGATAGGCATTCTCTTCAGCGACAATGCTTTTCTCAAGGCGCTTCACTTTTGCCCTCGGGGCTTTACTCTCTTTTATCGCCAACGCCAGCGCTGCTTCTGGCGAAGGCAGTTTTCCTGATTTCATCTCTAATTGGGCCCTCTTCCGAAGATGGGAGGACATTACCGCTTCCATCCCCGTCTTTGACGTCCCCGCCATGGAAGACCTGATCGTCGGTGACTGGGTCAACTCTGAGAAGAAGTTGACCTGGGAGTGCTACACGCTCACCAAGGACGGCCTCGTCGCTAATAGCTTGACTGTCATCATCGACAAAGCTACCTTGACTTGGACCGACAGTGACAACCAGCCGCAGCAGCAGACTGTTGTTAGTAAGCGCAGTGGTATCAAATCCGGTGATGGCAATGCTATCATGTATGGCGCTCGTCTGCAGAAGGGTCTTGACCATCCTAACATTCTTCCCATCAACCACATTGTTTACGGCAAGGGTGGCGTGAAGGACTATGGTTTCGCTATCATGCCTTATGTCCAGGAGGGCTCTGTGGCCGATAACCTCGGCAGCCTGACTGATGTGAACGGTGCTTTCAAACAGATGCTCGCTGCCGTTGCTGCTGTCTCCGCCGCCGGCATTATTCATCGTGATCTCAAGCCTGAGAACTTTCTCAAGGATGGAGATACCATTAAGCTCATGGACTTTGACCAGTCGCGAGACATTGGAACTACTGTTCAGATGGACGTTGGCACCCCCTCATACACTGCCCCAGGTACTATATCCACTTCCTCCATCTCAACTGTAACTAACATTTCTAGAAATCATCATTGGCAGAGACTACACTACCAAGGCTGATAGTTTCTCTCTGGCCATGAGTTTCCTCGTTATGTCTGTTCCTGACCTGCGAAACTCTGACGACCGATTCCAGCTGTGGAAGGATCTCATTGAGCCCCCCAACACTAGCTACGAGCGTGTCACAGCTGATAAGACTGAGGAGATCCTCCGGGATAGAAACTATGGTGTTTTCAATGGCAACGATGGTCTTCTTAAGGTCATCGCCAAGGCTATGTGCAGTGAGAGTGAAGGGCGCTACACGCCTGCTGAGTTCGAGACGGCTTTTAACGGAGCTACATAATGGCTAAGTTGATAAGGCGGAACAGTGGGGATGTTGATATCTTGGGTCTAAAATAGTTGAGAAATTCAGACTTTCTATGCATCCTCATATTGGCGATTGTCACACTATGACCATTTGCCTAAGCTGTTGAGATGTGACACGCTCTTCGTCACATTCAATGCAAAAAGAAAATGACACTGCATCCGTGAGAGACAATACTTGTGATCGAGGCGAGGTCTCTACTCGTCAATCCACGCAGCATGATAACCAGTATTCATTGACAACAATCAACGACGGGAGTACTATAACGAAGATGTCTAGTAGGCAAACATATTTCCTCACTCTTCGCTTGTCGATAACGCGTCAACCGCCTCCTTCAAGCGCTCCGCAGTTACATCCTTCCGAGATTGCACTTGAAGCTACAGATCATTAGCCAAAATCACCACAACAGAGCCGAACCCTACCGTAGCCACATTCTTGATGTCCACTTTCTCAGCATGCCAAGTCAAATCTCTCCTCACCCGGTGCTGAACACGTGCATTTTTGGTGGATACCGTAGCAGGGAAACGTGTCCAGATCAAGATGACAGCACCCGACCCAGGATGGCGATAAAACGCAAACTTCTTTATTCCGGGGGCGTCAAAGTATTCAGCAAGATCTTCAGGCGCTATCTGTTTGACGTGATCCTCGAACTCGATGATATCTTCTTCGTGATCGACTACCTAATTCTGGGGTAAGCTTGGGTCTTGAGGACATGAGGTCGTCTTACCATCTTCAATAGGTCACCGTTCTGGAGTTGAGACAAAGCTGCTGTGCTGGGAGCATCGAGAAGGTAATCTGGCTCTGTTTTGGGCTGATCTGTGGTTCCTGGGAGATCAATCGTTTGACGCTCTGTTGATTTAGATGACATGTTGAGATCCTGTTGTTATTATGTTATGTGTCGTGCTCTGAGATGGTGCTGTTGGAATTGTAAAAAGTACGGTAGGCTGACGCCTAGAAGTACTGATGCCTGAACGCGCACTAGACCGCTGAAACAGTGATTAGTCAGAGGGAACAGCCACTAAAATTAGCGACAGGCTTAGTGAGTCCTACAGCGCACACGCCATCGCACGTAGGACTTCTCAAGGATTGTAGTTTCGACAAGATGCGAACAATTTTGTAGGCCCGGTCTCGGGTAGATAATTATTAACTACAACAGTCGACTACCTTTTAATATATCGCCTTAGTCAAACATTCTTCTACTATATAGTTACCTAGTCATTCGACGTGTCATGAAGAAATTCTTGGCAAACGTTCATCCTACCTACCCTGTAATTGGGTAGTTACTACTTTGGATCATGCCATCACTCCATTGATTGGTTTGGGGTCGCAATCCTGTTTGGACTCTTCCTAACCTCATGCTTCTCACCGACTGCTAACTGGCGACGACTTGTTTTAGACTTATTTTTATGCTTAATGCAGTCTAACTTTAATCGCTTGTTTTGAGCCAGGCTCAGTTCGGAAGCCAAATAATTAAGACGACGCAGTAAAAGACTTTGGTAGTATTTTATTCTTGAGAACAGTTCAACGTAAAATCAACACTTGATCTGTCCTTGCGCAAATAGTGCGTCGCATATTATATTCTCTTGAGATAGTTAATCTAGTTCATATTTACATCATGAAGTCATACAAAGTCGCTCATTATTTAAGAAGCATACTCAAAAATATCCTTAATCTCTTCAATAGACAGCTTCTTCTCCAAAGCAAGCTGAAGCTGAATGCGTGACTTGGAAGGATTCAAGTATCCAGCTCCAATACCAAAAGGTCGCTCATCCACATATCCCCAAGCAGTGCGTCGGCTAACAACGACAGGAATCTCAGTCTCGTTGAGAACCTTCTTGATCTCCTCAACAGCCTTGTCAGGCCAACCTCCAGCGCCAAGACCAGCGAGAACAATGCCCTCAGCGCCGTTCTCAATAGCTTCTTGGAAAAGCTTAGGGTCAGCTTCCTGATGACCATACAGAACATCGACTTGGGGGAGAGCAGTCTTGGCAGAGCTGGTGCTGATGTTGAAGTAGTGATGGCCGAGGGGTCGAGTGGGGGGGTACCAGAAGATAGGCTCGACGTTCTCGAAGGAGCCGAGATAGCCTTGATCTTCAGCCTTGAAGGTGTCGAGGGAGTTGGCGTTGGTCTTAACGGTGTATCGCGCAGAAGCGATCTTATCGTTGAGAACAATCATGGCTCCTCGACCCATAGCGCTCTTGCTGCTAGCGAGTCTGACGGCAGAGAGGAGGTTAAGAGGGCCATCAGCAGAGAGAGCTGTAGCAGGGCGCATAGAGCCCACCAGAACAACAGGCTTCTCACTGTTGACAGTAAGATCCAAGAAGAAAGACGACTCCTCAAGGGTATCAGTGCCATGAGTAACAACAACACCCTGCATGTGCTCGCTATCCAAATCATCCTGAATGCGATGCGCCAACGTAGTCAGAATAGTAGAATTGATGTCTCCACTATCAACATTGGCGATCTGCACGCCCCGAACATTGGAGACGTTGCATAACTGGGGAACAGCGTCGATCAAAGTCTTGATTCCCAAAGCACCAGCCTTGTAGCCCGTGGTCTGATCAGAAGACGCAGCTGAGCCGGCGATTGTACCGCCGGTGGCGTAGATAGTGATGTTGGGAAGACTGGCGTTGTAGCACTCAAAGTCGCTGACTGCCCGGGTGACGAGCTGGGGTATCTCGGGGAGAGGCGAAGCGAGGGCCGAGCCTACAAGGGTGGTGAGGGTGAGCAGGGATTGGAGAGATGGCGACATGTTGGGCGGTCAGGACAAGACTATTAACGATACAAGACAACTGCCTGGGAAACAAAGAAAGAAGAACATGATGACGGGGAATTGGGCATCTTTTATAGTCTTGATAGATTCGTTTCTTGGTCTGTCAACGTGGGTAGCTTATCCTGATTGAGGATATGTGTGCAACCCACCGTGTTACCTTATCATTAGTTAACAGGTCCCGTCGGATCGGCTCTCTAGTTCGAGGATAGTAAGATAGCCAAGAGCAAGTAAGGTTGAGGGTTCTCGCCGCGCGCCCTAATTACGTACGGCGATAGGTGATCGGCCAAGGATGATGGGTTTCTGCCAAGCTTCTAGTTCGAAGTATTATCGTTCGGCCTCTAACGCTGACATGCCGATGAAGACGCGGGGAAGTCTGCCACTGTAACAATTGGTTTGAGGATGACGATTACTTTTAGGTCTAGAGTATCAGAATCTACATAGTTTACAAAGGATCAATAGATAGATTGAGTTAGAGATATAGATGTTGATCAAGTTGACATGCTTCAGCCAAGTGATAGACGACATGTAAGGACCCATTTAGGCATAGCTTGTAAGCGGGGTGTAGCAGTTCCCGAGTTAAACTAAACCAACCTCTCCAATCCCCACCAACTCAAAATCCACTTTCTCTCTTTTCTCTGTTGGTTCTTGACTCAGTCTTCCCCATGAACAAATTGAGTTACATCCCTATCGCTTGCGGGAATTTATCGCTTTATTTTTCTTATCTTTTCGTTACCTCATCCCAAGGAAACTTACTCCCGTTGCGGTAAAACCCTGGACCCACGCACGTGCGCGATTATCGATCCTTTCTTTATCTCTCCCACTGTATCCATACCCATATGCTGCTCAGATAAACACAGTAGACACTGTCTTATCTGAGAGCTAACCTAACCTATGCCTGACGATGATGTCCCCCCCGCCAAGCGGACGCAGGTACCTAGAGCCTGTCAGCGCTGCAAGACGCTCCGCCGAGGCTGTAACGAGTATCGGCCCTGCAGGCGATGTGTGGATGCAGGTCTAGGAGATCGCTGCATTGGACAGTCCGGCGCTCCGAGTATTCTCCAGCCCATCCACGGCCGTTACTCGGTGCCGTCAAATGCACCTGTTGACGCGCTGCATCGTCTCATTGAGCTTGTCCCGGCTCAGGTACTTGATCATTGTGTCGAGCGCTTCTTTGCACGGTTGTACCCGACTATTCCTATTCTGACCCGCGATTATGTCGTGCTGCTGAGATCGGCGTCTTCGTCGGCGACGCCAGAATGGAGACTTGAGGCTTACTCTGTGCTTGTCGCCATGTGCGCGCAAGTACTACTCCAGACAGAAGAACCAGAGAATTTATTTTCGCAAGGCATCATTGCCGAGAATAACGCGACGTACGGTTCAATGATCGTGGATCAAGTCGTCACCGTCCATCAATCCACCCCCCGCACAATGAAACCAACCCTCAACCAATGCCTCCTCGCATTCTTCCTCTACGCCTGCCAAGCGCGTCTCTCGCACCACAGCCAGACATTTCTCTTCCTGCGCGAAGCAACAACCCTCTTCTGTCTTCTGCGCCTCGAGGACATGGACCATTCCGCAAAGGCGTTAGCACACCGACTATTCTGGGTCCTGGTTGTATCAGAGCGATCTCACGCCATCCGATATCGCCGCCCCATCACATTACAAATAACCGACGAGGCCCCAGAAATCGACCTCAACGACCCTTCGCTCTCTGGCTTCTGGAGTCTTTCGGCGCTTTTTAGACCCATTGATACCTCGTTTGTTGCACTGCTGAATCAGGAGCGTTTTGCCATCTCACCGCCTCTTTCATCGTTGGATTTCGTGGAGACGGCTGTTAACACGGCTATAAAGCCTGACTTGCAGCTTCATGAAACACAAAAGGCGAATTTGAGGATAACGCAGCTGTGGTTGCGTATGATTGTATGGAAATTGCGCCTGCGACTAGGCCATCTGAGTGAAAACGCACATCAGCATAGTCTCACCTATCAGTACCCTCTAGTCGTTGCCAAAGATCTCACTCTTTCCACGAGGGATCTTTCCATCGACAGCATAAAAATTCACGGCATCGGAGTAACAGAGAAGCTGTACGACATCGTCTCGGCGGTGGTTGACGTTCTCGCTCGTGTACCAGTCACGCCTTCAAGTCCCCAAGGTCTAGCGATGGGCACGTCACCTGAAGATGACTTACTATATATCCGGAACCTCATAACCAAACTGCCGGGAGGTGCATCCACTTATGAACCGCTTCTAGAAAAGCACATACAACAGGCACTGCCGAGTCCCGGGCCTAGCGTGGCCCACAGTAGTCCGCCAATATCGAGAGTAAATTCATAATAAACAATCTGTACATCAAGCTATTCAAAACTATATACCCACACTACAATCATACACCTCGTTTCTTTTGTTTCCGTCAATACCGACACATTATTATAGTGTCTACTGCAACTCCTTCTCGGTCAACTTCTTGTCAGAAGCAACGGAGTGTGAGTAGGGATCGATCTGCGTCTTGGCAAACTTCCTCGCAGGAACCTTCTTCTCAAAGAGAACATCCAACTCAGCATAAGTACGATCCTTGGGCTCAGGAAGTCTAAAGAACACCCAGATAGCAGAGAGGAGACAAGTCCCAGCCCAGAAGTAGGCGGTGCGAGCTCCCCAGTTCCAGGCCGACGATGAAAGCTGATAGTTGGTCATGACGTTGACAAAGATATTGCTAGCATTGTAGGCGGCGCGAGCCATGACGATGGTCTTGGCCTTGAGTCGGGTCGACGAGAGCTCGGAAATGAGGGAGTATGTGACGGGGCCAACGGTGAAGTCGTAGACAAATGTAAAAAGAATAAGCATGCCGCCGATAGCCCAGACTGAAGAGTTGTCTTTGGAGAAGGAGAGGGAGCCGACGATGATGAGGATGAGGAGTTGAGAGCATAGGCCTGAGAAATGGATCGTGCGTCGACCAACCCTTGACATCAAGAACCAAGAACCCATAGTTCCAACCATTCCAAGGGCATACTGGCCCATGGACAGAGAGAAGGAGTTGCTGGCGTCCATACCAGCTTGGGTGAGGAAGTATGAGAAGTAGCCCATAAGGTTCTGTCCACCAAGAGTCTGCACAAGCCAGATACCAACAACAATCTCAGTTCGGCGAAGATCAACACCCTTGAAGCAGTCTCTGTAGCTTGTTCCCTCTTTCAAGTTCTTCTCCATCTCATTCGTATGCTCAATCATGGCAATCGTCTCGTCAGCGTTAAAGTTGGGTTGTTGGGGCGAAGTGAGTCTCAGGAGCGACTTCTTGGCTGCAGCTCGGTTACCCTTTCTAACATGCCACCAAGGTGATCTATCAATCCATTAGCTCAACACTCCTCACCCTGATGATGTGACACAAACTTACTCTGGGGCAAAAATCACACCTGCCAGGATAGGCACAGGCCAAACCCACTGCACACCAAAGGGAATGCGATAAGCCCACTCATCACCGCGCCCAACAGAACCTTTGTTCACAGCAGCGGCAAAGAACTGACCAATTACCCAGCACATGTTGATGAAGGTCGTGAGGTATGGTCGCAGAACAACCGGTGCTACTTCGGATGCATATGCAGGAGTGACGCTCTGGAACGCGCCCCATGGGATACCTTGCATCGTTACAT
Organism: Fusarium temperatum; assembly: GCA_001513835.1. Classification (NCBI taxonomy): domain Eukaryota; kingdom Fungi; phylum Ascomycota; class Sordariomycetes; order Hypocreales; family Nectriaceae; genus Fusarium; species Fusarium temperatum. The sequence goes on along the minus strand of LJGR01000004.1, from coordinate 480,545 downwards.
TAGCAAATGGCAGAGGTAGTGGCATGATATGATAACTTACCGCAGAGAACTTCTCCGAGCACGAGGATCTTGACGTTGGGGGCGAAGAAGAGAACAAAGACGAAGGCGATCATGAGAATGAGGGAGCCGATGGTCGTCATCTTGTAGCCATACCTGTCAGAAGTCCAACCTGCGATGATGAGACCAATGATCTCGCCGGCGCGAGCACCATTTGACAAACCAGATTGCCAAGCAGGAGAAACAGCATATTTCTCCTTCTCAGCATTCCACGAGCCAAATTTCTCGTTAAACACAGGAGAAGCGTACAAATTGCCAAGCAGAGCAAGATCATAGCCTTCCATGATGAGCGTCGTCGACAAAAGAACAGACCAACCGATGGCCTTGGGATACGTCTTGATAGCTTCCCAGAGTGTCATATGATGCTCAGCCTCGGCGGCGACTTTGGCCTCTGAAGCAAGAGCCTCAGGGCCTACGGTCTCGTCATGCTGAGCGTCGATACTCTTCTCGGGATAAGAAGCCATGGTGAAGATTGGAGTTGGAAAGTGATGAGATGGGATGGCTCAGATGGGATGATGGGGAAAAGAGGAAGGATAGTCGGTCCTTTATGTACTTTCGCGGAGCCGATGCTCGCTACGCCTGAACCCGACAGCTCGGATGATGATTTTTCTTTCTTTCTTTCCGCCCAAGCTTAATCCCCCAGAAAAACAGGACCTGTACATCATCTGGTATGAAGCATGGGGAAACCTGGGGCACGGGGGAATTGAGTGTGTGGGGTGATTTTCAAGAATGGGATTGGGGCACGAGTCTTTTTCACAGGAGACTCCGCGAGCTAGCGGAGCTTCCACTCTTCGGGGTTTGTCAATTGGCTGCTCTCGTGCTAGCGATCAATAGTGCGGAACGACTCCGATGGTGGGAGCGCCAAAAGCGGAGTCTCCGCTGGTCACACACGGACTGGGGATTTTTTAGGTGAGCGCTCTGACGTCGTAGGGTAGATTGATGGGGTGACAGACAGCCTCGGCTGAGTTGGCGATGAATGTTACGCTGTATTGTTTGAGCGGAGAGTCCGTTATGCGACGTTGATCAGAGAAAGGATCTGATCTCCACATTCAACGGAGTGATGTCGGCCGATAAGATGGGTAAATAATAAACACCTCGTCTCCCCCTCTCAACAGTATTCCCAAGCCCAACTCTTCCCATCTGACCACCTTTTTTCATCCTTCTCTATCACAATCATCATGGGCTCCATCATCTGGGACGATGAGCATCAATACATAGGCAAACAGCCCTGGTGGAAAGCCGCCTCCTTCTACCAAGTCTACCCAGCCAGCTTCAAAGACTCCAATAACGACGGCTGGGGCGATTTACCCGGTCTCATCTCCAAGCTCGATTATCTAAGCGATCTTGGCATCGATGTCGTATGGGTATCCCCCATTTTCGAGAGCCCCCAGAAGGACATGGGCTATGACGTCTCAGATTATCAGAAAATCTACGAACCCTACGGAAGCGTTGAAGATGTCGATATTCTCGTTAAAGAATGCCACGCGCGAGGTCTCAAGATTATCCTCGATCTTGTTGTTAATCACACGTCAATAGAGCACGAGTGGTTTAAAGAATCCAGGTCCTCAAAGGATAATCCGAAGAGAGATTGGTATATCTGGAAACCCGCACGATATGATGAGAACGGTGTGAGACACCCTCCTACGAATTGGAGGGGATATTTCGCGTGCTCGACGTGGACTTGGGATGAAAATACCCAGGAATATTATCTTCATCTTTATGCGCCGGACCAACCTGATTTGAACTGGGATAACGATGAGTGTCGAGAGGCGATTTACGAAAATACCATGCGCTTTTGGCTTGATCGCGGTGTTGATGGTTTTCGCATTGATACGGTTAACAAATACTCCAAGAAGCGAGATTTTGTCGACGCGCCTGTCACAGATCCCTCGTCGCCTCATCAGCCTGCACCTGAAATGTGGTGTAACGGACCGCGCATTCACGAATTCATTCATGAGATGTATGAGAAAGTACTTGGTCCTTACAACGCTGTTTCAGTGGGTGAGCTTTCAAATACGCCTAACCCTTCACAAGTCATTCCCTACGTCTCAGCCGCAGCGAAGGAGCTGGACATGGTATTTGAGTTCTCCATGATCAGACTTGGTAATGGAAATGGTTTTGGCGACAAGTATATCTACCAGCCGTTCCCGTTATCCAAGCTCAAGGCGTTTGTGTACAAGTGGCAGAGTTTCATCGAGGGTACAGATGCGTGGGCAACTGCATTCTGCGAGAACCACGACAATGGCCGAGCAGTTGATCGTTTCGGCGACGCGTCAACCCCAGAGTGGTGGTTAAAGTCCGCGAAGACTCTTGCTATCTGGCAAACAACACTCACCGGCACTCTATTTCTATACCAAGGACAGGAGATTGGCATGACAAACATGCCCCGGTCGTGGGGAATTGAAGAGTACAAGGATATCGAGAGCAGCAACTTTTACGCTGAAGCTGTCGCGTCGGGCGATGAGAAGCGCGTTAAAGATACGATGCACGGACTTCAAATCATGGCGCGCGATCATTCGCGTATTCCTTTCCAATGGGATGATTCACCTAATGCTGGATTCGCTGACGCGTCTGCGAAGCCATGGATGAGAGTCCACGATGATTATCGCGACATCAACGTCGCCAAGCAAGTCAAAGACCCCAGCTCCATTCTCAGTTTCTACAAAGCCATGCTCCGCTTGCGAAAAGAGTACCAAGATGTCTTCGTCTTTGGTTCTTTCAAGCTTCTAGACCCAGAAGATGAGGCGTTGTTTTGTTACGCGAAGGAGAGTATTGTGCCTGTCAAGGGACGAAGGTCTGAGAAGAGGAAGGCGGTTGTTGTGTTGAATATGAGTCGTGGGGATAGACTTGGTCCGGATGTTTCTACAGTCTTGGGTTGCTCGCATGAGGACGTCAGGCTAATGGCTTATACGAGGGAGACTGCAGGAGGACTGAAAGGTGGACGGCCGATGCTTGCGGGATGGGAGAGTCGGGTTTATGTTAACTTTGAGCTGGAATAGGCGTTATTGGGTTTTGGTATAGATAATTAGGAGAATTGCAATGCACTCGGATTCATTTGTGAATCAATAGACCCTCAGTTATTCCTCTACGTGCTCCGCCATTCGGTTATTCTAGACGAGTTTGATCCACTCCGCTCTCAATTGTCCACCTGGATCAGCAGCAAGTTTCTCGAGAACTTCGCCATGCATCAAGTCATAGACATAGCACTCCCCAACAACCAAATACCCATCCCCCTTCGGCCTCAACAAAAACGGAACTTCTGCACCAAACAGTACACAAAGCTTATCCCCAATCTTCATATCAACGGGCCCGACCCCAAAGTCTTTTGATCCTGTTTTGAATATCTTATAAGGACGGCGAACAGGTTCCACGGCACAGATGTATCGACGAGAACTCCCGCCTTCAACTATCTCTTCAAGGTATTCAGCCTGCGTCATATCGCCACCTTCTGGCTCGATAACATCTCGAAGAGCGATGAGATCTCTGATGATCCAGTAGGCACTTCCTGGGAGGACCAAAGCTGCTAGATCAGCGAGATGCGCGGCGTCATCATCAATAGGATATGCTCTCCCATCCCCGCCGCACGTCAACGTCATGGCACATTTTGTCCATGCTTCCTTGCTCCATCGTGACTGGCTCAGAAAGTTCTCGCGGCTTTTGTCGTTCTTATTAAAAATTCTCCAATAATCACGTTGCTGCTGCATTGAGGTAATATGATCAACAATCACACCTTTGAGGACCAGCTCTCCTGCCTTCATATCGGGGCTGAGTTCCATTGAAGCACCAGATGCACATTGAAAGCCTGAATGCTGCATGGTCGGTAATATTGTCCAGGGCCGGCGCTTATGCCAGCTTGGCACCCACGATCGTCCTGAGCGATGAAAGTTTCCAAACGTCCCAGCTCCCGAAAGGAACGTCACCGGGAATGCCGACTTAAGCATGAGTCTTGCAATATCCTCAAAGACCGTCTCTAAAGCGGTTGTCTCCCGATAGTCTGGGACGATCTGTTTGCCAAGACTGTCTGTTGTTTCGATACCCAGGAGGCCATAGATCTTATCCTTGGGCTCTTTGCTCTCAAAATGTCGCGTGATTTGGAGTAAGTGGGCGAATGAGAATTCTAGTCGCGGAACACACTTCTGAGAGACCGACAGTCGGTACATGAGATAACCGTTCATCGCCCCAGTAGGGATCATAAGTCGCTCGGAGCCACTTGGCGACAGCTCGAGTTTATGGACGACTATAGCTGCTGCCAGTCCGACCCACTCCCATGGAATCTGGTATGAGCCGAGTTGCACAAGTGCATTCCTGGCTAGGACAGCTTCTTGCAAGACCCAGATGCGAGAGAACCAACAGCGTCTGAAGAGCTGCATCATGGCGGAGCGGTTGTTCCCACAATCGTCGCTGTTGGCGCGATGGACGGTAGATTGGTCATCATGAGAGATGCTGAAGTAAGTTGCTTTGAGAGTCTTTTGCCCAACGTGAGCAAACCACTCATTAACAACTGAGCAGATCCCAGAGAAAGCGTCTGAGATAGATGAAAGAGATTCCTCAAGGACTGTCTCTCCACAAAAGCAACGGTCTGTCCCCTCGCCCATCCAGATGATAACCTGCCAGGCACGATTGAATATTCTTCCCATCAAGGCTACCTGATGGCTTTTTTCTTTGACGTCTTCCTGGTTGATGCAGATGGCATCCGCCCATATCACTCTGCTGCTATTACTTCTCCGAAGTTCTCGTAACGCGATGTATAAGTTCCCAGAGATAGCCACCGAGTGACTCGCGCCATTAGTGGTGATCTCAATTTCTCGGTTACTGGAAGCGTCTGGCATTCCCCAAGTATACGACAGAGCTTCGTACGATGCCTCGTTTTCGCTCAAGCAGCATACGCGAAGCTTGCACTGAAGTATGGCGCCGTCTCCAGGGAGGATTTCTAGGAGCCTGAAGGCGTCGCGATCTGGCAGGCAATGATAAACTCCATTGCTCCCTCGGATTGAGAAGGCTGGAACACCAGGAGGGTTGAGAGGGCGTAGCTTGACCTTTGGAACGGTGATATTTGAGAACGCAATGCTATCTGTGTTGCGCTCTTGCTCCAAGTCTGCGAAGATAGGGAGAGGGACACGTGTACTAACTTCACCGCCAAACATTTCGCTGGAAAAATGGGATCCGTTGTACTGAACTCCCCAGGAAAACAGGTTCATCTGCAAATGTCATCAGCTAGTGACAACTCAAGCTAAGTAACAGTAATATCGCCGGACTACTTCCCACGCGGCCACTGGCGTATGTATCAGAGTAAGAAGAAGGGCGTGGGGACCTACCTCGATCGCAACGAAGTTCGTTCCGCGTCCGGAAGGGACTTCGAAATTAGAGCAATCGTCGCGGGAGTGGAACTTGGAGGACTCAGCCTCATCGTTGTCTTTTGACGCCCGCATTAGAGGATCGTGAAATAGAGGGCACTATGAAAGAAAAGAAAAAGTCGATATGGGTCGGAGTTGTAGAGATCGTATTCTCTTTCGTATGCTTACTCTTGCATGAATTCTTGAAATACCCCTCATTGAATAGTCCAATCGGCTCTACCTGACGCAGCCACTCAGCTGACCGCCATTGCCCAATATTTGTTGTATCAGGCAACCAATGCTCAGCGGCAACAAGTCAGTCAAGCTAATTTCATGGATGGAGACATCTGTAGCTAAGGGATACGCTGCAATCCCAAGTTTGGGATGTTTTGTACTTTACATAAATACTATAGCTCATCATGGTTTAGACCTTCACCCTCATTTATGATGCTGACTCTATGAGTTCCACTCTGTGAAACAAAATTATCTAGTTGCTCAACAGTCAACATCTGAGTGAAGTTTCCCTGGAAAGACACAACCTCATTTGTGCCGGCGCGATACAATCTCATGGAAGGATATGAGTCAATCTCAATTGGTACGTCATTTGCATCGACATTAATTGCAGCTAGAGCTACTTTGTCAGAAAGTCCAAGCTTTTCGTGCTTGGACCCGAGTTCGTTCATGACAGCATGCAAACTGTTCAATTTGTTAGCGTTGGCGAAACGTAGAGAGAGGACTGGCTTACTCTGTACAGTATTGACACCAAGGTACGTTGAACTCAACCAAGACATCTTTCGCCTTATCATAAACCAAGTCGTCAAAAGTACTACCAACCAACTTTGTCAGGAAAGGCTGTGAAGTCGACACCTCAGGCACTGGCTCTGACTTGATGGTAGGTGTTAATGAGCCAGCCAGGTAAGCAGCCACATGTTTAGCGACCCTATTGGCGTTGAACACTTTTTCAGACATGGGGTATGCTCTACCCTGCTGATTTGCGATGGCAAAACCACGCTTGATCTCCTTGCTAAGATGCATCTGCTCGCATCTCTTGGGGTAGTCAGGCGCAAGGACTGTCATGAAGGAAAGCTGGTCCTTATACTTCTTCGCGAGAGGAGCCAGAGACTTGACAAGCTCAGCTCGATCATCGCGATTACTGAAGAATATTTGGGCCAGTGGTTTCCCACCCTTGAACGGTTAGTCGATATCAAGCCTTGAGGTAAAGGTTGCTTACCTTCATCGCTTCCTCATGAACGATAGGGTCATATTCGCGAATAAGCGGCTGGGTTGCATCGTGTAAGAAGGCCTCAATGTCAGGGACGGTGAAAGGTCCGCGGTAGTAAACTGGATCCTCTTCTTCTTGTGTATAAACAGCGATAGAAGGGCCATTGCTATCTTTCTCAAGGCCATGAACATTCCCAAAATTGTAATGCGTTCGCCACCTTTCGGCAACAGCGTCAAACGCCTTGTGCTCAGGCTGATGCTCCGAACCAAGAAACGCGACGACAGCCACTCGAGATGACCGCGCGAAATCGAGATGGTTCTCTTCGGTAAGATCTGCGACGGGAGAACCCGATTGCCGCTCAATATATTTGACAACCCTGTAATGACGGTTAGTGATCCACAGGCAATTTAGCGGAATCCGATGCAACCTACGATGACGCGTCTAAAGCTTCTTTGTAAGTGACCAACTGATTGTTGCCGGCTGTATACTTCAGCGTGGGCACAGTGAAGACCTGAGAGTCATCACACACAGTCGGTTCATCGTTGCAGTTGACTGAGGCAATGGCAGTCTTGGTGAGAACTGGAGACACCCTGTCCAGTACTGCTTGAACTCTATCGCATTCCTTGCAGCCGTCTGCAGTAAACAGAATGAGGGCTGGTCTCGAAGATACCAACACGTTGAACTCTGTTTTACGGAGTTGGACGGCTTGCGCTTGAGTAGCAAGAGCAACGAGTGACAAGATGGTTGATGAACGCATGATAGCACAAACAAAGATGAGAGAAATGGATTCCTGGTGGGAGAGCAGATGGTAGACAACTAGAAATTCATCATATCAACACTTATCAAGTATTCCAACCCCCACCATTCCTCAGATTAGCCCAGTTCAAGCTTTTAGCCCAAATCACCAACCCTCTAACTTAGTAGAGCTTAGCTTATCATGAGGAGACCCAATCTCGCATGACCACCCTTTAATTTCAGCCACCCCCAAAAGGCTTAGTTTCGTCCAAACACAACTGCCGAAGTGCCCCATACACGAACTCGGCCAACCCGCCGTAGGGCACAGACTAGACCCTGCCAATTTCTAGAATGTTTTATCGAATGATGGATCCCTCGACGATAGAAATAGGAAGGTGACCTGAAGTCTAAAAAGACACTGAGTCATGTCCCTTGGTGAATCGTGGATCTATCCATTAGCTCGGCTAAAGGCATGAACTTTATATACGAGTAGATATGCGGTGACTAGGAGCCGTTGGAACGTGAGTCGTGGAAAAATATGAAGCTCTAGCCGTGACATGGGGTTTGTAGTGGATAGCTGAGAGAATAGTTCTAGAAGACTTGTTCCGATTGAGGATATTCGTGTAGACGTTCCTATCAAGGTGGTTCGTGAAGTCATGTTACCTTTTTAGTACAAACTTTGACGATTATCTCCATTCAGCTTCTTAGTTAGGTCAGGTAGATGATCAGGAAAAGCTTAGCCTTGGGCTCGGGTGACGGATGCGTATCACGAAGAAGATACTCGTTATGGAATTCGCGGTAAACTGGCGATACAGTCGCGAGACCTCGAGGTATGATATGGAGTAGACAGTATATATAGGTCATTGAATCCTACAGCTATCTCATCCTCATCACAGCCTTACTTCAAACATCCAGTCTTTCAACTCAATCATCATGAAGTTCACTTCAACCTCTCTTGCGCTCCTCGCAAGCATTCCCCTCGTCTGCTCTCTTCCCACCGAAACTCAGCCACCCACTCTAAAGCTCGAGAAGCCTCAGGGTTTCGACAAGATCCAAAAGGCTGATCCCGAGCACTGGCTCACAGCCGTCAAGGAAGAAGCTGCCCGCCAAGAAGCCGCCGCTGCGTCCACCTTTAATGAGACAGAGGCCCTCGAAGCCAGAGCCAGCTGGATCTACCAGGTCCACGGCATGTACACCGACAACCTCGTCAACGTCGGTGATGTGGATACCTTTTACATGCTCTGGACGCGCATGTACGACTCCAGCGACGACAAGGGCGGTCTCTCAGACATGACCCGCGGAGCATGGAGCAAGTTCTGCAACAGCCCCTACGAAGGCAACGGCGTCGTCACACGATTTGTCCTCGATGGCCAGTGGGGAGCCGTGGGCCGTCTTAGCGGCTGGTCGATGCGCGACGCTCTGATCCACTCCATGTGGCAGACAGCCGATGGCATTGGCAAGAAGAACGGGTACACCGTGTACAACAACTGCTACGGCTTTACCTGGCAGGAGGCCAAGCCGGGGAGAACCGACTCGGCGTGTGGAGGACGATCTGGCAAGGCATGCCCGCATAACTCCGACTGCCCGTTGGAGGGAATGGAGTGCAAGGGTCTCAAGTGGGGAACTTGGATGCCCAGCATCATTCGCATGAACGTCTACAACCGCGATGGATCTTTACGCGCTGATGCGTACCAGGCCAGAATCTCTTCGCAGGCTCCTGGTTCCGGCGGTTGCTCCAAGGCCCAGACTATTTCTGCCTATGTTGCTGACTTTATCCCCATTGTTGGACCCTACTTCGCGACTGGTATCCGTATCAACTGCCTGTACCAGAGCTAAGTTTGCTCGGCAAAGGCGTGCCGTAAAGCTGGGGTTGTTGAAGAAGTGGTCAAGGCGTCCCAGGGTTGGCATCAAGTTACTCTTGTGGTTTGGGGTGTGTATGAAGGTGGAGTAGAGTGTGCAATTGACATTTGTCATTCTTTGTAGATAGTTACCTTAGCTCATGAATTGACTTTCCCTAGATGGTAGTTGACCTTCAGTGCTGTATAGTCGTGACCTGGAGTGCTTGGGAACCTTGTTGAGAAGTGATGGATTGATTCGGGGATTTGATATAAAGTTTCTTGATATAGAATAAGACGTTGTGAAGTAGAGGTCAGAGTTTGAAGACGAAGATAATACTAGGGTCCAGGACTTTGTAATAAACTATGCCTGACTATGAATATATTAAAGAGAGGAAGTCAGCAACTAAATAGCTATCGGTGAGGATACAGGATCCGTGTAGTGCCACTACCGTCGATCTTTAAACAGGCAGAATTTGAAACGACTCAGCACTAGGGTTAGGCAAGGGCCCTGACAATGCCAAAGCCTTAGTTTGACTGTCCACAGTTATAGCCCAGCCAGGAGATTCCTCCTGTCTGATATTGAACCTGTCGGAACCTGGCGCCGAAGGCTTGATAAACCAGTTCCAATGGATTGGGTAATCGAGCCCATGTCCTTTGATCACGAACTTGCCAGCGGCAAACCCATTGAAGTTTCCCAAGTAATCGCCTGTATCAATCTCTTCCAGCCAATAGGCAGAGGCGCTGAAAGAATCAAGTGACTTCCTACCCGACGCAGGTGTCAGGTACCATTTCTGCCAGCCGGCTTTTGCAACAGCGACGGGGATGTTGATGGACATAACTGTTTCGGACTTTACGAATCCAGATGAAGCGTTGGTCGCAAACCAGACTGCCAACTTTTCTTCCTCTTTAACTTCCATCAGCCTGGTGTAGAGGTCGATGGTAGACTTGCCAACAGATGACTCGAAGAGCTCACGCTGCTTCTGCAGATATCCAATGTGGCGAGCGACAGTCTTGCTGCCTTCAGAGAAATGGACTCTCGGGGAACTTGTCGCCATCTCCAGAAGTTCAATACCCCGACCGACAACTGCCCAGTAGCTGTAGACCTAAGACTCTAGTTAGCTATACGTATTCAGTCACTGATTGTGGATGGGTTGTTACTCACCAAAGCCCTGCATCTAAGGTAGAAAATTCGGAATTCTTCCGAGTTGTCAAAGGCACGCTGCGCAAGTTGTTTCAGGAACGAATTATTTCCCTCCTCGCCCAGAAAGCTGTTGATCTGCTCCAGACTCTCGGGAACATTCTTAGCAGCCTCCTTGAGTTGACTGTCCAATCTCTTTTGGAGATCACGCATTTTTTCCTGGCGCTCCTCGAGGTCCGCGATCGCAGAGTCACGGACAACAGTCTCGAAAATATCGATGATGCTATTGTACAGACTGTCAATCTTTGTCAAGTGACTCTTCAAGGAGTCACTTCGAAGTTGCAAGATGCTATCAGCCAGCTGACTGGCAAGGTTGTCAATAGACTTCTTGACATCGCGAATGAGGCCGATAGCTTCTTCGAGCTTCTGCTTGACATCTGCGATCTCATTTTGAAGATTCTGCTCGTCGCTGCCAAAGATTTCCTCAAGGCCCTTCTCAAGAACCTTGGCGCCAGCAGCCTTTGCAATGCCACAAGCAAACTTTACGAGAAGCTTGGTGCCGATTTTCTCTGCTAATGCTGCCATGTTGTAGACTTGCCGTAGTATCCAAGAACAATGGGTAAAAGAAATTGGTAGGGAAGTTGAGGAAATCAGATGGTTAGAAGTTGATGAAGAATGGAATTCTCAACTGAAGGGATCTCATCTTTTATAGAGAATCTGCACTCCGGTTCTATTGCTATCTCGTCGACTATCTTATGCACTCAGTCAAAAACAGAAGAGGGAGCCAGCAAGGTAGCCTGTATTGATGGTCTTGTGGCTGGCTGGCAGACGCAATGCCCCATAGCTTGGCAATAAAGGCCAGTCGAGGCCAGTTCAGCTGCCATCCTCTACATCCTATGTACATCGCTGAGGCAGAGATATGGCGGAATCCAAGGACTGACCAGCCATTGATTGGATTCGGGCGGAATAGGTCCGTGAAACGTACGACTCCGAATTATTTTTGGACTATCTCGCAGGGCACTACGTAACCTAAGGCTAACTAAAGGTTTCTGACAGCTGTACTAAAATTCCGAAAACAGTTCTTACCCACCCAACTGTCAATAGTCTGCCCCAATTCGGAGCAATATTCCCCACCAGCGTCAATAATTGACACTTTAAAGGATAAGGGTCCAAAACTAACGAATTTTAGTGCACAGCTGAAAACTAATCTGGATAGCACGGATATGCCGGCTTTTTCTTTGATTTCTCTGATCCTCAGCGCTTCATACTATGCGACCTAAATTTGGGATGCTCTACGTTGTGATGATGCAAGTGAACCGTGAGTGCCTCAGTAAGGGCAACTCGAACTCTAGAGGGTGCAACAGGTAGACAGTCGCTGTGATCTGATGAGGCTTTCTAGAGATATATACTAAAATTAATGGCACATTCTCCAAGAAGCTATGCCGTGATAGCAAGAGTCATTGACGAAGTGAACCGAACATCACAGGGTTGGCATTGAGTTACTAGTATGGAGATTTGACAAGGATTGTCATGTTCAGTGGTTTTTCATTCTCTGTATATAGATCTTAAACGCACTACTTCTCTCGTGACGGAATACGTCGCAAAATGCCGAGGACTTCAAAGCTCTGAAAACAACGCGCGAACGTTTCCAAGTGGCCAAAGGACTGAGAAAGTCTAGATACCAAATCCAGTACCTTTCGTGACAAATAAGTCTGAAGACCAGAACAGATTGCAGTCCTCAATGTTCGACTTGCTTGCCAGCACCCATTTGACACCTAGATCCTCTGCCATTCCAAGTACAACTCCCTGCTTGTTTGACCATTGGTAATAAGGCGGTCAAACTCCTCTTGGCCTCCCTCCGATCCAGGCTCAAGCTTCAATCTGTAGGGCCACTTCTCGATGATGGTGTGCTTATCCTTCATCTCCGCCCCAGCTATAAGCGGCATATGCAACAACCGAGCCTTCTTCACAAACCTTTGAGCAGAGTCAGCATTCGTAATGAAACGAAGAAGGATTGTTCACCTCTCGAAAATATCATCGTATTTCTGCACACGGCCTTGAGCGTACATGCCCATGACCGTGAAAGGTTCGATGCCACGCCCGATAACCCGCCGGGGCGGAAGGTACTTGACGATGCGCCCTGACAGCGCTTTGGCACCCTCCAAAGTGTCCTCTTCGGTCGAATATTCAAGTACCATGTTCATGAAGAGCGTGATGAGAGTCGCGTGTGGGTTGACTGAGGGGACTCGAAGCAGCGGGGCCAAGAGTTCGACGGTGCGATGAACACCAAGAAAGTGCCAGTCGGAGATGTTGGAGGCCTGAATGGAAGTCAGTGTCATGCCCATGAGTGAATCCGTTGGACTTGAAGCAGCGGAATCTATGGAACGTACATCAATGCGATCAAAAGACCTGTCAAAAGAGCCGTCAAGTTATTCAGGAAGGACTTCGGCATCAACCTGAAAAAGCTGTAAAGCTACAGTAGATTTGGACATCCGAGCCATGAACTTCTCCAACATGGATCGAATGTGGTAGAAAAGCTTGCCATATATGTCAGATGTGGCGAATCCATAGGGAGTCTTGTCAACCTCTTGGAGAGACCATCCCATTACCGGATCAGCAAAATCGTTCATTGGCCAGCCATCTGGGGATCGAAAAAAAGTCCTACAAGATTTAACTTCAATTCGCAATTCCAGGAAATATCACTCACGGATTCACTTCGCAGTGTTCGCTGCGCTGAGCCCCAAAGGGGAGAAGAAGGCCATCTTGACGAAATCGATGTCTCGCGACTCGATGGGAAGGGGATAGAAACAGAAAATCACGGTCGTGGATATCGATGCGGGACCTAGAGAATGTAACAGCCTGGCGAATCTCCTTTGCTCTGTCAATAGTCAAGCCCTCAGGAACATCCATATATGACAGCAGTTTATCCCAGGCCTGTTTCTGGATGGCGAGTTTGACGGATCGTTTCTCGAAAGTCCAAGTCTTTGCCAAAGTCTTTGTGGCAGGTTTATCCTTCACCTTGTTGCAAACACTCTGGATAAGGGGTCGGATGCGCTGGTTGAACAAGTCGACATGAGACTTACGGATGGAAGTCGAATACCAAATGTGGATGATACAATCGAAGGCCTCACCTAAGTCGTCGGCGGTGAGTGCGAGAAGAAGTATTATAGCGTTGCGGGCAACGATGTCGAAGTCGCGATCGTTCAGGATAATGTCGATGGGCTGTACATAGCTCTGAGGAAGCTGTGCAACAGTTTGGATGACGTTTCGCAAGTCGCCAGAAGCTTGAGCAGAGAAGTGTCGTTAGCTTGACCTCGCTAAGCCCTCGGGGTCAGATGATCACATACCGGGGAATAACAAACGTAGCGGACTTGCATACGCTTCTCCTTCATTGGCACCGAGCCGAAGAACATCGAACGCAGGGACATTTCCATATGGGTACTGTTTGCCACCAAAGGGGTGAGGTTTCACAACGCCCCAGAAAGAAGGTGCACGACACTCCACAGACCACTCAGGCTCCCACGTCTTGCTGTTGTATGGTGATTTGCAGTCGAGTTTATGGATGGGCCAGTGGGCTCTCTGGCATTCGGAGCTGCAGTACTGCAGGACGTGAGCATTATGCATCTCAGACGGGACACCAACGGAGGCCGGCCACTTACGACGACGAGACGGCAGTTGGCGCAGGTCGATTTGCCATCGTTTTGGCAGCTGGTGCCATCGGGGCGGCAGTTCGCACAGGGCAGTTCGGGCGCCGCCATGATGTCTGAGGTCGACTGGTAAGGGAGAGGAACAGGAAGAGAAGAGTAGAGAACAGTAGAGAAGAGGAAGATTAAAGGTAGGGAAACATGAAAGCCTTCGGTCGGTTGGAGCCTGAGGCTACCTAGATCAAACATTCAGAAGGTGTTTGCTGCAAGAAGTGGCTGGCACTGTCAAGGCGAATACCTACATATTGCAACATCACTGTCTTCTCGATTGCGGATCCACTCACCCGGGGGACAGAAGAACTAACTAATCTTAGGTAATTGTATCTAAGACTAATAAAATAGGATAAAAATTACTAAATTAAGAAGAAATTATTATTAAAGAAAGAAATCTTTATATATATATTTTATATAATTTATAAAATTTATAGTAATACTAGCACTGTAGATGCTATTTTTCTCTGACGTGTGGGTGAGATTATTCCGGATCGGCTTGTGGATTGCGGCGGAGAATGTTGTTCGAATCACTGGCAATGAATGAATGGCTGGTGGCGAGCCTCAGATGCATCGATCCCGAACCGTGGGGCTTTCTTCACAAATCCTTGTACATGCGCAGTTTGCACAAGCTTGCGCGTCAATTTGGAGCACGACGAGAGACTGATTGAACTAGATCCATGGATACATGAGTATAATTGCCAAACTAGGTACCTTACATACAAGATAATGGCAGTCATAGTCGCTATGATAGACTTCACTGAGGCACCCTAACGGTGCCCTTCATGACTTCGACCGCCTTTCCACTAAGATGAACACTCTTGACCTTTCTCTCTCCAGCTCCATCCGTCTCAGCCTCAACATCTACCACGATGAGACTCTCGCGTCCCATTTCGACACCCTGCGTGATATTGAACCTGATCGAGCTCGCAGTAAGCTTGTGCAACGCCAAGTAGCAAGACAGCGCGCATGCGGCACTCCCAGTGGCAGGATCCTCCATATTTCCCTTCACAAGTCTCGTGCGAAGGTTTTGGACATATTTTCCATCAGATGCTGTCTCGCCGTTGAGAAGCGTGTAGTAGTAGCGTCTTGAGTCAAAGTCATGTTTCCAACCGTCATCCTGCAAGTTGCCGTCGATGTCACCCATAGCCCCAACCTTGGCAGCGCCGAGCAGCTCAAGAGATGGGAGTTCCACAAGCGCGAAAGTCATCCCCTTGACGATGCTGAACACCGGTGAGCCCTCGTCAGCGGCAGCTACCTGCGCGAGTTTGTCATCCCAACCAGCTCGAGTACCATGTTTTGGCACTCTCCCCTTGTGCAGTCGGACATCATGTGGAATTAAAGCACGCGCAGAACCATTTTCGAACTCAAGGTCAATCTTGCCCGCCTGTGCAATCATTTTCTTTACGCCCTGCGGCTGAAGAAAAATAGCTGTGCCGATAGTCGGATGCCCCGCAAATGGCAATTCGAACTGCGGAGTAAAGATATCAATCTTTCTCTCATCCGTATCACCACGATTCTCAACATCATGCACAAAGACAGTCTCAGAGAGGTTGAATTCGCGCGCAATTCGTTGCTTTTGAGATTGGGTGAGGGGAGCCTGCTGGCTTGGTGGGGGTATCGTCACCACTGCCAAAGGGTTACCCTCAAAGGCGGTGGTGGTAAAAACATCGAGAGTGGTGAATTGCAGACTCATTTTGGCGACTTTAATTTAGTCCAATGTTCAAGATATCACTTGTTGGCGGCTGAAGGAATAGGTGAGTGAGTCCTTTAGTACCTACTCAGGCAATTGGGCGTGTGAGTCAGAGAGCTACATCGTAATACGATTACTAATTCACCCGAGCACAAATCAACGACATCGGCGCATATACACCGAAGAGTATAGTAATGAATCACGAGTCATGAGCAAATTCATTCCTAGCTAGAGAAAGTACTAAGGCAGCATGAACTCGACTGAGAGCTCGACCTAGGTTCTGTCTGCTGATTTAAGCTCTCAGCTATAAGTCTCGACTGTAAATAGCACGTCCTGCTAACAGCTTAGACCTTGTACCATCGGAGAGCTTGACGTTCAAACACTTTAATCAGTGGGAATTTGCCCACTAGCAGTAATGTCTTGTATTGCTATGCTGCTATCTTTGAGCGCATCTTGTATCAAGAACCAAGCTTTGATACCGTCTCCCTCAAAGCGCGCACGTCGCGTTCCATGTTTCTGAGTTCAAACTCGTGTGACCTTTGTAGCTGCCTTGCTACTCTCATCCGCTCAAACCCCCAACAGAAACCGGCCACCATCAGGATAAAGGCAACTACAGCACCGATAACGATGCCTGCCACTTGTGGACCTGTCAATCCGGACCTCGTACTCGATTTTTTTCTTTCGCGGGACGGTTTCTTAGTGGCTGTGGACTCAGCACTGGGTTGCGTGGTGGATTTGGCGGTGGATTTGGCGGTGGATTTGGTGGTGGATTGCGAGGAGAGGCTTGATGTTTCCGGAGCTTTACTGATGGGGGCCTTGACGCTATCCGGGCTGCTGACATTGAAGAATGCAGAGTACCTGAAACTTCTCCTTTTGCCAGGTCCAGGTATTCGAAAAGAGTAAACAGCGTCTTCACCATTTTCCAAATAGTTGCACACATCATACTTAGCCATCCAGAGAAAGACAAATGGTGAACGTGTACCTGTAACATCGCATCAGTATAACTCTAGCAAGGTTGCAGAATGGAATTCATCCTACCTATCACCCTGTCATATACAGTTGGCCTTCCCTTGCGTCTCCCAGTATTCAGCTGCTTAACTTGCACGTCTTCAGGGCTGACTTTCGTATTGTTACTGAGAACGATGGGGATGATCGCGTCGACTTGATAGCGTTTGTTGTTGCTAAGATTACGAAGACCGTCATCCAGGAGGTTCCATGGCGGGGGCTTGATGAATCTCGCTCCTCTACAAGCTGCTAGACTGGCCAGTGAAGCTACCAGAACGAACACCCAATTCAATTGCATGATGGGTGGTGATAGACTGGAAACAAAGTGTGAAAGATTGAGATGTTGCCCGTCCACTTCTGTTAACCTTGAATGGTTCAAGAGAGGATGATATAGTATGAAGGAAAGGGAGCCGCATCATTTTCGAATGCGAGGGCGAGCGATGGTTATTTATGTTATCTGGTGGTCGTGACCGATGTTCGAGTGGAGGTGGAAATAAGCCATGAACGACATATATCAGTCATGATGCCGCCACCAATATCTCTCGTGGCTAAACAGCCGAGTGGCTAGGCCAAACGTCCGGCGGCGTGAGGGGTGTTGTGACGACATCACGAACTTCAAAACTCTCAGAGAGCAGAACGCCATTGGTAAGAACACAAACCGCCCCATACTTGAATACCATCCTGTGATAAGCCATGACTCCGCACACTGATATGGTATTATCCAATAATGTCACTGTCCTCCTGTTTCAACAGCACAGACATGTATAGACACAGAGTTTCTGGGCCAATGTGACCAATCTAATCGGAAGGGTTTTGTTGAACCTAAAGGACAGAAATCCCGAGTACTCCGATTTTCAAAGCCATAGGGCTGGCGGCAAGATTCATTGGTCACTATATGACGGTTTTTGAGTTGAAGTTTACATTCGTGTATCCTCATTCGTCACTTGTGATCGCAGCCTAAAGCGTAACCTTATTGGCCGTAGCCAACCACATGACCAAAGTTCGCTGACCCCTCAATTTCTCGTCAGGCCTTTGGGTGATTATCAAGGATGAAAGAGAATAAGTCTCGAGAGTTCGTAACCTATCGCAGTACGAGTAGGCTTCCCCGCCTTATTCTTCAGCCCCAGTTCCTGATTGAATCCCGCCCCATCAAGGAGCTTCATGCAGCCCTGGTGGACTCCTGGCAAACCCCTCATCCGCCGGGTCACCAGGTAGCTCAGCCTTTATCTCGGAAGAGTGAAAATGCTGTTGATGACTCTGAGAAACCATTGAGAGGTCCGTCTGTTCTTTTCTTCGTCCTAATCTTCTCCAGATGATCCATCCAACAACACCAAGAAGTATGAGGCCGCCGATAGTGCCCCAACCGCGGCACCGGCAATTTCGCCCTTGGACAGCCCAGAGTGGGAATTTGAATCAGCATCTGAATCCGAGTTCTGATCTGGAGGCGCAGATGTTGGGAGGGGCTTCGTAGTAGAAGTCGTGATGCGTGTAAAAGACATGCTCTGTATCGTCGTAGAGGTCTGCAACGTGGAAGTGGTCGTGATTTCGAGTTTTGGGGCGGTGACATTGAAGTATTGCGTCTCAGCAAGGTATATCATGCGAGGCTCGGGACGCTCGCTTAAGGCAAAATAGTACACAGAGTCTTCATTTCCCTCCAGTGTTCCTAGTACATCCCACTCAGCCTTCCACTCAGTACGAGTTGCTAGATAAACGGGTCAGCATAGCGTATACGAGCGAAAGATTCATAGGTATCTTACCGTCTAACATCCAGCCCCAGTCGTCTGATCCTATTCGCTGGTACAAGTGAAGTTCAACTTTCTCGAGATCGGTCTCCCAAAGGAGCTGAATAGTATCTCCCACCGAGTATTGTACATTCTTTCCCAAGTCAGCTTTACCGTCGATATCGGAGTTCCATTCTGGGGGACGGAGAAATTTGGTGCTGCATAAAGCACGATTCGCAAATATCGAGAGTATTAGAGTGAGGATCGGAATCGTGTGCATACTGGCGATAGACACTTTCAAGTGTCAAAAATCATGGATGATGGGCCGGTTGCAGGATAATGAACCCAGTAGAGGACGCGAAAAATCAGGGGCGGACAGGCTTATTGTTTTGACTAATTCGTGAGCAGAGGCCAAGGCCAAGTGGATAGGGGCCATTAATTAAACCAGGACCATCCTCCCTGGACGATTTTCAGCCGACGATCGAGATAGGGATAGTTCAGGCCCAAGCCGTAGTCTGAAATGCTAGGGTAGAACTTGATGATCTGACTTTATCCCCATCACCTCTAGATCTGCAACACAAGTGAGAAGTCAAGAAAGGCACGTATCTAAGGTTTGGACTATTCTTGTGATGGATTTTATTTCGTCTCTCCCTTTTTCAATTCATGCTCAGATTGGAGGTCCCAGATTCATTCTGCCATTTTCTTCAGTGCACTTCCAGATTTGTCTAGTTGCATATGCAGGCTTGACAGGGGACAACCAACAGACGGTCGCATCGCTTTGGGTTAATCTGCTGGCAATGAAACACGTCGCACAGACATATTTGCCAAGTAGAGAAGGTGATTAAATAAAGGCTGAAGATTAAGAATCAATATTGCTATGCTTAGTTCTGGAAAGGGGCTTTGGTTGCATTTGACGAATCATGATCGTTTGGAAGTTCGCCTCCTTCAACATCTCAACTTTATCACAGTTCGCCGATCTTCCGGGCAGAGGTAGCTTCTGTATAGGTGGGGCACTGATATCCTCAGTGAAGGGGAATGAGCCTTGTAAGGCTGGAAATACACTTGACAATGCCATTTACTGTGAGCTTTTCCCAGGAGATAGATACGTCCAGAGATTATGAGCTGGCATCTAAACTGCGACCCCAGTCCAGCTAGTCAGTGGAGACAATCACGGAACTTATGTCCTTCTCAAAGTCCATACCGCGAAGGTATCAAGTTCCTATCATGCATGATGCCTCGCTCCTCTACGAACTTCTCGACTGGTCAGTTCAGAGCATTAGAATTAGGTGGATACGTGTGATAGCTACGGAGTAGCTGGGCACCACCTAGTGGGTCATGGGTACGATAATAAAGATCTTATAACTCTTAAACCTCCACGAACTCACGGGAGATCTTAATAATTGTAACGAGATGATGGGAGACTCCTACACTGGAGCTCGCGGACCTCATATAAGTTTCTAATTGTTACTAAGTAATGGCTGTATACAGAAAACGAGCCAAGCAAGCGAATTGAATGTCTGAAATATCCTAATGAATGTGTCTTGAGAACAGTAGAATCCCATCTCACAGATGATCCCTAAAGCATGATTTATCCAGACTCAGCCTGCTTGTCACACCCTCCCTTTTTGAGGCTACACTGCGCACCCGTAAAAACAGCTTCCTTACAATTAGTGAAGGAAGCACGGCGATCACGCCCATTCTTGACAAAGTCGATGACGAGATTTCCCCCGACACCGTTTATGTTGAGACGCCCTCCATCAATAGCACGATTAGTGCCCTTGAGCTGGCCAGTAGCGTACTCCTTGCAAGAGCCAGGGAAGCCATCGGACCTCTGAGTGGAGGCACCGTCGCCTGGGGAAATGGTGATGAGGCATTGGCGGTTGCAGGCGGGAGAACCAGGAGTGCCCCCACCAGGAGTTGAAGCGTCCTTGACTTCGAGGGAGAAGGCGGTGCTGGCGAAGGCGGCGATCATGAGCATGGCGGTTGTCTTCATGTTGGCGGCTGATGATAGTTAGTAAGGAGAAGGAAGCTTAAGTCAATGGTGCAAGCGTACAGAGTTGAATTTCTTAGTAAAAGCTTTGATAGCTTGGTATACTTCTGTAATGGTTATAGAGAAGTTGTGTTGCTAGTATTCCGTTGAAGTGGCCGGTGGATGGCCTTTTATACTTGAGCAGACCATCCTTAAACATTTATCCAAGTCACAGTGGATGGACTGAATCAAAGGCAATCGGCGATCTGGTCTTGGATAGACGACAGGAGGGCTGGGTGAGAGTCACTAGCAGGACGACCGACGAATTTGCAGCTTTGTCATGAAGGTGCGCGATAGTGAAAGCAAGCAATCTCCAAAAGAAGCACAACAAGTACGTTCTGTACATGATGTCAGAATTGAGGATTCAACTTGCTTGTGATAATGAAGCTCGGGGGAATACATACGATCGTCATAGACATACTAGTAGTTAGTAAGGTTACAGTGTATGGTTCGGCCGCCTCTTGGTTATGCATGAGCGGCCGCTTTATAGTGTTCGGCCACCATGCAGCAAAGATCTACATTTATACTACGATCCTCCGCCCCCAGAGGAACTTATTTCTCGTATAGAAAGTGCACGAGCATGGAATGCATCTCTGTGATTGAGTATTGTAAGCTTTCCGTGGCCCTCGCTAATGTAAGGTCACCGTAGATCAAAAAACGTGGACACTTCATGATCTCGATCTTTGCCGAAAACTCCGCTCTGAGTGGAACTAAGTCTTGGTATGGCGACCTCACGATCTGGAATGTTCAAATTTCGGATGGTATTTTAACAGTGCCTTGCTGAAGAGAAAGGTCATGACTATAGGCTATACGAGTGTGATGCGTGATCGAGATCCAGACCACTTGCCAATCCATTTACCTATTCTCCCGTGCTCAAAAGTCCCAATACGCCTGAAAATAGTCCCCGAGACAAGCTCCAGCATCATAAAGACGTTTCTGCCCCCTCCATACCCATAGTAACCCGCGCATAGCGGTACACAAACCCCTTCCACTTGCCCCAATTCTTTGAACTTTCGCACTAAATCTGTGGTGTCGAGCTGTAGACTTTGCAAGCTAAACTCCTCCTCAAAATAGCATTCGCTTCTAATATCGTCTTCGTATACTGCGAGAGTGGTAGAGGGACCCGTCCAGCGAAAGTAAAACAGCATACACTCAATATCCAGCTCGGCTGAACGCAGAAGACCTGTAGGATCACCTCCTGGGGGTTCCGTGATGATCCGCTCTTCTACAAGGTTCACAAGCGGCTGTGGAAGGCCACCATGCCTCTGATGTACAGCGCTGAGTGTTGTATGTCCTCCAATAACGGAAGCCCAGCTCCATGCTGGAGCGTACGAGTCATTGCGAACCACCTCGGCTCCTTCACTTGCATTTGTCTTCCAAGCCAGATCGGAGTGTATAACCTCCTTCCAGAGCCCGGCTAGGTACGTATCTTTGCTGGCCTTTTGGAAGCGCTTGGCTATACCAGACATGGCGATGAGTCTATCTGACTCTTTTGTCAGAGCGCAGTTTGCGTAGATCGACACAAGGCTACCCCATAGAGTGTGGTATGTCTTTTCTAAAGCTATAGACCCAAATTCTTGGTTTGTCTGTAGATTCGACACTCTTCTCACAATTTGCCGTCCTGCCGCTTTATATACTGTCTGGATGGGCTGTCGCAAGCGATCATCTTTGGCAAGAATCTGAAGTTTCCAGTCTGGATCTGCTTCACATACAGTAGTCTCCAGGCATTCCCAGTACATCTGATCTTTTGTGAAATGAAGAACACGGGGAGCTAGAAAACGCTCTTGTACAACCCACCCACGCGAGTTTAACGGTGTATTTTCGATCTCGTCATTCCAAGAAGAATCCGCAAGACGCAGAAACGTGGCTGCATATGCGGCAAATTATTCTCCCGTATTTTCAGCCACAGATAAAGAGGCGCCTCAGCCCGAAATGAGCGATCAAAAGGTTAGAAGTCACCAAGTCAAACATAACGACATTGCATCCCACCATGACACTAGCAGGTATGAGCTTTGTTAACGGCTGGAGATCAAGAATGTGAACACAATAGAAAGCCCCCCCCCAACATATTGCACTTTTCTACAAGTCTTCCCCAGCAGAGTTAACCTCCGTCGGCTGACGGAACTCATTCCAGTCTGACCACCGAGAGAAGGCTCCTGACTGCTTACCCCGCAACTGATCGCGAGAGTGTGAATTGTCAGGTGACTTTGATAGGTCTTTCGACATTCTAATCCAATGTAATGTAAATTATTAGTAGGATTTAAGCGAGCCTCGTTCTATTCTATCAAAATCCTCGAATTCCCGCGCTGTATTGTTGATCATGCGGCTCACCATAGCATCCCACTCATCGTAGAGGCAGGCGCCTTCACTAGCTCAAGCTTATCTGAAACAGAAAATGAGCTGCACGGTCTGTAATCTCCCGGCATCCCTCAATAATGATGATCAAGGCTGCACGTATGAGGAACTCGTGCAATCAGCTCAAGCCGATTGTACCAGATGCACGTTCGTTCTAAAGTGTATCAGCAAGGGGGCATCACACATCAAAGTCCGGGACGTCACAAAAGTGGCGGCTCTGTCCTATAGCTATGTCAAGATAAATTGGTCCCGTGGCGAATGCGCATTGGAGGTTTTCAACCAGCATGGTTAGTCTCTATCATTTCAGCGTCCCGATAACAAGGGGCTACGGTGAAGCTTACGCCTGGGATGTCGAAACATGTTGACAGAGTAATTAGAGCCATTAGGACTATAGACTAATAATTCTGTTATAGGTGTCCAAGGAGCTGAGCTGGGTATTACACCGCTACGTTTGGGGCACTTCCCCAGCACTACGGAATTCCAGACTACAACCACCACGATCCAGTCTTGGATAACGGAGTGTGCAAGTACACACGAATGCTCTCGGTCACAGAACCCTGATCAGTCTGCCTCGTTCATTTGCCCAAAGAGACTGCTCGACTTGAGTAATGGAACCGTGGTTCTCCGAGAAGATCTCGGGCAGAAGCTGCGCTACGCGTGCCTGAGCCATTGCTGGGGCAAGATCAGCATTGTGAAGACGATGAGACAAACAATTGCCAGTTTTAAAATAGAAGTGCCTTTGGAACAATTGTCGGAAACTTTCCGCGATGCCGTTGACATATGTCGCAGTCTTGGAATTATCTATCTCTGGATCGACTCGCTTTGTATCATCCAAGACAGCCCAGAAGACTGGAAAGAACAAGCAGCCCAAATGGCAGACGTCTACCAGCATTCTTTCCTCACTATTGCAGCCACAAAGTCCCATGATGGATCCCAAGGTTGCTTTTCGGAGACTAGCCATCAATACGTAGCCAAGTTGGTTCCTGGTTACAATGATATTTATGTCCGTCAACGACCGCCAATATTTCCAGACCACTGGGGGCAATTAGACGAAAACGATGGCTATCCACTTCTGAACCGTGCATGGATATATCAAGAGATGAGACTGTCACCACGGGTATTGCACTTTTGTAACGAGGAAGTCATTTGGGTATGCCAAACCTCACAACGCAGCGAAAGCGGATGTAACGATACGGACTACAACGACGGCAAGAGTTTTAAGCCTACACTGTTCAGTTGCGTCAATGACACTCTTCGCGATAAGGCACAGTTCACATGGCATCGAACGGTCCAGGAGTACTCCAGACTGAGTTTGACCTACGAATCAGATAAGACAATCGCACTGGCTGGAGTTGCTCAACGAATGCAGCGCACAAGACCGGACGACAGATATCTAGCTGGTATCTGGGAGCAATACCTGCCGCTCGATCTTCTCTGGATGGTCTGGCCTACGCCGAAGGTTAAGAAACCTAGACCCACTAGGTACCCTTCATGGTCCTGGGCTTCTGTCAAGTCACAGGTAATGTGGGATGGGAATTGGAGTCCACTTCAGTCTGTGGTCGTCAAAAATGTGCGCTATACCTCCGACGGTCCAAGTCATATGGGAGACTGCTTAATGTCTTCAATCACCTTACACGCCCCCCTCATAGATGTAAGATCCTTACTACCAACCCAAGTTACACCTATGAGCGTATGGAATGGCAAAGTTAGCTACACCGTCACGCCATTGGAAGACATCCGCATCGAAGAGTTTTGTGTTCACGACTACAAGCCCGATGTCTCGTCAGATGGATCAATACCTACGAAATGGCCACCTGCCAGTGGCGGGTTCGTGATCCCACTGGGTGTTGACATCGAAAACAACTTTGCTTTCTGCGGCATCCATGTTATCAAAGAGCTAGGAGGTAACGGCTATGAGCGAGCTGGCCATACTAAGATCAGCCATGATTCTTTGTTAATCAGCAATTACGCCAAATTTCTACACCGTCTTAAAAAAGATGATGCTTTGCAACTGCCAAGCACGGAGGCTCTGGAGAGCACCTCTAGAGCCTACGCACATCGTATAAGGGAGCTGTTAGAAGGGTTGCAAGTTTCAGAAATTGTCTTAGTGTAGAATGTGTTTTTGATCTTTAAATACAAGAAAGTAAAATATCGTATGTCCGTCACTCTAACCATCTTCTGACTTATTGATAGGCTCTTCATTTCAGCGCGAATAACTGCTCCAACCTGCACTACCGCCCCCATCACCATTCCCATATTGTCCGTTTAATGCGGCCGCCTTCCTGCGGGCTTCTTTCTCGTAGGAATTTCCGTACATGTAGCTGCACTTGCGGTCGAGTTCCCGTCCTCTCGCAATAATCGCTTCAGGGTCGTGGAGACCATAGAATTCGTCGCCGCCGATGAGTCTCTTGACGAGCCGGTCTAATAAGCTGAGATCCAACATGCTGAAAGATTCGAAGTAGTTTAACTTTAATGGCTTCGCTTGGTTCGAGATGAGGTGACTCTGATACTAGAGTTCGGAGCTGGATGTGATATTTGTAGCCGAGACTTGTGGCTTAGAGGTTGGAAGAGCACAGAGAACTTTGTCTCATTCCGAAGTGGTTCATCGCATGGCTTTTGTAACATGCGTATCGCGAATGTAAAGGGCAGGGTATCCAGTCCTCTATTAAATACCTGATCTGAGTTACATATCATTCCCCAGGAATTATCTTTTGCTTGAAAAGTATCGTGTGGCGAGGGATCTACATGTAGATCAAATACGTCATTTTGTCACACATAGGCTAGAGTTAGCCAGGAACAGACGAAAGCGGTAATTTCCATAGCTTGCCGATCATCAGAGCTTAAGAATGCCTTTCGTGGCGCTTCGTCAAGATACTCGTTGTGTAAGTTGGAATTCAGGAAACGCGCTCAGGAATTGTGGCAAACCTGTCAACATTGCTGGCAAACATCAAGGGAAATCTTGATGTTAACTTGTTGTGCATATGAGAAGTACTTTATGTCCCATATAAAGAATACATGCGTTTCCATTTCACCTTCTCCTAGAACTTCGACTGTTCCGACATGGCTCGCTTTCCCATATACAAGGGCCAACTGTAGGGTTTACCGCTTTCAATGTTTTCTCTTCGCGGGAAAAAGGACACCAAAAGTCTTTTCGAGTGCTTGCCTGAAGCCTGAGCCTGAAGCCTGAGCAGTCCATCTACACGTCGTCTCCTGTTCCCTACGTCTGGATTATGTCACGATCAAGTTGGCAAGGAGAGCTGGAGATATCACCCCGCCGCATGAAGGGATACACAATGTAAAACATTCGAGATTGAGGCAGCTAGGTTGCAAATACGTCTCATCACTGAGTAGTCCATTTGTGGGCCACTATTTAGGCTTCACGACAAAATTATCCATCTTGAACTTCAGCGTCGAAGTCTTGGTCCCCTTGGCGCCAGGCCCCGGAACATACCACTCCATAGAAATCGTCCAAGTACCAGTCTGCGAGTTCGGAAGCTCCGCAACAAAATTGGCCCACTGGTCAATCTTATGCGTACCCTTGAAGCTCGGCGTAAAGATGTTGCTGCTAAAAGTCTTGGTATCAAAGCTGAAAGAGCCCATTGAATACGACAGACCATCGGGAGCTTTCGTTTGGACGAACAAGCCATATTTGCTAGGCGCTGTGTACGCAACGCTATTTTTGGGGAGAAGCATGGACCATGAGAGCTGGAAGCGCGCTGCTTTGCAGATCTTGAAGGTCTGGGAGAGTTTGTTGTAGCTGGTTGGTTCGTTGTAGCCGGACGTTCCGACGGCTTGGATTGCGTGGTCGCTCTTATAGCCAGATTTCACAACTGTTGCGCTGCCGAGTTTGACGTAAGTGGGTTTGAAGACCCATGGTGCTGAGTGTGTTAGTCATGCCGGAGACGGCAGCTCGTGTCGTTTTGAGGCAAACTCACTGAAAGCGCTCGACTCGAAGCTTGGGTTTTTGAGGGTGTTGGCTGGGGTAGTGCAGGCTCGTGCGTCGAAGCCGCTAAGAGCATCAGTGGGTGCGGAGAATACAGGGGCAGCTACCGCTAGCCAGCTAAGAAGCGCTAATTTGACCATCTTGAAAGATGTTTATGCCTTTGAGGACTGCAGAATAATGCAAGCAACTAAAATTGCAAGTCTGAAGGGAAATCTGCCAACAAGGGAATGCGACTGATTCTTATAGACAAATTGAAGGGGCGATATGACCCCGTGGGCTCGGCAGTTGAGCATTATCATTCGATACTCGAATCAATAGTTTCGTGAGGCGTTGATCGAGACCCCTCAGCCGCACTGGCTAGACAAGGTATCTCCAGGTTCTAGACAGGACCCCTATATTGTACTAAACCAGTAGTGTCTTCTGGTCCTCCAAGTAGCTTTATATTGTCATTGTCAGAAGTTCTGTTCTTATGACCATCATGCAGCACACCCTCGAGCTGTATATAAGAATTATATGTTAGGTACAGCAGTCGGCAGATATTTCCTCTCGCTTCATGTTATGCATCTTGTCACTTTCATGTGACCGCAGCCAAGTTCTTGCAACTTCGTTTGACAGACAGAGTTCTCAGAGAATGTCCTGATACTAATACTGAGCTCAAAAGCCTTCCCTATACCCCTTAATCCCATTTCAAAAACAGCGGCCGGAATCCGACAATGATACCCTCCAGACCTGATGGGGGATGGCTCTCGTAGTTGATCCCGTAAACACTAGTGACCTGGTGATCCGCGAACCATAACTCCCCCTTTGTGCTTCCAGTCCTTCCCACCTCTCGTAGCATTTTTCCAGTATTCAGCCAAAACTTCGTGCAACGCAGCTTCTGCCCGAACCAAACATCAAGCCAATAGAGATACTCTCTCGCCTTGATGTCCAAATTTGTGGTACTTGCTTCGTCAATGGCGTCAGATCCATAGGCCGTTCCCCAGTTGTCGCCATACTTTATCTGCAGGAGCTCAACATTGGTAATCCCGCCTACGTAAACAGCTGTGATCTGTTCATTTTCTCCCCGTTTGACAGGGGGGAAGGGCTTGTCTACCCACGGGTTACCGTTTACACGAATGTCATAGCGGCCACGAGACGCAAAGATCTCGCGGTCTAGATTTGTCAGAGCTACCTCTGTGAGCTCCTTTCCTGCCAGGTAAGGCCATAAGTCGGCGTGGTTGAGGACGTGAATAGTCATATCCGCGTCGTACTGCATCTTAGCCCTGAAAATGGCGCCTTCTTTAGCCCCAGTGTCATAGACTGATAAGCCTTCCCATTCGGCTTTAACATTGTAACGTCCTGACTCGTAGGTCGTCTTGGCGTATGTAAATAGCTCGAGTTATCGATGGCAGGAATGGCATGCTCGTTCATCGTAGCAAGGTATTCGTGCACAGTTCTCCATTTCTCGAGTGTCTCTGTAGGCACGTCACTCATCCTGGTGTCGTCTAGCATGAGATTCTCGAGAAATAGTTTGTGACGCGAGGCGATTTCTGCATGTGAGATGTTCGCGTTTTCCGTGGTGAGCTTATCAAAAGTCTCCTGGAGAAACTCGACTTCGTCAGCAGAGAAGCCCCATTTCCGACCATGCTGGATGCCGTCGCCCAATAGTTTGAGGTGCATTGTCGCTGCAAGGGCAAGCCAGGGCAGCGACGCCACACCGTACTTGGGAGATGTAAACTCGCTCATTGAAACTATCATCGTCTGATGTAGCGATGTAAAGTAACCGAGAAGCAAAATTGTCACGTCTTTGCCCTCATCATGCTTCTTGACGAGGGCAGAGAAGTCATTGATAGCAGCGTCAAGGCCTGCCAGTTTGTCCTTGAGTCTCCAAGTGATACTCCTCGATCTTTGAATCAATCATCTGTTCGATGCGTTTGAACAGCTTCTCCCAAATGTTTGCGGCTGATTTGGGCTGGGAGATGAGGGAAGAGAAGAGATTGAGAACCGCGGCTAGGGCGTCACCATAACCCGGAATGAGCTTAAGACCTGAAGCTAGAATCCCGAAAATGAATTTGCCAATTTCATTCGGGTCTTCAAGGTCCAGGTGCTCGCCGTTCCGGATTGTGTCAAGACCCTTCTTGACAACCTTGTTGAGAAAGGCGTCGTCAATCTTGACCATTTTGAAGGAATGGTTGCAAGGGTAATAGAATATTGTGGTGTTATGAGAAGATTTGGAGGAAAAGATGGCTGTGTGTTTGTCTGTTGTCGACTTTCAGGCAGCATATCTCGTCTTTATATACTGCAGCGTTACTAAGAAACTTGCGCACGGCTTAAGCGCGAGAGCGCAAACGAGGGAACACAGTCGCTTTATTGGACACGCGAAGAGGGCCTCAAACTGAGCTGATATACATGGAAGTCAGGTAGGAGCACCGAGGTGAAATAGCTTGACCGTTGTCGTTGCAAAGAATGATAGCATCGCCTGTGCTACAGGCGATTTTAGTGCACGTGCGAGGCCCTGCGCCCACATGGCACACATTATTGCCGAGGGAGCGAAGGTAATTCCTCTCCCGACGGGCGGCTCGTACATCCATAGCGCCAAATCCACCAACTTTGCAAATGATATGACCCTGGTTTATCTGTCAGTGAGTGTCATGATGAGAAGGATGGTGTATATCTTACTTGGCTGTGCTTTTTCATCTCGGGTTCGGTGGTGTTGTCTGGAAACACGTAGTCTGGGTTCAGCTTCTGAATCTGGGCAACAACCTCCTAAGTCGGCATTAGTATTCACCTCTTCTGAAAGAACATCACTGGGGTCATTGCTTACCTCGGCTGTCCCAGTCAGAGTGATAGGATTGGCTCCTTCTTCAATAGAACCAGTCCATTCCATCGGAACAACCGTATACCCTTCGAGAGGCTTGTCAACTGCCTGAACACCATCAGGAAGGGCCTAAGTGAAGGTTAGTTTATTCAACTCGTCTTTAGTCAGGGAGAATATTTACCGCGGTAGAGACCGCTGCTGCAGCGCTGCTAAGAAGAGTCAAAAGCGTAGATTTCATATTGAGTAATTTTGTCTTAAAGAAGGCTTCAAAAGTTAGTGTTTAAGTCTTGAATGTATTGTTTGAGAATTATTTTTTTGTATATTCGAAATGGCAGAGAATTTGTCTTCTTTTATACCATTCACAGCTTTGTCCCCCGGATGCATCAAAGCCCGCTCCTTCCTCATGTGTGAAGACAGCTATTATCCAAGTCTGCCGACGAAGTTCGGGCCAAGGATATCTAAGCCTCGTATATGCCGCATCGTAAAATTTGCAGACGTTTATGCCTGCACCTTCCTCTCTTATCCTAGACGATCTACATACATAAGGACTTTAGTTAAGCATATCGTAACACGTCGAATAGGGAGAACATAGATCCACTTTTCCTGTCCGGGGTCTTTTAAGGTTATTCACCCGTCGTTAAGGTTATCTTATCTAAATCTACTCCACCTTCTTCACAACGCAAAATGTAGTAGGCGTTGTAAGGGTAGGCTTGCTTCAAATCTCGCAAGTGTAATAAGTATATATCATAGTATAGATATAGTGTCCTAGTTAACAAACAAGAAACGGCCAATTGCCAAAGTTCATTACCTCCGGATCCGAGGCAACTATGGAGAGAGCTGCCATTCGATTAGCCAGGCCCTTTGCTGTTTTTTGAACACCAGCACTTTGTAAGGATGCAGTGCTTTGGCGCGCATTTCATCTGCTATAAGAGATGAAGCAAGCCAATGTCTCAACCAGCCCTAGACGGCGTGGTTGGCCCAAAAACTGAATCTTTCGAAGCACGGGTCGCCTATGAACGTGCTCTGCAGCGTGTCTTGTCTTTTCGGAGCCCTATTGGGCGGCAGATTTATTATCTTGAGCCGTTCTTGTCATATACTGGAGTAAATATTCTAGGCCCTGTAGAAATTACCTTGGACCGTTTAGACCTCTCAAGAATTGTTTCCACCGCCTCCAAAAGCTCATGGTCTTGTCCCGGTGCAGCGACGAGATTGGCTACCACTGGCAGATACTCAATCTTATTGCTAATTTTTGAATGGTACGGGATCTCTCCAATTAGTACAACAACATCGGGGCTCCTAAGAATTGGTGATAAGAATAATTGATCATATGTAGACTGATTCTCAGGTGATTCTGTTTTCTCATCGCGATAGACAGGTTTAATTTTAGCGACTGGAAGAATAACTAACGTCTCAAAGTTCTCATTTCCAAATAATAGATCATGAAGCCACTTTTTGTAAACGAGTAGTCGTCGCGTAGCTTCTTCATGCTCGGCATCGGAAACACAGGCACCTTGAGTCCATCTTCGTCTAACAAAGGGGATCACATAAGGTTGTTGGCCATCATGTCTCTTAGCGTACAGCTGTCTGAAGCTTGAAGTCGAGTGGTAAAATTGATGGTAAAAGGTTCCTCGGATGACATCTTTGAGATATTCTTCCACATCACCAGGAGCTCCTATTGGATGTGACTGCTGCCAAGAGCTTCTGATAGAGAGTTGGTTGATAGTAGCGGGAAGATGAGTCTCAACATCTCGTGTAAAGGAGTCGATAATCTTCTTTTGTTCTGAATTCTCGGTTGGAAGATAATCGAGTGGATAGATGAGACGATATGGCCTCTTCGTGACAGGTAATGGAGCCGCAATCCAAGTCCTGGCAACGCGCCGTATGACATCAAGACTCCTCGCAAACACGCAAGGCGTATCAAACATGTTATAAGTCTTAACTAGCCCTCTCGATGATATAGAATCATGAGAAGGCCTAAATTGCCAAACACCATTCGCTAATGCTGGCCGACGCCCACTTCCGCTCGTATCAGTACCGATCGCACAATCGAGCCAGTCATAAGCTGCAACAGCAGCAGCGCTCCCACTACTGCTTCCAGCGGGAGACTGATATCCATCGCCTCTGGGATTGAAGGCTGTTAGATAGTCAACAGCATCCATGGGCTCTTCGCGGGCTATCATTGAGCTGAGCTTGGTCAAACCCAGTATGTGTGCACCGCCATTGATCAGTGCTTGGATAGCGTCTGCCGTGAAAGCTGCAGGCTGACTTAATTCGTAGTAAGCCCTATTGCAGAGTGATGTTTTCATGCCGCGGACAAAAAAACAGTCCTTTACTGCAACGCGTAAATTTGGCGGGGTGTCGGTAACGAGCGCTGGTGCTCGAGACGGGACGGCGATTGCGAGGCAGTTATTAGAGATACTTGCAACGCCGAGTTGATCAAACGGTGTCAATGGCGACCTTGTCCATATCAGCGGTCGGCAGAGGCTTCAAAGGATAAGTCACTTACAGACCCAGCTTGGGCTTCAACCCTGAGAAGAACGCTCCTGTCTCATCATCATATAAACGACAGACGGGGTGGAGCCTCTTCTCAGTGTACAAGTAAGGACCTGGAGGAAGATGCATTTTGCCGCCTTCAACGACAATATCGAGCCATTCCATTCCCAGTTCCTTCGGGTATTTCCAAGAGTTATGAGACACAGCCTGGCCACGATGCGGGGTAGTGATGATGACACCTGAAAGGAACAGGCTACGATCATAAACATCACAGCCGTCCAGCTTGTTGAAGTAGACCTTCAGCCACGCTTTGCTGATCGGTACTCCATCATGGTTCGCAAGAACGGTCACAAGTAGAGGCTTCAAGTGAATGTCAGCTTGGGGCTGGAACTAGGTCAATGGGTCAGATGTAAAGTTCAAATGGCGTTGGATGGACGAACGCACAGGGATGGCTTCTGTTGTGACATATCGCTTGCCTCCAGCCTCAAAAATCACAGTCGAGTTGAGAGAGGCCATCGGAGGGTTAAATGAATAAGTTTTGACCTGTCACTATTGAAGAACAATGAAGACTTTTGTGGCATTGCAACAGTGAACAGCGAGGAGGTTGGTTTCGCTGAGTAATCGTCCTCTGGAGAACAAAGGACAGGAGGCATGATTGATGGGGCGAGGTCAAAGCCTCAACAAGCCAATCAGCTCTTTCTGTAGCCAATGGATACGCCATTTCATAGCCTCCATCGCAGACTAAGTCACCCAGACGTCTTTAGCCTCGAATTCTCAAAATCTCTGCCTCGGTATTCTTAGTGGAATTGGATCTGTGATTTGTGGAGAAGCTTCACTTTAAGCTTCCCACCTATCACCTCTTCCCATACCTTCATCCAACCAATGAAACCTCATGGACCATTCGAGGCGCCTTTTCCATGCCCAACATTACCGAAGGATCTAAATAGAAAAGCTTGAGTTATTAATTACTTCCCAGCGTACCACTTGAACCCCTGCAAACTGCCAACTAGGCAAGCTAAGCAATGTAGTCAGACGGCACAGACGAAGCTAACCTTCAGCTTCAATCGAATAGTGGATCAACACCGTCCAAACATTTAAGTAAAACTACCCTTATGTCTCTTGATGTAACCTCATGGGCATCACCATGCTTCTTCGAGCTAGGAGTGCGAGGGGCACGACTTTAGAGATTGCGATGGACTAGTCAATGTATGCCTTGTGATGGTCACTTGCAACTCGTAGCGGCGCAATCTTACCCGAATCCAGTTTGTCGGTCTTTCGCATAAGTATAAAGGACCCCGACTTCCGCAGGTCCTTTAAGCTTTTCCTCCTCGACAAGCAGCCTCATCTTACCGCCTCTCTACCCTATTGACACAGAATTACCATACAAGACTCTGATCATGAAGTTCACCACAAGTCTTCTCCTCCCCATCCCTCTTGCCGCCGCGGGCCCCGCCATCAGCACTGCCGAGGGTCTCCCAGACCTCGCTACCTCCGCCGAAGACGGCTACAGCCTCTCCCACGGCGAGGCTCTCCAACTCGCTGCCAAAGTCTGCCCTGCCAGGTTCCCCCGAAAGTGCTCCATCGGCAACTTTTGCTGTCGCACTAAGAAGTGTTGCAAGAAAGAATGCTGCAAGAATACAGCGAGATACTGCAGTGCCGGTCGGTGCTACCGATGAGTGTCAATATACTTGGAAACAAATGGTGGTTTTGAGTTGAGCTGGGTGCGACGGTATTCGCTTTTCTAGAGCGGTGGTTTAATTTATATAGGTAGTGTACAGAGTTGTCTTTGAATGGCACCGCAGCCTTTCTCTAGTTCTTACAGAATTCCTGTGTCGTCTAATAAAACCATCATCGCTAGATGCTGAAGTTCAAGACAGAATTTCATAGTGTGTCGCCGCACAAGTGTCCTTGATAGTATACATCTGACAAAAGCTCATTGCAAGCAGTTCCTGGCTCCTGATTCCACCAGTAACGTAGAATACCGTCTGTGAAGCCATCCTCCAACACCACCAAAAGGGTCCTCCTTGTCACTCGCTTCTTTCCTTCCGTCAAATGTGATGACCTGGAGTTTGAGAACGGCCACCTGCTTTGCTTCATCGAGCTCTGCACGAATCTCAACGAGATTGTCGACGTTCATTGGAGTCGGAGGTGACTGGTGGGGATCAAAGAAGCCTCTCATCGTGATACATGTTGGTGTTTTTGATAGGACAACGAAGTGATTAGTGAAAAATGTGCCTGTTGCGTGTCAGAGGAGATAACAGTAAAATCATGGATAGCATACCTGGTTCATAGGTAGATGCTAGAAGATCTTTTTTCTCCCATAGGTCGTTCTTATTCGCCTCGTTCTTGAAGAATGTCATAATTCTTCTCTGGATACTATATCCTGTTCATCATCAGCATTACAACTAAAACACCAATTTCCATGACCTTTACCGAACCCTCCCCACATTCCCGCAATGAACCTCTCAACCAACTTCGTTCCTCCATTATTTGCATCTTCCAAAAGCACCTTATCCAGCTTATCGAACGGTACCTCTCTCACGCACGAGTCTGCCGAACCCGGTTTATTCCAAGGGTTGATCTGCTTCAGCAATGGATGCTCATACAATGATCTGCCATTGTCCGGTCCAAAGGGCTCAAAGTAACATTTTCTTGTCACGAGATGAAAGCTTGCTGCACTGGTGATTGAGACCCCGGCAGCCACTTTGGCGGCAAGGATCAGTCGTTGGCGGAGAAGGGGCGATATCCGAGACATGATTGGTGCTTTTTGCCCAGTTGACCAACAGATCTTACGCTGCTGGAAAAGGGAGACGCTTCTAATAAATACTGACCAAATTTCGGACTGAATGGAATGCCGAGGTCCGGAAAGACGAGACTTATATAGATCTGAAACTCCACATATTCGGAACCGTTTCCATAATTATCGGTTGCTTGGTCAAATTTGATGTTAGCAGCTCCAGTTCGTCAAGACTTGGCAGCTTTTACTCAATTTGATTGGGTCGACAAATGTCTCCACTGAGCATTTCCCGCTGACGACGTGAATTTCCCGCTTATATAATCAGTCTGATCTGTACTGCTCACCCTAGACCTCTGGATCTTGACGACGGCGTTTAGCATTGATTCCAGCCTGCGACATAAGGAGAACCATTCTTCTGTTGATTATAGTTAGGCGTCGCTTGAATACTGATGCGACTACACTTTATTGCTTACCCTACATTAGTGCATGATTTGTTCAATAAAACGTCAAAGCGGGTAGGATTGCTGTCGCCTTTTTGCAATTCTGTTGCAAATACTTGTCGAACTTCAAGGAGGCCGAGTGTTCCACCAAGGCGCTTCCCATCATTTCTGACCATCTACCAACAGTCATCGGAGTCTGCACTTCTCAATTCCCAGATACCATATCATGGAGCCTGTATTTGTTATCTACTTCGTACAGCCCTTGACAAAGTGGACGATTCTACGGAGTAGGTCAAGCGCCATGCCGGATCTAGACAGATCCCAGATCTCGAATGGACCCGGAAATGATGTGGATCAACGGACATAATTGATGCGCAAAAAAGCCTTCATTCCATGGACAATAAAGTTTTAGCCGGCATCCGAATATCTCAATTCTACAGCCTCCAGGTGATATCCGGAATGTCCGTCAGCCCAACGAGGCGTCTGTGTCAATGAACTGGCCGGACTTTGCTTCGACTCTAATAATCCACATTTACGTTTGCCAAACACGTCGCAAGGTCTTCAACAGCCATAATTCGAACCCCACAGCCAGCTAAAGATATGTCCAAATGCTTCAGATCATACCTATCGCTAGTGGTCACTTGACTGATGGCTTGCCCTGCCGACAACATTGCCGCAGCCAAGACTCATACTCACCACCAACAGATAAGCCTAACGCCAAATCAGGCCCTGCCAAGACGTCCCGCCAATCTCCCAGTCAAAAGCGTAGCAAAAATAAGCCTAATCTGTAACCCTGGAATGCATAAGCAGTGAAGATCCCCGCCTAGCTCCTTTCAGTGTGATGGCCATCCTTATTCGCGGACCAATACAGCCCATTGGTTTAGAGTACGAAGATCTCGTCTATTTCAGACCAATGGACGGCCTAGCGTCGACAAAGCAAAACCACCTTTAGTCCGTGCCCCTGAATTCTTAATGAGACAAGTCTACCCCGTCATCCCGCGGTTTTAAAGTTCTTGGGGTGCTCCATGTTTCGCTTGTGCGGTAGACCATCATGAAGCTATTCGCGATATTACGCTTGTTTCTTCTCATTTTACCGTGTATATTCTCCCAAGTCGACGCTAGTTCACCGACCACTGCTCAGAGATTAGAGGACGCGTCGCAATGTGCCGTGCGTGTACCCATTTATCTCGCGCTATGGTTTCGTTAATCAGTTTGTAGATCAAATGTTTCTCGCGGTTCGTTGATGAGCCGATATTCTCGACCGTGAACAAGGAACGGATATGCCATGATCACAAACTCGGCAATACGGTAGCCAGCTGTATCCACGCATCATGCCCGATTCGAGACCTTTTTGGTAGGAACCCCTCTAGATTGGCTTTGCAAAGATCAAGCTACTCACATTCACTCTTGCTGGACAGACTTTCTCAAGCTTGAGCAGACAAACTGCGGCAGACCAGAGCTTGACAACGATCACAACATTAGAGGGATAAACTACACGATCCTTGGGATAGCGGTCTTCTCCATCGTCCTTCGAACTGTCACAAAATCGTATCACTTTTCACAATGGGGTGCTGACGATTATCTCATCATTGCAGCGTCGGTAAGGACAACCTTCATGCGTCGTGCGTCATGCGTCATGCTGATTTACTGACCCTGTTAGGTATTTACAGGAGTTCAATGCATCATCATGGGCCTGAGTGAGTTCTGCATTATGTAGATATCTAAGAGTCCATTGCTGATTTTGTCCAGTGACATTTGCGGGCCTGGGGCGGAATATCTGGACGCTCGATGACAGCACCATCACCACTTTTCATATAGTAAGCTCTCATCCTCAACCAGCCCGTCAATCTCGGCTAACAGTACAGTACCTCCTCGTCGTTCAATACGCCTACGTTCTAAGTCTCTGCCTCATCAAGCTCTCAATACTCTATTTCTTTCTCCGAACATTCCCCGACCCGACCTTCAGATTGATCATCAAGTGCACCATCGCATTTAACATTGTCACGACAATCATCGTCATCATTTGCGGAGCACTGCAGCGACAGCCAATTCACTTGCTTTGGGATGGATGGAAAGAGTACCCACATCGTGGTATCACACTCAATACCCCGGCAATCATCTTCTTTCACGCTGGTGTTAACATTGCTCTTGATATTTGGATGTTTGCGCTACCGTTGACGCAGTTGTATTCTTTGGGTCTTCAGCCGAAGAAGAAGGCTGGCGTCATGGTGATCTTTGGCGTCGGTATCTTGTAAGCCTCCCATTTTCTTCTTTAGAATCTATCTTAACATTCGTCTAGTCTCATTGCAGCCAGCTGCATCCGAATCCCCTACTTACTAGACTTCACAAGAACATTCAACGCATCATGTAAGTATATTCCAAGTCCCTGACCTTAATACCTCAGCTGAGAGGAAGGCAATAGCGGATGCTCAAGGATTCGTCGTATGGTCCAATATCGAAAGCGGCGTAGGCATCTTGGTAGCCTGCATGCCTCACATGCAACCAATCTTCCGCGCTATCGCAGCACGAGTAAGGTCATGGAACGTTCTACCCAAAGGATCAAGCAGCAGCACAGAGGGAATATTTGTTCAAAGATCTCTGGCGACTATTAAGATGTCGCGGAGTGACGGAACGACCTTGGTGGAGCCGGATGACTTGGTGCTGCATGATACAGGGGGCTTGTTGAGTGAGCCTAGTCCGGCGAAGGCTGATAGCAAGCTTGAGAGTGTGAGTGAGACGGGGACCTTCAGATGACGGCGTTCGGATGCTCACATGGCGTTCCATTAGTTGATTTGGCATTGATACAGTTTGGTGGGTTTTCATATAAAGCTCAGAGAAGCATAAAGCGCTTCATTGGCATAGTATAATAGCTCTTCTACTCGAAATCTATTTATATCATTCTATCATTTCTTTCACAGCACGACCTTTCGTGTCTTGATAAAAACTCTATCCGGGTTCCTAGTCAAAGACGAAACTGGTTTCGGTCTCGCAAGATCAGCTGGCAACGGCAACAACTCAAAAGTCCAGATGACAAGAGTGAAAAATATCTTCATCTCAAGGTACGACATCCTCCTCCCGAAGCAGCCCCTCGGACCTAGCCCAAAGGCCTGGATCGGAAACGCCTGAGAATCAAAGCTCACGTCCTCTTTCCCATCTGGACCAGCAGCCGTCTTGAGCCATCTCTCAGGCTTGAAACTCGAATAGTCATAGTCCTTCTCTAAAGGCTCTGGCTTGCGAGACTTGACCCACTCACTACTTCGTGACTCGTCGAAGTCAATTGGAGGTGACAATATGCTTGGACCGTTGGATAAGAAGACTACTGTTGTGCCTTTTGGTACACGTGCACCGAGGATCTGCGTATCGACCTGGACTTCTCGGAGAGTCATGCCAAAGGGATATGACAAGCGAAGAATCTCCTCGACGACTGCATCGAGGTAAGGAACACGAGTTTGGATGACTTCAGTGAGTGAAGGGGCACGTCGCTCAGATTTAGCTTGGGGATATGCTCGTTGGAGCGCGTTGCGTAGTTCAGATTGGGCTCTTTGCTCGGCGCTGAGATAGCTCAAGCCCCATCGCACAGCTGATGAAGTTGTTTCATGGCCGCCGATGAGGTAGGTCATCATCTGTAAGTCGATCAGCATAATGCGTCAGATAGAGCGACGCAGGTACTCACCTCACTGGTGATCACCTGAGAGTAGTAATCAGGCTCTCTCCCCTCTTTCTTTGCCAGCGCCTCTTCTCGAACCGAGATCTCATCAAGCGCACATTTCATCGCCTCCCCATTTGCTCTTCTCTTGATGCCATTAGCGATTTCTCGCTCCTGAAGTCGTTTCGCAAGAGCAAAGGCGTTCTTCAGGGTGGCCGAAAAGGTTCGATACATCCAGTGGAATAGCGGCGGAGAAGGCGTCTTGATAATCTTGGCGACGCTCTCGGCGACAGTTGCTAAGGCGTTGAGCTCTTCATTGAGAGGGAGTTCCTTGAAAGTGATTTCGCCTTCGATCTTGGTTGATGAGGTGTTGTTATCTGGGGCGAGCTCTTGGATTTCTTTCACGAGTTGGGTATGTTGAGTGTCGAGGCCAAAAGCGGCGCATACGATGATATCAAGTGCAGCGTTGTGTACATCCTTTGAGGCCGAGAAGAATTGACCATTGGCGTGCTCAGTCTTCATACCCCAAAGTTCAACCAGTCGAGAGAACTTATCGTAAATCTCAGGCGCCGATACCTTTACTCCAATCAGTCTCTTGATCACGTATCCCGATAGTCTCATCTCACCTCTGACAAAAACGACGGCGTCATCAAATTCCTCACAAGCTCCTTATTCTTCCTAAACTGCGGATCCGAACTCGTAAGCGTGATATGCGCCCCCGGCACGACACAATTAAAAACAGCCGTACTCGACGTCCCTCTATCAAACTCCTTCACCCGATGCGTGCAGATCTCAGCGGCCTCATAATGATCAGCGACAACAACCCATGGCTTCCCAAACGGGCGGATAAAAGCCTGGAATAACGGTGATTGGTGTTGAATAGCCTGCGTCGCTAACCAGTCGGTCAAGCTCCCGAATGCTTTGACGTCGGGAAGATCGCCCAGGATACGATTGGTCGCGGAGACGTTATAGGGGATGTCTGATAAGGGACGGGGTAGCATTGAGCGGTAGAGGGTGTAGGCAATGCCTGCTAATAAAAGACATCCTAACAAGACCCTCGTGGACGACGAGTCTAGAGCGTCAAGCAACGACATGTCTGCAATTTCTCACTGCAGAATGTCACAAAAAATGAACAGACCCAGCTGTCACAGCCAAAGCGGGCCCAGGGCATTTTTAAGAGAGTCAACACGGAGATAACGAACTGAGACAACTAATTCAACGTTTCTGGTCGCTACCCCTAAAAAGGTTAGATGGTTTCAACGATGGTAAGCCGCAATTGAGAGGTGCTCCAATTACAGGGCTAGCATTACGAGGTTGGTTGTACAGTTGGGGCCTCGCTAGAGCCCCTTTAAAATCTGATGTGAGAATGCCAAGGCAATTTATTGGTATGACAAGATCAGCCCTGGGACTTTGGTAACAAAAGTGAGTAGGGACGTACGTCTGGGCGCCAATTGACTGACTTTGAGCGAGACAGCCATTGCTTTGGAGAGGACATGTGAAAGTGGCGCTCGTCAGACTGCAGGCCACGTAGGATTGTTGATGCAGTGCTGATCCTTTTTGGCAATTGATACCCTTACGACTCAGATTTGTTAGTGTCTGTGCAACTTTTCACGTATTTCAGTCAACCATATGCCATAAAGAGGTCAAGATAGCATGAGCCACTTTCGATAGTTCACCGCTGGACCAGTAGTACCCGGATCTCCGGAATCGGCTCTCGGCATATTGACACAAACTCAAACCACAGACACTGAATACCGCGCTGCCGAGAAGGCCAGGCGAGTTTAGTAAATGCCGAAGTCGGCTTATGTGGCTCGGTGCAACGATAAAGCTGTAGGCGATGAGACATTGCTGGAACACGGTGGACGTTGGTTGGGTGCAGCTAACAAGGGTGCTCCACTGAGCCTTGTAGGGCACACAGGTGGTCCCATTCCTGAGATGCCTAAGTGCCGAAGCCAGAAGCGCCATGAATCCTGACAAGTTCCCATTACAGTAAGCTCGCGACGACCAACCAGGGTCAACAGCGCCCCGAGAAGCTCAGGCAGGTTATGTAGGCTCAAGGTCGTTTAGCTTTTATACTCGCATCTCCAGGCTATTTAATTGTATGTATATCACTGTCCTCTCATACAAAACTCTAGCCTTAATAGAATCATCACAATTAAGAACAGCAACAACATGGCATCCCATCCCGTTGAAGATCCCAGAAATCAGAGGATTATAAACTCACTTCCATGGAGAGTTTGGGTAGCATACTGAACAGGCCTTAGATAATGGCAGTAAGGTCGTGGAAAAGATTTCTGAGGAGGCAGAGAAAAACATTACTGAGCGCTGGAACAAGCCCATGGAAGATTGGAATTTAGATTTTTCGATTCATAGAATAAATGGAACTGACAGGTTTCACCCCTCGGTTGCTATCCTGTTCCTATAGAATACTATTCAGGCGCACTCAAGAGGGATTGTTATTTCTTTATTTTATTTTTATCTTGATATCGTTATTCCTTTGTGTATCGTACATGTCATTCATGTATTACAATGGGTTTGTCTCAGCTCGCCTCCAGGAGCCACTTACTGGGGCATGGCTCGACTCATGACTGACAATGCCTTCCATAGCGACCTCCTTACATACGCCGGCCGCATAAAGCCGTGGCCCGGAGCGATACCTTCGCCGCCGTCCAGCACGCTCCAGAGCAGATCGATCTGCTGTATGGACAGCAGTCCCGACCCTCCCCACTCGGGCAGCCCGGAGAGGCCAAGGATCTGCTCGATTCTCTCCAGGAAGCTGAGGGTGGCGTTGCAATAGCGTATGCCCTGCACGCAAAGATCCTGTGCCGACGCCTCGCCGGTCCGGAGTCCCGAGATGGGTCTGAGGGGTTCGATGGAGAGCCAGAGGATTATATGCTTGAGGAGAAGCTCATGGAGAGATATGATCTGAGTGAAGACGGCTGCGATGGTTAAGAAAAGAGGAGCTCGTAACGGCGGTAAGGAGGCGGATGTGATGGAGGAGGCAAAGCCGGGCCTTGGTCCATTGTGTCCACCTCCGTAAGGATGTGGCGACGAAGACTGGCCGTCCAGGCCCGGCAGGTTCACAATATCGAGCATGTGCACACTCTCAACTGGCGGATGGCATTTTCGGTTGTTGAGAAGCCGCGATAGCACCTGGAAGAGATCCTGAGTTGACTCCAATGTGAACTCTCCAAGCGTGAGGTTGTCGATGAATAGCGGGCCCTCGCGGAAGAGGATGCTGCTCAGGGTGATGATGGAACGATGCGATTCAATGGCGGCCATGCGGGTGTGTAAGTCGTTGTTGAGCTTCGACAGCTTAGACAGAGCGTCTGAAAGCTCGATACTAGCCACGGGGGAGCCTAGCTCTGGAACCACCAGGCCTGCAGGGTTAGAGCAAATGACAGTAAGGTCGAGCCGACTCGACTTTGCCTTTGACATATCATTTTCATCTATGTTCCAGTCGTAGTCGGCAAAAGCGGAGCTGTGCTTGAAGCAACTTGAGATCTTCAACGGCAGTCGCTCAGGGAATGATGGAGTCTGCATTTCAGCTGTTCTAAGAGTAGACCACGATGACTCGAGGGCAAAGATTACGTTTGATGTGTTTTCAATAACCGGTGGCGCCGCTGTAGAGGCTGTGGTTGATGGTGTTGTTGTTGGGAACATCATGCTCTCAATTTCGTATTGGTCGTTCAGCTCCAGGAAGGTATCCGAGTTTGGTGACTCGCTCGAAGTGACTGGGTCGCTCTTCTGCTTCATTGCGGTCGTCTGTTTCTTCTTCAATCGAACTGGCTTCGCCCGGGTCTCCTCAATAGACTTTCTGCCTGCATGCTGGCCAGCTGGCAAGTCTGACTTCCTGGGTCTCCCGACCTTCTTCGGCCCACTAATACTGCATTCCTCGTCGAGCATAGTACATCGTGCACACTTTGGGTCGCTTTGCTTGATGCGTAGACATCTTGTCTTGTGCCGCCGACAGACATCGCAGGACAGCCGCCGTTGCGACGGATGGATCGTGGAGGTGCCCATGGTTATACAGGGTTACACGAAACCCACTCGGAGTCTTGAGTGAGTGAGTGGGGGGAAAGGATGGAATATTCGGGCTGAACCGCAAGGAGAGCGAGCAATTGAGTGCCAAGGGGGAGAGTAGAGATTGACTGAGGCTCATCAGTCCGCGTGCGAGAGTGAGCGCGTCACTGGCCCGGAAGCTAATGAGAGACTGTTTACCCGCTAATCCTTTTGTGAAAGCATCCTCGGAGGGTTTTTGCGAAGCTCTCGGTATCTGCCGGTCCCACCATCTTCCGTTACCGGCTAGCCTCATCTGACGGTGGGATGTTAGGCCGGTGAGACCAAAAGTGGACTGCAAAAACAACGAGAGTATATAGCAGTCGGAAGAGATGAGATGATGTAAAGCGGTGCAATACTACAGCTACCATATTACCTGCTATTCAAAGCATTAAAGATCTATGCAAGGAAAAAATGAAGCCTACGGAAGAGGACAAGGTGAGTTTGTCAATGAATGTACTGCCGGGGGAATTAAAGCCTCCGGAGAATTAGTAGTCTCGCAGGGGAGCAAAGGGAGGTTGTATGCCTTACCAGAGAATGGGTACTGCTGTACAGGTGTATTCTTAGCCTCGCGCTAATGTTTCTCTTAATCACTAATTAATATCTTTTTTTTAGCATTCTAGTTATACTATATTCGCAATCGGGATAACATGGATCTTAGTGTGACAAAGATTGCCGACCCTGCGTTCTAAAAACCCTCCAGGGAGGGATTAAAAGCAGATCAACGAAGATCCTTTGACTATACCTGACATGATATACATGGGTCGGCTCATTATTATAGCATTTGTTCCAGAATAGAATATATACCACCAGGACCTCTCTTCTGTTTCTCTTCCGCATGACTTTCCTCCACAGACTCACCACCAGCCTCATGCCAAGTACTTCACATCTAAAGCGAGGAATTTAACAACCACCATAGCAAACATGCCTCTCGTTGACGTCCTCATCATCGGCGCAGGTCCCGCCGGCCTATCTGCAGCCCTCGCCCTTGCCCGCCAATTTCACACTGCCATCGTCTTCAACAGCGCGCTCTTCCGCAACGCGCGCTCTGTGCATATGCATACCATACCCACATGGGATCACAAAGACTCGGCTGCCTTTAGGGCCGCGACGCGCAAGGAAATCTTGGAGCGGTACAACACGATTTCATTCGAGGATCGCGAAATTGCCAAAGTTGAGAAGACGAGTGATGGCGACTTTGCAGCCACGGCTGTAGATGGGACTACTTTCACTGGCAGGAGAGTCTTGCTTGCTACTGGTGTCACTGATCTGCCGCTTGATATCAAGGGATATGCTGAGTGCTGGGGCCGATCCATGTTCGTTTCCTCCCCAATCTACTATGGTGAATGATACATTGATACTGACTCCTCCAGCTACCACTGCCTCTTCTGCCACGGTTACGAAGAAGGCGGAAAGCCCTCTGCTGGAGTCCTTGCCCTTGGCGAGAACACTACCCCCGCAGCAGCCATTGCCTTCGCGCGCAGTGCCAAGCAGATGACCTCCAAGGCTGTCATCTACACTTCAAACAACCCTACCATGCAAACCGCAATCGCAGACCTCCTCG
This sequence comes from Fusarium temperatum, assembly GCA_001513835.1. Classification (NCBI taxonomy): domain Eukaryota; kingdom Fungi; phylum Ascomycota; class Sordariomycetes; order Hypocreales; family Nectriaceae; genus Fusarium; species Fusarium temperatum. Next base: position 436,045 of record LJGR01000004.1, on the reverse strand, counting down.
GCGAAAAGGATACTGCCATCACGATAGACAACCGGGAGATCGCTACTCTCGCTCTTGGTCCCGGAGGTAGCGGCGTTACTATCACATTTGCGGACGGGAGCTCGGTTCAGGAGGCGTTCCTTGCGCACAAGCCGCCTACGAAGCTTAACGGCCCGTTTGCAGAGCAATTGGGAGTGGAGTTGGCGCCAAGTGGAGATATCAAAGTGACACCCCCGTATGGAGCTACCAGTGTCAAGGGGGTTTATGCCGCAGGGGATTGCGCGACCCCGATGAAGAATGTCATACAGGCGATGCATATGGGGACGTTCGCGGCGGTGGGGATGGCGTTTGACCTGCAGGCGGAGGGGCCTAAAATGTAAATAGCTATTTCTTAGCAAGACCTCTTGATTCATTAGCTACGACCGCGAAGTGCTTGGTCAGATTCTGAAGTAGAAGACGGAAGTGAGACCTGGTTGCAACAGATGAAGGAATAAAAACTTGCGCGAGACAAACCAAATATTATAGTGATTTAGTCAAAAGAGAGATGAGATATAGTTGAGCTATCAACGTCGACTCAATTCCGTGGCGCTGAGCCCCAGAGTATATCGCAAGTTTGACCGACTCTGGTTGAGAGCACCCAGACATTTCAGAATAGTAAGTCAATTGCAAGTTTACTTGCTTACGTATCTTTTAGCAACAGCTTCCTTGTGAATTCAACAGCAGATCACCATAGGACACCATGGCCGCGGACATGGACTCAGACGCGGTGCGATCTAGGTAGGGTACTCATAGCTTCATCAGTCAAAGCCATATTATGTTACTAACCCCGCCTTAGACTCGAGGCTTTATGTCCTATCCTTGATCAAATTTAAGACAACACTCGATCAGCTTCCATCAGCATCGGCGTTCTTCATCACGGAGAAGTGGTCTTCACTCGAAGTCGCGGGTTCCGTGACGCGGAGTCACTAGCAGCCGTTGATTCTGAGACGAATTATCTACTATGTTCACTCACGAAAGCTTTCACAGCTGCCTGTTGCGGCATCCTTGTCGATGAAGGAAAGTTGGAGTGGACAAAGTCGTTGCAGAGTTATATCCCGTTCCGCAGTATCGTGGATCCTGTTATCGGTGAAAGAGCGACCATGCAAGATGTGCTCTCACATAATACTGGGCTAGCACACATGGACCTTACGTGGCTAGGGGTAGAGTATGACTACATCCTTGATAAAGAGGATTTGCTTGGGGTTGTAAGCCATCTTCCTCCAGTTCATGACCTACGAAGTGGCTTTCGTTACAACAACTACATGTATGCTGTGGCTGGCTCAGTCATTGAGAAACAGTCAGGTCGGACGTGGTACGAGTTTCTGAAGGAGAGGATCTTGGGGCCTCTTGGCATGCACCGGACTGTCACAAACCGAGCAAAGCTACCAGATGACAATATCGCGAAACCGCATGTTGTGCTTGACGATTACTCACTGCACAGGCAAAAGCCGGTTGACACAGCCGCCGATAACACTCTCATGGGACCGGCTGGAGGTGTCTGGTCTAATGTATCAGACATGATGAAGTGGGCCAAAGCTCTCCTCGACGGTATTCACGATGGGCCTTCAGTCCTCAAAGAGGTACCGACAATCGTATCACACAAGAGTTACATTACGACATCTTCTATCGGCGAGAATACATACGGCCTCGGGCTCGCTCGCGCCATGATTCCATCGACAGAGCTAGGAATGCTTTTTTTCAACGGTCCGCAAGGAGAACACATAATTGGTCAAAGTTCAAGACCAAGGCTTGTCATGTATCATAATGGCGGTATGTCGGGATACCTGACAGCTTTCTACTTGTTTCCGGAGACGAAGTCTGCGATCGTGGCGTTGGGTAACTCTCATGGCTTGGGAGATGGACCGGACTGGTCTGCACAAGCTATTGCACAAGCCATGTTTGACCTCCAGCCGCTGATCGACTTTGACGAGGTATCTAAGCAGAGAGCGAAGATAGAGTATGAGAGATATGCTCGTCTGGCGGCAGACTTTGAGTACTTCCGAAATAAGGAGAGAAGCAAAGAAAAACAGTTGAATGTCAATCTTGAGGACTATGTGGGCAAATAAGTCCACACGGAGCTGAAAATGGCGCTGGATATCAGACATAGCACGGGTGAAAGCCTGACCTTGGTTGTCAATAATGTGCCGTCACAGCATCATCGACTAACTCACTTTGCTGGAGACAAGCTTGGATTTCTGCCCTCTTCAGGTGAGGAGTTTGTTATTCGGGAATTCATCGATTGGTTCAAATGGGATCAATTCATTCTAAGTTTTCATCGTCATGAAAAGTTGGGGACAGTAAACGGAGTTGCCTGGGCTTTGCAAAACGGCATTAAGCCAGTGTACTTTAAGAGAGTTTCCCTAAAGGAATAATGACTCCAAGCGCCGAACTATAATACCACCAAAATGATCGTATAACATAAAGGTTTGTGAAATCAGATAGCGCCTACAGGTCTAAAACACTAATAGGCAACACCGAGGCCGAGGTGACAGTATGACTTCCCAGCTCAAAGGCTGTTGGGCCTGAATCCGACTGAGGGAAAGAGTTTCCTGCATAGAGCATGGCATATTGACAATTCCTTTGAAAAGGCCCGACAGGCACCGAGAAATCTGTATCTGCAGGGTATCGCTGAGTGATGTAGTAAGGCGACTGGCCCTCATCATACCATAGTAAATGGTTCGTCGGTAGAAGGCTATCGGCCGCGGGAAGAGCTACAACGGCAGGTGGTATCTGGTGCGGCATATGAAGAAGAGAATAGTCCGTCTGGACTAGCCGATCGAGCACAAAGAGACTCCAGTAAACGCAGCGCCTTTCCTCCTCCTCGTAGGGGATCAAGGCTTCCCGCTCGTCCTCAAGGTATTTCCCCGGGCCCACGTGTAGAATCAAAGCCATGGTATTAGCATCTCCAATACTGACGTAGGCACGCCCAAGATCCTCGTGCGTATACTCGTAGAATGCGAGCAGGATAGAACATTGGATAAGCTCGATACTTGGACTATCAATGGCTCGCAGGACACTCAATATTTGCTTAGCAGACCGATAGACGGCCCTGTTCGTATTTTCTTCACCCTTGATAGCTGAATCATCGTTTTGGGAAAATAGCTGCATGCATACAACCAGAAGTGTAGTCGCAGGGTCCTGAAGCTCTTGGTCTGAAAAAGAGTCAGATCCGGTAATATTGGTCCGTAAAGCGAAGAGTTCCGGGTGGACTATAGTAAGGTAGGGATTAATAGTCTCCAAGTAATGCTGAACAGAGTGACTCGGAATGGCGTTTCGTGAAGAAAGTAGGCTCAAAATCATGGAGCTTGAAATATCGAGGAATGGCTTGAGCGTCCCTGGTATGTGCGGTGGAGATTTTGTGATATTCTCCGGTCTTAGGACAGTTGTGACTGAGGGGGTATAGACATAGTCATAACAGCATTTGTTCCTGAGCCTGGCCAGTTAGATAAACTCAGGGACTTCTCAAAGTCGGACAGATTTCTACATACCGTTTACAGCGCGAACAACTAGGCAACGATTTATCGCATTTCTTCTTGGTCCGTGTGCACTTTTCACAGGCTCTATCGGCCTTTCTCGGCCCTTCTGAAATTTCAGGGCTTGGTGAAAGTGATGTGAAGCGAGGTTTGATAGACTTGCATGAGGGACTCATGATGGCGTGTATATGAAGAGTATGACTCAAGATGTGAGGTCCAGTGAGTGTAATTGATAAAAGGTTCTTCTAGAGTTATAGTGTGAGATGTAGATCTTGGAGTAAATGCCATAAAGGGAGACAAAGAGTCTTGGTATGAACAAGAAGGGAAGAGTGCTAGGTATTTAACATTTATGTAAGATAGCTTCCTATTTTACCCTGAGTTTCAGGCTGCAAGCTAATTAACCGCTAGTTGGGGGCGAAGTAGCAAGTCACAGAGCGCAAAAACGACAAAAGATGGTTATTTTAAGACAAGAGGTTACACAATACGGAGTGAATCCCCCAGTTAATCTCATCATAACTGTGGCTTTTGACTATACAAGCTGCCAAGTTACAGGGATGACGGCTTCTGTTCCTTAGGGCTGCCAGAGTGGGAACTTTTTCGAGCCAGACGATTTCGGTTAGTGAGTCGCTCGCTATACGACATTGTCGGGGCAGGGGTTAGGTTTTCGACTGCATGAGTTAGTGCGGTATGCAACGGGATTATCCGTACTCGTTTTTTCGTTATCTGATTGCTTACGTTTTTTGAGGGCTTCTGAAAAGGTCTAGATGCTTGGGATGACAAGGGGGGTTCCTTGCTGAGTTGTCAAGACACCTTGTGTAACTGTCCTGTTTAATTATTCACACGTGAAGAGATTGTGTGGTAGGCTACATACGTAGGCTACTCCAGAGTAGGGTAGAGAATTGCAACTGGGGCCCCGCATTCGTGACATTCCTCGCTTCCAGCCCCGTATTTCAAGGGACCAGCCAAGTGCAGTTGACAGTTCGCAACGGGCGCAACAAGCGTCGACAATTCCTCAAGCTGATATTCACGCCACCTGGCTGCGTCATTGAAAGCTTCGCTTCGCAGGGACCTTGCCTGAAGGAAGAGAAGTAGTGTGCATCACGTGCTAAACTCTTTGGCCGTGGCATGATGCCCCCTGCGCCCATCATCAAAGCCCACCAATAGATCCATGTCACGACTCAAAACCAGACGATCTCTGTTTTTCAGCCGCCCCGCTCTGTCGCGGTCTTGGACCGTATCCCGACGCTTTCTAACTGTCGGTCTAACGAGCTAAATCCCGACGGTGAGTTTCCTACGGCGGTCATGGAGCGATTCCCGACACTTGTCAGCCGTCGGGTTATACAGCCAAATCCCGACGTCGACCCCGCGCACAGGGCAACCCTTACGGAATAGTCAGCATACAATCCCCGGAATTAGCTGGGAGTTAGGGGACGTCAACATGAGAAACTAGGTGCTCTAGGGTGGGCAATTCACGATACGTAGGTTAGCGTATGGATCAAAGAATTCAGTTAGTTCCTATTGTTTACTATCAGTGGGACTTTGTGATACGGCCCGAAAAGATAAATATGAGCCCTTTATCGCTTTATATCATGCTCGGGCGTCCCGCCGTCTCGCGTCTCACCTCTCCGTGAACTTCCAGCACGACCGATCTTTCGAAACAACACGACGAATATGAATACAAAAGATTGCAGCAACCCAGCACCGTGTACGCCGTTACCAATGCAAATATATACTTTCGAATCCAAATGCCATGTTATACCGCACCAGGCGATAGATCCCCTTCAGGCTCATCCAGCGGCAGATGGTGTTCCACCAAAAATCTCACCATCCACTTATCGAATTTGTAGGTTTGCATCGCGGCGGGCCTCGTGCAAGTCTTCTGGAACAGCTCAAGGCGTTTTACCTGCACTCGTCAGAATTTAACTACTAACGCATGTTTCTCTACTAACCGAGTTCTGAATCGAAGGCCAGTACTTCTGAAGCGCATAGATCGTCTCATAGTTGGACTCCAGCTTGGCTCGGATATCAGCCGTGTCATCCTGCTGCCCAAAAATGAGCGTGTGCAGGAGTACCGCTGAAGAGGCAACAGTCATGTAGCCCACTCCTCCGAAAACCATCGCGCAGTTCGGAACTTGACGCGACAGTTTGACGAGTTGACTAATCGATCTGGCGTGATACTTGCAGAGCTCGGCGTACTCGACCGTCTTGGGTGTCTGCACCCGATTGAGGTCCAGAAACCTGAACAGCAGCAGCACGAAATGCTGGTGGTAGCCTGTATGTATGGCGAGGAACGGTCCCCCAAGACTCTTTGCACTGTGTGCATGAAGGTTCTCCTCCGTCGCCTTCTTCTCCTCGGGAAGACCCGCTTCCCAGAGCTGTAGGCCTTCTGCTAGATCTGCGACGCGCTGCATCACGTAATCTTCAGAGATGCCCTCCTGATTCCACTGCTTATTCAAGTCTCGAATAGGCCCTAGCTGTTTTGCAAGCATGATGTTGTACGCCCAGAGCCCCAGGGTACGGGGGCGCGCAGGCGATGGCTCACCACTGCCTTGGTCAGCATCCAGGTGGTGAAAATAGTCTTCATCCATTGGTAGGGGAGTATCCTGATTAAAGTCGGGCATCGCACGACGGAGGTTGCGACCGACTGAACTCCAACGGTCAGCCATGAACAACGTCCACCATACCCTGCATTTTGTTTCACGTAGAACCTCAGAGTCCTCCGGATCCGGGCGATCCAAGCCAAGAATCTCGGCCATACGGATGCCAAGGGTAACAAACAGAGCCTCAGATTCTGGGTTCTTTGAAGACGATGATAAGTTTGCGAGCAGCACGCAAGTCTGAATGTTCTCAAGACAAATGTTCTCCATATCCAGCTTCAGTAAGGTTTTAGACTTTTCCATGAACGCAGGTCCAAGGGATGCTATCTCAGGCTTATCATGGAAGCGACAGCCAAACGCCAGTATCGCTGACAGCAGTGCATCTCCCAGCGTATCTTCCCTCACAGCAGCCCGCAACGTGGGCAGATGGAAGAGTGTATGAGGCCTGTCAAGTATATAGTAAATATAATTCTCCACAAGTTCTTCAATGAGTTCATGCGAGAGAGAAGCCTGCGGGTTCAGATCCTCGACCGAGACACGCTGTGGCTGAGGAGAAGCACCTGGTGGCTGGACGAGCGAGCACTGATGATGCTGCTTCTTGGCACAGGCATCACAGGGGCCTTCAGGTTTCGTCCGGAAGCACTTTTTGCGCCGCCTTCTGCACCTGGTGCACGCTGTAGGGAGTTTCATAGTGCTGCCTTCGATTGGACCTCCGTGAGCTGCGATGAGAGGAGATCACGGGAAAAAAAAGAGGGGAAAGACAGTTGTGACATGCCAAGTTACTTAAGCAGCTGACTAACAATTCATCTGCATAGGAACTAGGTCGGAAATAGCAGCTAGAGGGCCTGTTTAACCTTGTCGGTGCAGATGCCGGGTTTGAAATGCATGGTCAGTACAACGGTATAGGGCGGCCGCTGCTAAACCCTTCTTGTCCAACTCGGACTCTACGTACCGATGGTGTCTAGACCTGGCCCTGATTGTGGATCCCCGTCCCCGGAATATCTATAGATAAAATGCCAAACCTCAATCAACCGACGACCTTGCTCTTCTCAACTCACTCTACTTCACAACAAGCATACGCCACTTGCCCAGCATGCTATTCAACTCGAAGAAGGCGAACCTCTGGTTCTCATGCCTCATTCCTTGCACTTGCATGGCTGTCAATGGCTATGATTCCTCTACCTTCAACGCGGTGCAGGGATCAGTTCATTTCATGAACTACTTTAACAACCCCGTATGAGCTCCTCTCTTAACAACACCATCTATGTGTCGTTTATCTAAACTGTTCAATGACCAGTCTCCTTCCACTATCGGGTCGGTCAATACCGCCATGGCCGTAAGCAGCATCATTACAGGTAACCCCCCACCACTCTATGTCATCAGTTTGATGCTTACATTCTCCAGGCGTTTTCCTGTCTGCTCTAGTCTCAGACCGATTCGGTCGCAAATGGAGTATGTGGGCGGGCACGGTACTTGTCATCATCTCAACGTTTATTTCGACATTTACACCTCCCGTTATCGGCGGTTACATCGCTGGTCGTGCTATCACCGGTTTCGGCCAGGGACTGATGCTACCAGCTGGGCCGGTCTTCATCAACGAGATAGCCCCAGCCAAACTCCGGGGCACTATCATGAGTTTCTGGCAGCTCAACTTTGCTATAGGATCTTTTGTCGCGTATTGGATCAATTATGCGTGTTCCAAACATGCCGAGAGGCTCGGAGACTGGGACTGGAAGATTGTTATGTTCCTTCAAATTTTCTTTCCTGTCATCATCATTTCGGGGCTTTTCTTCTGTCCCGAGACTCCAAGATGGTACGTCTTTGAGATACCTCGGTGAGCCAGTATGCTCTTTTGAATGCGATACTAATAAAGATGCAGGTATGTCCAGAATGACAGATTTGAAGAGGCATACAACACTCTATTACAAATCCGCGACGATCCAGATCTTATTGCCCAAGAAATGAAAGAAATACGACAGGCCATTGCCTTTGAGAAGAAAGAAACAAGCAGCACTTGGACCCGATACAAGTTGCTCTGGACAGACAAGTCTGTGAGAAGGCGCATTCGTAAGTCCTTTTCAACCTGTTCATGCTCATTACCTAACTTCGCTAGTCCTCGCGGCTACGATGAACATTGGCCAACAACTTACCGGAAACAACTCTCTCGCGACATACTCCACCATCATTTACAAAAAGGTCTTTACTTCAAACAGCCAGATCCAACTTATCAACGCCTTGGCTGGAACGTTTAACATTCTTTTCACTCTCAATGCCACTTGGATGACCGATCTCGTCGGCAGAAGACCCCTCCTCCTCGTTGGTGTTGCGGGCCTGGCAGTCTGCATGTTCGCAGCCGCAGCCGTCGTCACCGAGACACCGACTCTGGACGATGGATCCAAGTCTTCCAGTGTAGGCATCGCGACTGTCTTCCTGATGTTTCTGTTTGCATTCTTCTTCAAGCCTTCCTGGGGTGCGACAGTGTGGATCTGGACTTCAGAGATCTTCTCTATGAATATTCGTGCGCAGGCCGTCGCTATGACTACTCAGTGCCAGAATATCGCAAGCATTATTCTCCGCAAGTATACCGTGTTTCACCGGCACTAAACCTATAACTAATAAATTGTGTAGAACAAATCTTTCCCATATTTCTCTCTGCCAAGGGATTGTAAGTTACCTGAAGTCTACCTGAAATCTCAATGTAGTAACCTCTTTGACAGCTATGCTATGTACATGTTTGGTGCCATCAACATCCTACTCTTTACTTTTGTTTGGTTCTGCATCCCAGAGACTAAAGGAGTGCCGCTGGAGCATATGGATGCACTGTTTGGTGGTGTAGATCACACAGAAGTGGGAGCTGCCATCGTCAGTGAGAAGACTGTCCATGATGAGATGGTTTCCGTCTATGTCGCAAAGACCCCGACGGTCCGTCAGGATAGGTATGACAGCGCTGTTTGAGCGAATGAATTTCATGAAATTCAAGCATAACATAGTACACGATACATGGTTTTCCCTCGTCTAGTTTAGCCTGGTCAGTAGGTTGGTTATTTAGGAGTAGGGCAGTCAAACACTTATAGATACTGGATAGGAAATAGTTATGATTTCCTTTATATGGCAAATGAGATTGATATCTAGCCAAGAAGACTCTTAATCCCCAATTCCCCGTCTTCACCCTTGGCGTGACCCTGCCTCTAGCCTGAAGACCCCTGGCTCTGGCCCAGAGGCTCCGGGTGCTCCTCATCATACATCTAGAGCAACGCCCGAGCCTATCCATTGTCTCTGCAATCGAATTCGATTAGGTACGAGATCCAGGGTCTTGTTGGATATCGCCCTTACTTTGCCGTCTCATTGTGTGACATATTGCATGTCCATGAATGATGATAATAGTGCCTGAGATCACATACCTTGAAAGGTTATGTAGAGACGACCATGGCGAATGCTAACGTCGATGCAGTAATAATGAAGAGCATTCTAGTAGCGGCCTGTATATGCCATAGGGTCCAAATGCCTGGTGCCTCTTTCTCGTCTCTTTTCAAGTTCATATTCAATTTTCTCCGAAGGACCTGGAGCCGCTCTGGCAGCCATAGTAGCAAGATGACGAAATCCAATGCTCTCGTCGCTCCGTGACAAATTGTGCATGATCATTTGAGGAATCCAATCGCATGCATCGCCCAGACCTGACGAACTCTGCATCGCGATGATAGCTGTCTCGGTTTCTGGCAGCAGGTAAACGGCTGTGTTAAGTCATTGAATACTTCCTCCATGATACTGAGCGAGCTGACCAGGAGCTCCCTGGCTAATTACCGGCCTTGAGGTAATGAGCAGATAATTGTAACTGAGAGTGCCTCTGACTTTGGCACCAAGAGATTTCCAGCCCGAGAGATCCAAGTGGCGTCACTGCGCGCCACTCCAATGGAATGAGATAAGAGATCAGCGATAGAGATTCATGAGCCGCGGCCATCAAATGAATCCTGGGGATCGGGCAGTATTGAGGTGACACGAGTCGACCACGCGAGCTTCCCTTCCTCAACCAAGAGGCCCACCAACGATGCCACCATTCCTTTCGTAACTGGGCCGATGAAGCAGGTTGTATTGCCATCTGGCGCTTCCTGTGCCTCAAGGTCCCGGAAGCCAAAGTATTTTGCGTATGCTTCTTTTCCGCCCGACAGAACGGACACCGAGAGACCAGTTACGCTACTGACTTGACAGATATAGTCCATCTGAGGCTCCAGGGCAGTGACACGGTCGCATATGCTAGAGTTAGGATGATGCGGCATAGTGAGGGCTTAAGTGGCCATTATCGTCTCGATAGAGCAATTTACGCTTGGAAGGAGCTGGTACGGCTTGAAGAATGCACTCAAGTGGGAAATGGCCATGGTTTGAAGCTGCATTCATTTCGTGATGAGGGGGAATTGTTTGCTCGTTGTTTGCTCTTGGTTGTTTGTCCTGTTCCGCCACCAAGATCGATGACACATGGGAACCACGGCATTTACCGCCAACTGCATGTCCAATCTCGGAAATCGAACAGAGACAACAATAATAACTCCTCGGATCGATGGATAAGGACTTTGTGCATGCTCAAAGTCTCTCGAAATTACCGCTTAAGATAGCCTGAATGACAGGAGCCGAGTGACCATAATGCTGATATTAATGGCGCTTTAACCCGCCAGATAATAAGAACCAACGCCTACATAATTTTTCAGATCTATCAATCTGGATCATTTTACCTAGATATCAGTATAATCCAGATATGCTGGCTACAGTGATTGTCCTCTATAGCTTGTGATTTTGATACGAGGTGAGGCTCGTGATTGGTAGCAACTTGGCACCTGATGACCAAAACTCGCTTATTGGGTAATTAGGCACCAGACGCCATGCTTATACTTGGCTGCGCTGCTGTGGGTAAGCTGATGGTGACGCAACGTGGACTTGTAAGCTGGAACAAAGTACCCTTCGATGCAGCCAAGGGCCTAATCACCAAGGAATGTCGCTTTAATTGGCGATATAACGACTGCGAATGTAACTTCTCGGCGAGGTTTCCGCAAAAAGAGTTAATTTTCAAGCTTGTCTCACGAATAAGCTAAGCCTTATTATGGGCTGTTAATTGCTGACTGCATGGGACGGTGTATTCAGCTGGTCCAGCGTTGGACCAATAGTCGCTCAGTTCTTAGTTGCAAATGAGGCACGAGAGCATCAATCCTTGCAAGACGGACAGATAACCCCTCGTACTTATTACGCTCGCTGAGACACGGTTTTATCAACTGCATTCTCTCCTCCGATCGCACCCCCCTTCATCGTAGCGCCAATCGCCATCACCTCTTCCACTATGGTAGCAAAAAAGGCACGCGTGGAGCTGGAGAAGCAGCTCAAGAATGACGACCGGGATGTCGCCGATCTATGGAAGGAAGCTCTCAAGAGTTATGAGAGCATCGTCGGGTTTGGTCTCCAGCGCAAATTCGACAATGTTCAGTCTATGCTTGACTATGGAACTGACCAGATGAATAACTTTCACAAGTTCAGGCACGACAAGGGAAAGGTCGATCGCTTGAGGACCTTGTTCTCTTCCAATTTGGATCTCGTCGAACAAGGCGCCAACCAAATCATCGCCGCCGCAGCACCGGCCTTTCCACCAGCCGCAGCCATTGGAACAGCCTTGACCTACATGCTTCAAGCTTGTCGGTCTGTCTCTGCCGACTACGATATCGTGATTGTCTTTTTTGAAGACATGAACAGCTTTCTTGGTCGGATTACTATCTTGGAGAAGAGATTACCACAAGACAAGGCTTATCAGAATTGCTTGATGGAGGTCTTCACCTCGCTTCTCACTATGTGCGGTTTTGCGCATAAATACATTGAACTAGGTCGCTTCAAGAAATGGATCGCGAATCTGTTCAAAGGTGATGATGGGGAGCTTGGAGGCGCGAGAGCCAATATGAACAAGAACTTGGATAATTTACAGCAAGCGACCGAATTTGCCATCCTCGGCAACACAGAAGAGACTCTTGCCATGGCATCACAGCTTGATGAGAACCAGAAGTCTCACGCCGAGATGCTTGAGAGAGTCGGCCATACCATCGACACTATTCATGAGAACACAGAGAATATTCGCGGCGACATTGCCAAGATCCTCAAGCTCTTTGGTGGTCAGACCAAGGAAAAGACCATGGAGAAGCCGCAAGCGAATAAACCAACTTCTTCCAACAGTATCCGTAACGCCATGCCTATAGTCTTTAACGACGACCACGAGTATCACGCCCTCAAGGAAACTCTTCTCCCAGACTCATGCAACTGGATCTTTTCCGAGCCCGAGTGGGAGGAATGGCTGAAGCTCCCAGATGGATCACGGCCCGTCCTCGCAGTGGCATCAGAGCCCGGTACGGGTAAGAGCCATATGGCGGCCGCGCTCCACGACAAGCTTGCCCAAAGAGCTAGAGAAGATGAGACAGGCCATACTTGCGTGGCACACTTTTACTTCCGTGAACAAGAAGACGCATTTGCTTTCTTTCTCTGCGGCGTCATCACGGTCATCAATCGCATCGCGGAAACAAACTATGCTGCTTGTGAGAAGCTGAACGCCCAGATAGCTCGAGACGACATTGACATGGACACGAAGCTCTGGCAGAACCTTGTTGAACACCTTCTCAATGCTGTTTTTGCGCCCGACTCCAAGTTCAACCTTTTCATTGTGCTGGATGGACTTGATGAGCTTCGCGATTGGGCAAATTTCAAGTTATTCCTCACAGACTACTTTAACGAGAAAGGATTGAAGATATCTCTGGTTGTTACTTCGAGGCCTGAGAAGTTGGATGATCTCCCAGAGGGTACAAAGGTGACTCGCATTGAGGCGACCAAGAAGAAGCAGATGCAGGATCTAAGGGCTTTGATCTGGAGCGAGATCAACTCTCTCAATAATCTAAGACGGTTTAGTCGTTATGTGCAGCAAAGAATCGCTGACAACATCGAGGAGGCTTCACCTAGTCAGTATCTCTCCACACCCATCTTGAGAAGTAGCTTACACTGTAACAGATATGCTCTACGCCCAGCACCTTCTAGGCCGCCTTGACGATCTAGGTCGTGAGGGAGCTGTTCTCCGTGCTCTGAGCCAAGATAAACCCAAGACACTTCACGGAATCTATGAGATCCTACTCGCAGAATGTCAGCGTCGCATGCCTCCCAAACACCAGGAGGTTGCTGCGGCGTTGCTCCATTGGGTCGCCTTCGCCAAAAGGCTCTTGACTCTGGCCGAGGTCCAGTCCTTGGCCAAGTATCTCGCACAAGACGGCGAATTCGACATTGAAGAGATCCGTGAGTTATTCGATAAGTTCCTCAGGATCGGTGGTCCTGGCTATGATACAGAGGTCCTAGCAAGACTTCAGGCCAGTAAAGCCACAGCAATTCAAGACCTGAAGCAGGATGATGACGATAAACATGACAGTATCTATGACGATGGGCCTCTGCCAGTCACTTTCAAGGAGCGCTCTATGAGGCATTACTTCACGAATAGTACTCACGGCGAGTCAGACTTTAGATGGGGTTCTTCAGAAGCGAATCGTAAGATGCTCGTTACTAGCGCAGACCTACTAAAACAGCCTCGTGAAGCTGTATGCGAAGGACTCCTCAAGTACGCAGCTCTATGGTTCATCTCACATTTCACATCTCTCAACATGGACCAGCACACGTCAGAAGAGCAGGCTGAAGTGCTGGAAGCTTTCGCGGAGACCATGGCTGACAAGACAGGGTTGGCTGAGATGATGGCCAAGAGTGGTATTCTGTATGGAAAACGTGGTGGAGGAGCTGTGACCAATGTCAAGGTTGCTGAGTGGGCGGGACTCCTTGACAAACCAGAGGTAAAGGAACGGCTGAGTGGTTTTGCTGTTGAGTGGTGGCAGCGTGTCGGGCCTGATCCGGCAATGTGTCGCGTGGATATCGCAAAGGGTTATCTGCGTCGGCTGTACATGGCGCAGAACTCGAAAGACGCTTTTGATTCGTGGCAGCACCTTCACGGTGTTTTGCAGGTGGTAAGGGTCTCTCCAAGTAATTATCGCTGCACCAGAAAGACTAATTTGTTGCGCATCTCTAGTCGGAAATAACAAAGCTGCTGATGGATCAAGCAGTCATCAATTTCCCCGACCGCTTCGAGGGCGAAGATGCCTTTAGTAAAGACAGTGCGGAGTTTGATGAAACTACAGCAAGCCTCGGAATTTTGAATCTCTTCAGCGATGAGATCAAGCCCGACGCAGCAGCATATCGAGCGGTTGCAGAAGTGCTCGATGAGTATGAGCTTCTAGATCCAGCTGAGAAAACATGCCGCACTGCTCTTGATCTCTGTAAGCCCGGTGAAGAGGAGTTCTACAGAGCTTCATGCGTCATGTCCGGCCTTCTCATTGAACAGAAGAAGAAAGAGGAAGCCCGTGAAGTGGCACAGACTGCAGTCGACAGTTTATCCGCAGGCGACGTTCCTCCTGCGCTGAGGCGCAAGGTCTACACGACGCTTGCCAGAGCCCAACGCAAACTTCGTCAATACGACGCTGCTCTTGAATCTTTCTCCAAGGCTAAACAGAGTGATCCTGATGGAATAACTCCAGGTCAAGATCTGGTAGACGAGCTCAAGGTCGTGGAGAAGAAGGATAAGGCTCAGTATATACAGATGCTGAAGGAGTGGAGTCTCGTGGAGAGGATCACATGGATCGCATCAGATTATGCAGAGGACGGTGAAGAAAGACATGCTTTCTTTTGTGACATCGCTTCAGAAACAGGCGAGCAAGACTTTATCGTCAAGTTCTACCAAGAGGCCATCGATTTTCTGGATAATCTCGACGCCGCTCTTCCTCTCCGCCTTGACCTCGCGGTGATATATTTCGAGGTATGTCGAGAGCCCGAAAAGGCACTCAAACTACTAGACCAGGTCTTCGACACACGCGCAACAGGCCTCAGGTTCCCGATCCTTGGTGGAACTGCACTACTAATGATGCTTCGGGCCGTTGATTGCATGACAAACGTTCAGCTCGAGTTGTTCCACAAGTCTCGCGATCCGGTATACAAAGCAGAACGGCTAACCGCGCTCGCTGGCCTTATGCAGCGCCCGTTTGCGTCTGACGTTCCCAGAACATCTGCATCCTGGACCAGTTTCCATCGCGTGGGGCTGGCGTATATGTATCTCGTCATGGGCCCTCTTGAAAAGTTCCAGCAAACCATTCAGTCTCTGTTGCATGACTGCTTTGCGGGTCTTAACGATTCGGTTGGCTGGAACGATGCACCTTATCTGTGGATGCTGGCACAGTCGTTATCCCTGATGAGCAAGGCGCTGAGAGATGATGCGGAGCTTCACAGACATGCCCGTATTGTTGCGTCAGCTGTGTTTTCGAGACTAGGCAATACTGACAAATCCGAAGACGCGGAAGAAGCCAAAAACCAAGAGAAGACGACAGCCGGAGAGGATAGTGATGCTGAGAAGTCTGACGGCGATGTTGACTCGAGTGATGATGAGGAGGACGCCAGTGAGGCACCTACAGACGAGGGAGACTTGGTTGACCCGGAGGACGGGTACTACACATGCGGTGGCTTCTGTAACCCAGCTCGGAAGTTCAAATGGTGGGCTGGTCGGTCAGCATACCTGTACATAACTTTCGCTTCAGGCATGATCTGCGAGGAATGCCAGGCTGAATATGACGCTATCCAGCGTGGGGAGAAGAAGTTTAAAGGTAGGTACTTCTATGGGCTTGGTCAGGATAAACTGAAGCTTCCTGTCGAGGGCTGGCGGGGTGTGAAGAATGGTGTTATGAGGATTGAGGGGCAGGAGGATGTTGCTGTGGATGATTTCTTTAAGAAGGTGGAGACTGAGGTTGTGAAGAATGCTTGGGATAAAATTTGGGCTGGTGATGGATTCTGAGTACTGTTTCAATGATATTAGGATGCTGAATGATACAAGAGTGTTTGAGAACGAGAATATCCATAATAAATCATGTTTGTTTTACAGCTATGAGCTGCTTTTCCCATGTATCTTCATACTAGTATCATGAAGAGATTCAGATGCAACTGGCACTGGTGCTTAGCATCAACTCAGATTCACAGCGGTTTTCGGTCAACGACTCCATCCATCGCGAGACAACCCACTTTTGCTACAACATAACCTCACAGGAACGATACTGTCTTCTACGATATCGTATAAGCATTTGTTCGATCCCCACTCTTGGATCATAGATACCAAGTGCCGCCTATCATCCCCGCGCTCGGAGATGCATCGATACCGGCCTTACAGTAGTCGATGTAGTATGGGGGAACAGGGATAATAGCCGTCACTTTCCGCGATTTAATCGATACCATTTGCCAAAGCTGCATAAAACTAGCGCTCGCTATAAGCTGGACCAATATGCTGGGTTGTAGCTGGGTATCGTCGGCAAGAGGTGAGGAGGATTGATGGCTGATAAACGTGCCCACGACTCCGGTTGACTGAGTTGCAGCCAATCAGATTGTTCTGAATTAGGTCCAATTTTAACCCGACCGATAAGATTTATGGCCATTTCGGGCAATTTTAGTCGAGTCGGGATAGAACAGAGCCTATCAGCGACGATATTCTTTGCCTCGCTGGTCACGGCAAGTTGGCAGGCTCGTGTTAATGAAGTGTATTGGCAAGATAAAAGTTCCCGCGATAGCTACTTAGGCTTGTGCACAGGTGTCTTAAATTAAGTCAAGATATCTTTGTGTTTACTTTATCTCATCTACGACCCGACTCAGTCTAAGCCAAATTTGCCTGTTGCACTCTCTGAAGCCTATTTGAATTGTCGTTTGGCTCCTCATCATGTGGAACTTCTTTGGACGCTCCGCTGGCAGTAGTACTAACACCAAGACAGAACCAATCCGTGGTCTTCCGTCGTCTTGGTACCACTCTCCCGAGATCTACAAGCTGGAATGCCGAGCTATCTTTTCCAAGAAATGGATTCTTTTGACTCATAAGCTGCGTTTTCATCAGCCCGGCGATTACCTCTCATGTACCTACGCCAAGTTTCCCTTCTTCTTGATCCAGGACCGCAACGGTAATATTAACGGCTTCCACAATGCTTGTCGCCACCGCGCTTATCCTGTTATTAAGGATCGCTCTGGTAGGACTGGCATTATCAGCTGTAAATACCATGGCTGGTCATA
Organism: Fusarium temperatum; assembly: GCA_001513835.1. Classification (NCBI taxonomy): domain Eukaryota; kingdom Fungi; phylum Ascomycota; class Sordariomycetes; order Hypocreales; family Nectriaceae; genus Fusarium; species Fusarium temperatum. Next base: position 418,818 of record LJGR01000004.1, on the reverse strand, counting down.
CGGGTTGAAGGGAAACTTGGCTAAAGCGCCTCGCTTCGACACAGTCCCAGACTTTGATAAAAGCCAGCATGGACTCTTGCCAATTCACGTCCATGTCGACAGGACTGGCTTTATCTGGGTCAACCTGCAGGCGGAATTGGAGGAGACGTGGGAAACGCAGTTTGGCGGAGTTGATGAGAAGACCATGTTTGACTTTACTAGCGGATATAAATATGATCATACATGGGACATGGACCTTAACTCCAACTGGAAGGGAGTTATGGAGAATTACAACGGTAAGTTGTTATAAGCATGGTCCTTGGATAAGTAGTCTAACACGTTCAGAATGCTACCACTGTCCAACGAGCCACCCTCTCATCGCCGGAGTTTCGGACCTGCCTAAATACAAAGTCGAACCTAAGGGCAACTGCTTGGAGCATACAATTATCAACAAGAAAGAAGATGACGGAACAGATGACTTCAAGCGCTCCATCAGATTCTTCTTTCCGTCGACTTCAGTTACCGTAACGTCAGTTGATACACATTAGAACGAGCTTTGCTACAACTCCTGACACTATTGCTTAGCAAGAACTTCTTCTACATCCAACGGATGCTTCCCATTGATGCAACACATACAAGAATAGAGAACGAGGTCTTTCGTCACGAGTCAGCCGGAGACGAAATCTTCAAAACCACTATGGAGTTCTACGCACAGGTTCTGGAAGAAGACAAAGAACTGTGCGAGTCCGCGCAGGTCAATCTAGAAGCTGGAGTGTTTATCAATGGCGAATTACACCCAGACAAAGAACGAGTCAGTATCACTTATCCATGAGCCTCGGCCCAATTACCAGCTACTAATATACTTTGTTTAGGGCCCCATCCACTTCCAGAACACGGTCAGACAGCATGTGATGGAGCATAGGAAGAAAGAAGTCGAGTTGGGCCAAGAGATTTTGCCTACGACGCCTGAGATGGTCGGACCGTTGAAAATTGGCACGTACGACAAGGATGCAATGTTGTGCTCTCAGCTGGAAAGGGAGAGTTGCGGCGCTAGAGCAACCTTCGCCTGGTAGTGATGCAAACTGGGCGATGCGACGTTCTTGTCTTTTATTAAGTCGGCCTATTAGTTGATATATGAATAGGCAAAGCATTGGAGATCATCTGTTGAATACCGTGTCCACTTGTCAATAAAAGGATCCCTCACGGGAATTCTGGTACCAGGGAAAGGTAATCGGTTAATTTCACAAGGACACGAAGGTCACCCGGTCCTATTTGTGCCAGTATGCGCACTGCTCTTATAAGATACGACTGGTGTGATGTACTGTTGCCATTGGAGGGCGGTTGAAGAAATGCTTTGAAAGACAGTAGAAAGGAGCTAGCCTCTGGACTTGAGAATTATCCTTTTGTTGCTTCTTTATCACCAGCTGGAGATCTAACATTGGAACCATGGACTAAGCTGCACTAAGCATGCGGCCATGAGAGCTATAAAGCTAAGATAAAACCCAAAAACCTACTTATCAGAGATGCACAAGTACTTGTCGAGCTGATTGGGATTTTGCCTTATGTGGGTACACTCTTTCTAGGTTCTAAAGAAATAAAGCTCTGTTATAGGGTAGGCCATAATTCACTAAGAGCATCGTGCTTACAAGCTCGGGAAAGAAGTGGGAACGCGGGCCCGCTTGTCAATTTCCACAAGCTCAATCATCCCCTGTCAATTACTGGCACTAATCTTAATAGTCCGTCAACTAAAAGCAATAGTTCATTCTCTAGACTGGTTCGGGGTGATCTCAGGAGTTTTTTTCCAAGCTGATTCTTTAATTGTTTTTATTTAGTTCCGCGACTCCCATCCACTTCTTCTTCTCTTATTCGCAGTCTTGGTTATTACCCTTACAGTCGTTACCTAAAACACCATGCGAGTTCTGACTCTTCAGCTGCTGGCAGCATGCCAACTTGCCTATGCATCGCCATGTAAGCCTTCTTCTTCATCCAGCTCGGCCGCTTTATCTACCACTTCCGCTGAATCTACGTCTGTTCCCGCCATTTCGTCTTCAACTGTCGCCGATGAAACCGAGACATCTACAACTTTGTTCACTGCGTCGACTGCTGTGTCCGAAACCGAGACAGCCACTGGCGAGACGGAGACGGAGACGGCTTCCGGCTCTACTACTGAGGCTGCTTCTGATTCGGCTACTTCTACTATCCTCATCACCACTTCAAGTGCTGAGCCAACTACACTCGCTACATCCTCCGCAGAACCTACAACCACGACTACCGCTGCTGCAGAACCTACCAATATCCTCACAAACCCTGGCTTCGATTCAGGTACCACCGACCCCTGGAAGACACTTGAAGACCGTGGCCTGCTGTCCCTTTCCGATACAGGTACCCACTCAGGGTTATTCTCTGGCTACTTCACTGGGGATCTTCCCGACGGTTCTGACATCCTAGGCGTCGTGCATCCCATTGAGAAAACCTTGCTCAAGCCCAACACTGAGTATCATTATTCTATCTGGATCAAGACTACCACGGCTTTTGACTGCCAGACACGATTGATTGCGTGTGGAGCTGGAGCCGGGTACATTTCGAGCAGCGACTGGGCTGGGCCGTATAATGAGTGGACGCAGTTCACCATGACCTGTGTCTGGGATGAGTATTTTTTGAACCTTGGGCCGAATGTTCAGATTCGGGCGGAGTGCGAGACGTTAGAGTTTTACGTTGATGATGCTGTTCTCATTGAGGCGAACTAGAGAACGACATAGTCGGTATGCGTGGATGAGAGATAGAGCGCTCGGATACTGCGAGTCCCAGAATTTACTGTGCATGTCTCTGTTGGATACTTCATCCACCCTCGCAGCCGCACATAAATAGTGGTATTATAGAAATGTGGGTAGCGTTTTTATTTCTTGTCTATAGAATTTGTCATATAATCGCTTTTCATTTCTTCATTTGAGCCAAGTACGATTCAACATCAGACTCCCTTAATCGAGTAGCCTTACCATTCACCTGCTCACCAATGTCAACCTGGTAAACCCTCATCTTCTGGAGGTACTCTGGTACGAAAGCGCCCAAGATTCGGATAGCGAGAAGAGCAGCGTTGGTGGAGTTGTTGATGCCCACGGTGGCTGTAGGAACGCCTCGCTGGATAGAGTTAGTCTGTGCATATTGTTGCGTGGGGTTATTACTTACAGGCATTTGGACGATGCTCAGAAGAGAGTCCATTCCGTCCAGGTGAGTAGCCTTGACAGGAACGCCAATGACAGGAAGAGGGGTGTATGCTGAGACCATGCCAGGAAGATGGGCAGCTCCTCCTGCAGCGGCAATGATGACCTTGATACCCCGGTCAGCAGCAGCAGTCGCAACATCACCCATCTTGACAGGTGTTCGGTGAGCAGACGTAATGTCAACCTCCCAGGGAACGCCAAACTGAGTGAGGATATCAAGACCAGCCTTGAGAACAGGGAGATCAGAATCGGAGCCCATGGTAACCAGAACCAAAGGATCTTTTGTAGTCTTGGCAACAGCCTGTTCAGGACGAAGGCTCTTGCTCTTGGCTTGAATGCGCTCTTGTCGCATATCAGCAGCCAACTTGACAAGAGGCTGAGCATACTCCTCGAGCTCCTTGATGCTGGCAGTCAATCCGGTGAGGGTGATGTGACCGATCTTGCGGCCGGGCTTGGACTGCTTGCCGTAGAGGTGGGGGTACACGCCGATGTTGCTGGCGAACATGGACTTGGCCTTTTGCACGAGAGGGATGTGAGATTCTGGTTCGGCGCCGCCGAGGATGTTGATCATGATGCTGGATGCGACGTGGGGCTCGAGCTTTTCGGGGAGGGGCTCATCGAGAATGGATGTGAGTTGCGCCTTGTACTGAGACCTGTAGATTCATTAGCATGGAGGCAGCAGGGCAATATTGAAGACTTACATGTAGGGGACGGCTTCGATAGTTAGATGACCAGAGTTGTGAGGTCGTGGCGCAATCTCATTGACAAGGATGTCATTCTTCTCCGTCACAAACATCTCCACAGCAAAAACACCGCGTCCCCAGAGCTTCTCAACAACACTGACAGCAACCTCTTGCGCACGCTTGGACACCTCATCGGGTGTATCGCGAGGAGGCATGTAAACCCGCGAGCAGACGTTGTCCTCATGAACAGTCTCGACACAAGGGTACGGCACAAGACGCTTTGTTCGACCCTCAGCGTCCTCTGTGCGAATAACAATGACCGAGAGCTCACGCTGGAAAGGTACGTACTTCTCAGCGTAGCACTGGAGCTTTCCAAATTCGCTCACAGCAGTCTCGATATCCTCGTCATTAGCAATCTTGATGTTTCCGCGCCCATCGTACGAATCCTTTCGCGACTTGAGCATATAAGGAAATCCAAACTTGCTCGCAACATCCTTCAGCGCCTTTCGCATCTCCTCCGCACCATCAGCCTGAATAGCGACCTGCTCAGCGATAGGAATACCTTGCTTCCCGAGGTAATCCTTCTGCTCAAACTTGTCCTGAATCAAGCGCAGCGTCTTCCACGAAGGATAAACCACGACTTTTCCCTCTGTGGCCAACTCCTCCAGAACAGCAGTCTCAATATGCTCTGTCTCAACGCTGAGGACGCTGCAGCTACTGGCGAGCTCTCTGATCTTCTGAGCATCTTTGAAGGAGCCGTCGACGTGGTACTTGCTGCGGCTGACTTGCTTGGCGGGTGCGTCTTGGGCGTCGAGGATGGCGATTTCGACTTCGAGAGGAGATGCGGCTTCGCAGAGCATGCGGCCGAGTTGGCCGCCGCCGAGAAGACCGAGCGCAGGTTTTCCACTCATCTTGGGTGTAGGGATGTGAGATACTGTGTTGGAGTGAGTGAATGAGTGGGTTTGTGCGATGAGGTCAACGGAAAAATTTAGATCGGAGCTGGAGATGTGGGGCTCCGATTGTGATATGGATGAGTCATCAGCCGTGTCTGTCAAACTCTGCCAGATAAACTTTGCAGATCAGATAAGATCAGAAGGCAAGGACGCGTGAAAGTGTTAAATTCTATGGCTCATATTTTCTCTCTCTTTTTCTCGAGTAGATGGTCCCAGTTGATCAATGAATTGAACCCCGGCATCTTGACCCCGGATGCCGCCTTGGTTCGGAAACGGAACGGGGCACGGCTCCGACCTTATCGGGTCGACCTCCGATATCGTCAACCCCGCTTATCGCAACCTCATGGTGGGGTATCTCAATGGTCTTGTTACCCAAGCAAAAGGCCGATATGGGAAGGTTGGATGCGGTATAAATGTTAAACAGCTTAGATAGTTTTCTTTCTTCTCCATTACTCACTATATGTATCGCGTCGTAGTACAGTGAGTGCAAGATTATCTTGCTCGTGTGTGTTTATTGGTGTTCCTTACCTTTGTGCGCCGGGGGCTGAAGCCTCTTTTAACCTCCCTCAACTTTATCACGGTATCGCGTCGTGAATACGGCGATGGAGGATAGACGCTTTGCCGCAGTGGCGAAAGAGTTGTAGACATTGTAAAAATATTATTGATCGGCGTGCAGTGACGAATGAGCGAGCTAAGAAGGCGGTAGACTTCATAGTGGAAATGATAGAGTCGAGAGATTAGAGATCCGATGAGTTTCAGGAGATACTGGAAATTTGGAGTAGCGTAGCCTAGTAGGTATGCTATCGGCAGGGGCTCTACTCCGTACTGTTGGGGCTTCAGTCATTCTATCTTTAGACCATAAGTCCAACATCACAGTTTCATATGGCGCGGTATCTAAGGTGCCATAATTTGTACGCAAGGGCCTTTAATCCTTTGCGTGCCACATCATTACCCCATCTAACAAAGGCCTTCCTAGTAGACCTATTGTGCGCAGTTCGGCGGTGAAGAGTTTGTCGATGAAAGGGCCCTGCCAAGCAGGCTGACAGCCTTCAGTGACCTGGGGGTTGAAAATCATAGTGACACAGTACTTTTACTGGCTGGGAGAAAGTACTTGCTGCAAGCCACAATCATTTATCCTATCAGGACGACACAGGCCCTGGACCTGAAAAGTCTTCACTGACGCAGATTCATGGCTGACAATTTCTTTTAAATAGGGGTGTGATATCTTGATTCATTTGAATCTCGCAATGAGCTCTCGATTTGGCCTTTCGATAAATGGATTGACCCACGAGCGACCTAATTCTCTTTTACTCTCTTCGACCACCAACTTCCCCAACTTTCTTCTATCCTAGCCTTTTCGATGCTAGCAAATCAACGGCAAATTCACATCCCTCGCTTTCATTACTTTTCCCTTTCATCGATTTCCCTTTGCTGCCTTACTTGATCACCAAATGTCCGGCATCGAGGTCGCTGGTCTCGTCTCCGCGATTGTCGGGATTGTCGAGGCAATCGGAAAGGCCTCCAAAACTCTAAGGGAAGCGAAAGACATTCCACGGGCCTTCAATGAAGTGGCTGAAAGGCTACCCCTTGTTCAAAAAACCCTTCAGTCTGTCGAAAGTCACATCGGCCATGCTACAGAGGATGGGGTGTACGAGCCAATGAAGAAGGTTCTGGAGAACTGCAGAGAGAAGGCTGAGCAGTTGCAGGAGATATTCAGGGCTGTTGCTCCCTCAGAGCGGATATCCAGGATCGAACGCTATAGTTTGGCTGTCCGGCGCTTGGGCAAGGGCAGTCTTGTGGAGACCTTGGCCAAAGGAATGATGGAGGACACACACGCCTTGGTACTGAACCATTCAGCCCAAGCAGCCACCGAAAGCCAGGTCATGGAGCTTTCCAATGCCATTCAGGAGCTTTCTACCACAGAGGCTTCACTACCAGAAGAGAGCGCCGCCAGCCAGATGCATTACGGGTCTGGGGACAACATTGCACGAAGCAAGTATGCTGGGAATCATAACGAATTTAGCGGTTCGGGCACTGCATATTTTGCTCCAGTTACTCAAAATGGTATGATCTAGTTATTGTCAGTAAACTTCTTTCTCATTATACTGATTCATTGTCTCGAAGCGTACTTAGATAGGGAAACAGAGCTGAGTCTGTCACAACTCTGCTTAAGATCACTGGCTTTTGATGAAATGGACAGTCGGCCAACACAAATCGAACCTGCAGCAGTTGGAACCTGCGAGTGGATACTGCAAAATAAGACATACCAGACCTGGGAGAACCGTGATCGTTCGTTACTGTGGATAAAAGGAAAGCCTGGTTCTGGAAAGTCGACCCTACTACGATATGTTAGCGAAACCATGAGATCTGCAACAAAAGGGAAAAAGCCTCTAGTACTAGATTTCATTTTCAATGGTCGTAGTACAGATGTCCAAAAGACAGCAGATGGCCTGTTCCGCTCACTTCTTTGTCAGATCCAAAGTAAGACTCCTGAGGCATTGGAAGATCTTGAAGCCAAGTTCAAGCAGAGAATCACGACATTGGGTAAATACGGTGAGAATTGGACTTGGAAACCATCCGAACTCCAGTACTATACCGATATTGCACTTCGGAAGGCCCTGGAGATTCTCCCAATCGTATTATTCGTTGATGCTCTGGACGAATGCGGCGACCAGAACGCACAGAATCTGACCGAAGAACTCAGTTTCTTACTTCACAGAACCTCATTGGAGCGACTAAAACACTTTCATATATGCTTCACATGCCGTCACTATCCTGTTCTAAATATCGATGGCGGACTTGAGATATGTATGGATACAGAGAATGGTGGAGATATATCTATCTTCGTGCAAACCAAACTACGTTCATTCGAGAAACGGGCAGGACCTGGAATTGCGGAATATATCTCCAAACATGCCGAGGGTGTCTTTCTATGGGCTTCCCTAGCAGTGAACAAGGTCTTGATGCTGGACCGGGAGCGCATGGGAATGGAGAGGATAGAAACTGAAATCAGGCTCGTCCCTCGAACCCTGCATACACTATACAGCGAACTCTTCCGACAGCTTCACCCCGACTCTTTTGACCTTATCGAACTCATTTGCTTTGCAGAAAGGCCTCTGACAATGCTTGAGCTACATTGGATGTTGACTCTAGCACGGAACCCAGCACTTGGATCACTACAAGAGTGTGTAGATGACAGGAGATTTCGTTTCAATTCAGCCGCAATGGAATGGGACGTAAAAACGCTCGGACTTGGTCTCATAGAGTATAATAGCAAGGAGGGGGTCATTCAGTTCATTCATCAATCAGTAAAGGACTTCTTCGTGGAGTGGGCGCTGCCCTCTTTACGTAACAACATGACACCAGGACAAACAGCTAATTTAGCACACTCTCGGATTGCTGAGATTTCGTTGCGCTATCTGAATATGCTGAGACTCGAGGGAATGGAGAAGTCGAAGGACTTCATCACATTTCCTTTCATGTATTATGCTGCAGTTTCGTGGGCACTCCATCTGTCGAAAACCTCGGACGATATCCAACAGTCGTTCCCTTGGCCTCCAGATGCCACCGTAAACTGGTGGTGGTTACACTGCCCTCACCCGAGAGAGAACATTTTTTGCCTCTTCTTTCCCGAAAGAATGACCCTGTTACAACTGGCCTTATCAAATGGATGGACAGGAGTTTTGAGAGGCATCCAACGAAGCAAAAATATGTTGGATCTCAATATACTACCAAAGGGCGTGGAAGGCAGAACACCGCTTCATATCGCCGCATCATTTGGCTACACAGCTTTGTCAGCGTTTCTTCTTCAACATGGTGCCTGGCCAGACAAAGAGGATATGTGGATGAGGACACCACTACATACTGCTGCACAGTATGGTCACACAGGTGTTTTGGAGTTACTTCTCGAAAGTGGCGTGAGGCTGGATCCGAAAGATATATTTGGCAGCACCCCAATGTCTATAGCCATACAGAATGCCGATGCTGCTGTGATTGAGTTGCTGCTCAAGAAAGGCGCCGATGTCAATGGCACCTACAGGGCGAGTTTCAGCCTCAATGCCGCCTTTATTCGAAGGGCTTTAACAAAGATCGAGAAAGCCGATTGGGTAAGCATTGTGGCCTGAGGGAATGTGGTAACGAGCAAATCGATATTAATACTCTCGTTCTTAGCTTCTGATTTTAGGAGAAGCGGTTTTGGGTCACGAACTTTGTCTCGTGATTGTTGTAAGAATTATGCTGCTACCGATTCGATCGTCAAATACTAACAAAACCGTGAATAGTTGAGTCTTACGATCCTTCACTGTGATGAGATGATAAGACCTAGAGGTAAAAAAAAGAATCCGCTTGCACAGGCTGTAGAGTTGAGGAATGACAAGGTTGTCCAGCTCTTGCTCAAGTATGATGCTGAGCCTATGAAGGAGAAACCTATGTCCCGGGTTATAAGTGTGGAAATTATGAATGCTTTTGGTTTGTTTGCCTGTGCCTACCTGTTACCTGAGAACCTAGGTTGCATTATGCCCAAGGAAACGAGGCAGGCTTTAATCACAATTATGGGGTTCGTGGTTAGGATAATAGCTGACATGGACGACTAGCCCACGATATCAACCTTATTCGGCAATATGATACACTACCACTCGTCAGTCAAGATTTGATCTACATTTGCGCTGGGGTAAGGAGACATCTAGCCCCGGGATCAAAAGACGGGCGGAACGGCTGTGTGAATGGAGCCTTATTAGCTGCCTACAGTAATCTAGGGTATCCGCCCAGCACAATTTGATCGGACCTAATTCCTTTGATGGTTTATCCGGCCAGACGCACTTTGTTTATCGGGCCGTCGGCTCGATCGGTTCCTGAAACTGTAACGTTAAAACGGACATTATCCGATCCAAGCTTCGGTTGCCATAGAATCTTATGCAAACTGCTACAAAACATGTTTCAGACGAATTTGGACCCATTCAATCTTAAATACCCACCAATACCTTATCCTTGTAGGATGAAACCTGTCAATCAGGTTGAAACAACAGCGGGGAATCGTTTGTATGTCAGTCGATTAGCTCTTGGAACATTCATGCGTTGTGAGATCCTTGTTTATTTCCCGTGTTTAAATAGTTGACGAGCGTCCTCGAGTTCATCTCGTAAAGTAACTATTCATTCGTAAATACACACCATCAAAATGCGCGCTTCTCTCGACTCCACTCTTCTCATTCTCGCCAATATTCTGGCAGTCAAGGCCCAGTCATGTCCTGGCATTCACATCTTTGGCGCCCGTGAAACTTCAGTCTCCCCAGGCTTCGGTTCTGCTGGTCAATTGGTCGATATGATCATAGCCGATCATCCTGGCGCTACATCAGAGGCTATTGATTACCCTGCTTGTGGTGGCCAAGCCTCATGTGGCGGTGTTCAGTACGGTGACTCTGCAAAGCAAGGTACTCAAGCTGTCACCACTGCTGTCAATGGTCTCAACCAGCGCTGCCCACAGACAAAGATCGTCCTGGTCGGTTACTCTCAGGTAAGAACTTTTCATTCAGACATCCAATACTCCCAGTAACTAACAGGAATGATAGGGCGGTCAAATCATGGACAACAACATCTGCGGTGGCCCTGACTCTGGAGCTGGCATCTCTGATTCATCCGTCCCTCTGTCCGCCAGCGCAGTCGAACAGGTCAAGGCTGTCATCATGCTCGGTGACCCTCGGTTCGTCAGTGGGTTATCTTACGGAGTCGGCACCTGCACCGCCGGTGGCGTAAGTCATATCACTGGTCTTTATATGACACTGCTAATCACATATAGTTTGACGCTCGGCCTGCAGGATTTACCTGCCCCAACGCAGACAAGGTCCAGATCTACTGTGACTCTCAGGATCCCTTCTGCTGTAATGGGAACGACTCCAACCATCACCAGCAATACGTTAGCATTTATGGAAAGGAGGCTTTGGCATTTGTGAACAGCAAGCTCTGAAGGGATGGAGAGACTTTATAGCTAAGAATAAAGAAGAGTTCAACTTACCATACAAGCTCCAAGACTTCCCTTTCCCTCATTGCGCAAGACTATTCTTCGACACTGTAACACTAATGCAATTTCCCCAACGACGGAACAACCAAATCTGAACAAGCTCTGCATTTCCGATAGTTAGTGGGACTCGAATACTTTTGAACGTTGTTCAGTGTGGTGGGTGAGTTTATTCCAAGGTGGAGAAGTACCTTTGTTCCGCGATCATTTCCTCATATTGATCAGCAATAAATGGAGAGGCAGCTTTGACGCAGAGTACTGACAATAGCAACAGTCAAAAGCCTTTCGGCAGAGTAAGTGGAGGACAAATCTATGGTCAGTAGAGCGGAGTTCGTTCAATCATAACAAGTTCAAGTCGTACAAAGCCAACATAGCAGTGTCCAGTGTACAATGAATCACTGTGAATGTACCGTTGTTCCACCAACATGTGACCTTGTTCAACAACAAACAGTCTGTTCGCGTTCTGTCTCGCTCCCTCTCATTTATGTTCTTCACCTTTCTGTGTTCAGGACGAATCCTATTTAAACTCACAACCGCATCAACCGCATCCACCTCATCCACTTCATCAACTCACTATCTCACCATCGCACCATCCCGCAACTTCTCTCTCGATTCTTTCATCACTCTTCCAAAAGTCAAACAAAACCTTCTTCCGCAAAGATGGTTAGAGAGTACTTTCTCGCCCCAAACTTCACAACCGGGCCACCCTCGCATGGACCCATCAAACTCGGTACCATCCTCGGCAGCCTTGACGAATTCTATCCTTTGAACCAGGGGAAAGTCCAGCCGATCGCGCGGCCACATCCTGTCGAGACTCAAGACTCTGTCGATATTGACATCTATGACCTTCACACAGATCATCATTCCTTGACGGAAAGAGCCTTGGAACTGATTGGCCGCGGTCCACGTGCACCTGACCGACGTCCCGAAGGTGACCACACGGTAGTCTCATGCAAGCATCTCGATACCCTCGGCTTCACTCCGACTAAGGCCTACGTCAAGGATACCATCGCAAATCTCAGCGAGTCTCGCAAGCCCTCAAGTAGGTTCAAGCGACCGGTGTACATGGTTACAGGACTGAAGATTGCCCGAGATGCGTCGTACTCATCGCGGGTCAGTACCCACAAGGCCGTGGCGCGTTCTGATCTTCCTCGAAACCCCTTCATCTCGCTAGCCGTGAGACTCGCCTATCGCAGCAAGACCGTCGTGTCGTCAAGCTGGAGGTGTCCAGACTGTTTCATCGTCGCTTTCAAGGTGGTGCAGGTCTGGATCAACCACAAGGGAGAGGTAGAGATGAAGAACTACGACAAGAAGGCCGTGATGGAGTTCGATATGGGCTATGAGGATCCGAATGCCCCTATCTTTCCGTTCGATGGTAAGGGGATTGCAATCTGACGGGCCACTAAGTGGAGGACGTGTTGGAGAGGATCAATTTGACATGTGAAAGAGCCTAGAGGGTCAGTAGTGGTGGGGATCAATATCGTGTCCGTATTCCCCGTGTCAGCAGCCAAAGCTCAACCTTATAGTCATCCGCCAAGGATATAGCTCAACCTTGAAGGCAACAATCGACTACATAGTGGCTCAGCTCAATTGAATCCAACTTCATATAAATATTTTCCTTTACTATCATCAAGCTACTGAGGAGCATCTGTTGTATTGTTTAATGAGGGCGTATGAGCCAGTAATAATAATCCTCACGTGAAGCCGAGTGTTCGCACACCCTGACTGTACGTAATTGTAGCCATCGCGATCCTGGCCTCCAATACCAACCCACGATACGTACTGATACCCATATTCTATGACTAATATACTACCAGACATCTTCCTATCAGGGTGTTAGTTAGATCGACACGAATAGAGGGATCAATGAGACACGAACCTGATATCGATGTGAATGTCGCATGTCGGACAATACCCGCTGTGCATCATCCAAAGACACATTGGTCTCAGAAGCAAGGATCTTGCAAAGCGTCTCTGTCACTCCTCGACCCATGCCCACGTCTCCGCAAACATACACGTGCCCACCGTTCTGAATCAGAGAAGCTATGTCCTTGGACTGCTGGAGGATAAGATCTTGAACGTACACCTTGTTTTTCTGCTCTCGAGAAAACGCTGTGTACATCTTGAACTTGGCGCCCAACTCAGCGGAATATGCCTTTGATGACGAACATTTCAGTAGTCACACAGTTAGCAAGGGCTAGAAGAGACTAACGTTCCACTCGTTCTCATATAAGCAGTCTTCATGTCTCTTGCGACAGCCGTAGAACAGCGTCATGGGCGCAAAGTCTTTGCCTTGACGATACATTGCAACGCGTTCTCTCACAAATCCGCGGAAGGGGGCAACACCGGTGCCAGGACCAACCATGATAACAGGTATTGTCGGATCGGACGGTAGTCTAAATGTCGAAGTTGGGACAAAGACTGAGAGAGAGGGCTGTAGGTGAGGTCGCTTTGTAGGCAGCGTGTAGGTCATCGGCTGCACTCGGCTCCGGGAAAAAACTCTGTTTTCGGCAGAGGCAACGTCCAACATAAAGTTCGTCGCGACGCCGGAGAAGTGTCGATTCTTGTTGGGAATTGGAAACGACTCTATAGCCACAGTGATGGAAACTTTGTCGGTATCAAGGGCGGAAGACGAAGAAATGGAGTAGTATCTTGGCTGCAACTTCGACATGGCTTCGATGATGATTGCAAAAGGAACATTTATGATCTCCCCTGGAAACAGCGCCTCCATCATGGATGCAATGTTGTAAAATTCACCCCCTCTAAGAGCCAAGAATGCGTCTTTATCCTTGCCGAGTTGGCGAAGCGTTGTCTTCTGCTTAGCATCCGAAACGGAATTCGCAAAGGTGGATACGACTTCACGAGAGACAGGACCGCAAATAACGGTGTAGAAACGAGCTGCGGACTCACAACTACACGGAGACGAGAATGTTGGGCCCAGGTCATCCGAGAGAGATCTTACCCAAATGGTCTCGTGTCTCTTGTGCCATAGACCAAATACCCTCAAGAAGCGCTCGACATCGACGTCAGAGTTGATCGGGGAAACTGAAAGATGGTCACCCGTCTGATAGTCAAGCTTGGTATCCTTGAGGTCCAGCTCGACATGTATGTACGACCGACCACCAGCATTTGAGAGCAGCCTTGACTCCGAGATAGGTGAAAAATAATGGTTCGTGAGAGCTTGTGCCTGCTGTGCGAGGTTCTTATCTGTGTAGTCCCCCTGGAAGATTAGGCCATGATGGTTGGGTATCTCTACCACCTCGAAAGCAGGTTCTCGCTCACCAGCCTCTTGTTCGACCAGACCGAAAGCCTCTATGACTTGAGGCCACATCTTATCTTTCCACTCAATGAAATCTTCAGCATTTGTTCCCTTGCCGTCATCAGCTTCGCCAACAGGCCCAAGGCGTCTTGCACCACAGAGCTGTAGTCTCTCGTCGACTTTACGGATCACAGCGTTGAAGTGGGCGTAGCTACTGTTTCCTAATCCGAAAGCAGCGTATGAAAAATTCTGAAGGCCATGTTCCCGGAGTCTGTCAAACGGTCCATCATCGTCCTCATTACTCAAGAAGTTGTAAAATTGTTCCGCATTGTCCGTTGGCTCTCCATCGCCATACGAAGCAAGGACAAAGAAAACAATATTGTTCTCGGGCAGTTCATGTAAGTTCTGGTAAGTGTACTCGTCGATCTCGGCGACTGTTGAGCGTAGGGAAAACCGGATGTCTGCCTCACGAGCAAGCTTCTCGGCGAATTCCTGTGCGTTTCCGCTTTGGGACCCAAATAGGACCACGCAGTTCTTTTCCTCCTCTTCCAGCCTCTTCACAATACATTTATCGCTTGAGATATCAGAATCACCGTCCGTATCTGCCCCGAGTGGTTTTGTCTTTGTTGAGGCTTGGAAGAGGAGGTCGTGCAGGGGACCGTGGCCGAAATAGGCGATTATTGAGACCAGGACAGCTATTAGCACCGTCGTCATCGCATCGAACACAAGGATATCACCAGGAGTCTGTTATAATGTGTTAAATGCGTAAACGTATGGGAGTACTGTGGACATACTTACGGTAACCGTTTCTGCTTCCATTTTGAACAGGTGTTTGGTCAGGCTTCATCAATGATGGAATGACTTCGTTCTACATCAGATATGATAAAAAAGCACTTTAAACCTTTAAATTCCATGATACCAAATGCTAGGCAGGCAAGTGGTGCCCTAAGCCTCAATGATACAAGAAGCTTTATCGGAGAAGTATGCACACATAATTAGCGTCTGACGGCCCAAGTTCGCCGACAGGTCGATTTCGGACCAACTTCGCTTTACGTCAATACTTGAATTGCCGAGAGTGTGTATGTTTGTTTCAAGCAGCGTGGGGTAGCGGCAGCAATGATCCGTTTCTTGTTCCAGGGGCCTGGCTAGTTTAGAAAGCCTACCCCGATCAATTTCAGTCATCATACGATGACATTAAGAGCAATTCGTATTGCCAGGACACACGCGATTGCCTAAGGCGTACGTAGACGGGCGTTGTAACTGAATTGACGGGTTGAAGATATACCTGTCCTTAAGTGAGTGTTTTTTCATGCTGATTGTCAGAAGATATCCACTTGAGATTGCCTTCCGTTCAGGGAGCATATTAGTCCTCTCATTGTGTAACTTAGGCACCTCTTTTGAGATAATGCTGAACAGCTCATCACAAATCTCCCGATGCAAAGTCACATCGACTTCACAGTCAACGTTGGAACCACAACAGCTTAGACAATGTAATAAGACAGTCAAGTAAAATAATTCTGCATATATATATACATAAAAGAGTTTGAAAGTTCCTGTAAGTCACCAGCCTCCAAAAAAGTTCCTTCAGTCCCATTTTGCCACTTCATCAAGGCTCTGCTCCGCTTCTCGGAGGATAGTATCAATGTGTGCTTGACTGCGAGGTCTAAACACAACCTTAAACGGCTTAGGCCCATGCGCAATTCCTTCCTTGAAGGCCTCTGGATCAGGCACAATTTTCTGTCCCGTGGCTGGATCGACGGCAAGCTCTATATCAAACGCCCAGAGAATCTTGGCAATGGCTTGCCACTGTGTTCGCTCAGCGAGGTGCATACCAGGACAGATACGACGGCTTTGGCGAAATATCCAAAGTTCCAGGAGAAGGCGAGAGTGGAGATTGATGCTGTTTGCGGCACTGAACGAGCGCCTGTGTTTTCGAATTTTGCGAAGATGCCTTATGTCAATGCTATCGTCAAAGAGGGTTTGCGATGGAGACCAACGTAAGTTGACCTTGGGATCGGCATCTTCTTCATCAGAGTGCTTACTGGACATTGGAATAGTTCCGATCTAGGACTGCCTCATACCGTCACCAAGGGTAAGTCCATGTTGCTACTGTTAAACATTGGATTTATATTTATCCGACCCGTGATGGTTATATTATGTTCGGTTTGCTTAACTCTTATATATTAGTTCTTTATCCTTAATATAATATTATTATATTACCTTATAATAGGTTATAAGCCTAGATTGCAGATTTAATAAAAGATAAGTTAAGTTATAAACTAATATAAACTTATATTATAATTTAAGACTTAATTAGTTTTACTTTTACTATATAGACTTAACTTAGAAAATAATAACTAAAAATTACTTAATAAATTATTAAGCTAAGTAAATTCTAATAAATAATAATTTAAGAAAATAAAAAGAATTTACTTATTAAATAATTATTAAAATATTAATAAAAGGCTTTTTTATTAACCCTTTAAATATAATAACTATATCCTAGGTATGTAATACTAAATTTACACTAAACTAAAAATATATATAGATATATATATAACTTTAGACCTAGATAATATATTTAAAAGGCTATTATATACTGCTTCCTTAATAAAAAACGCTTCCTATCCCTAATAAAGGCTATTAAGGAGACTTACTTTATTAATAGCTTTAATATATTACCTTCTTTAAGTAATATATATAGTCTATTTTTATTAAGCTTATTAAATATAATAACTAAATAGTTAGATATTAAGAGTATACTAGCTACCTTAAGTATAATAGATATTTAAGGACTTAAAGTCTAGTTATATCTAAGTTTACTTAGATAAGATATATTAGACCTACTTAGTATATAAAATACATTAGATTTAGAAATTATAATTACCTTTTTATCTAATTAATTTAACTAAAAGGAGTATAAATAAATCCTACTTAACTTAAAAATAGTACCTAAAAATAAAGTATTAATATAATTAGATATAATATAGTTACTAGTATACCTTACTATTAGCTTTTTTATATATATATACTATCTAGCTATTAAATAATCTATCCTTAATAATATTAGTATTTAAGGAGACCTTTAGTAAATTAGAAGGACTTTTATTTATCTTAAAACTAAAAACTCTATCCTAATAGCTAGCCTAGAAACTTAAAATTAAAAACTAAATAGAAATAGTAAGCTATAAAGACCTTTTTAATTATAATATAGTTTTATTAAGTTAAAGAAAAGGAGAAATAAGTAATACTTATATAATTAAGATTAAAATATAGTAAATTTACTAAAATAAGATAGTCTTAGGAATTTGTAATTACCTAAGTTTATTACTATATATACTTACTAAGGATAAGATAATAACTAAGGAGCTTCTTAATAAACTTAAACTTACTTACTAACCTTAAGGTAATACTATCTTTTAAGAACTTAACGTAAAATACTAAAGTCTTTCTATTAAAATATATAAAAATGTTATAGAATTTACTTAAAAACTTAAAGAAATTTATAATAAGTTTAAGTAACTATATAAAAGCTATAATATAAAAGACCTTTACTTTATTAATAAATTTCTTATAAGACTTAGACTAAGCTATTACTTATTCTAAATAGTCTTTTACTAAAATAATTTATTTCTTCTTAAAAAGACTAAGTAAGGAATAGAAATACTAATAGTTACCTTTAATATAGCTATCTTTATAGCTTAATAAAAAGAATATATAATAAAATAGTATAATATAAAAATAGTAATAATAGTAAAATATAATTTACTAATAAAATATAATAAATTAAGCTATTTCTATATATACTATAAAATATTTAATTACTTTAATACTAAATACTTTATTTTTTATTTAAAACTATAATAAAAGTAAGCTAATAATAATAAATATTAAAGAAATAAGAAACTTAACTAGTAATATAAATAATTAATTAAATAATTAACTAAATAAAAACTTCCTAACCTTAATACCTTAGCTATAGTTACGTTTCTTAATATAGCCTTTATTAATATAAATACTATAGCCTTTAAAGTATCCCTCTTAAAATCTATATAGACTTTTAAAAGGATATATATTCTTAATAGTAATACCTTCTTATATACCTTCTATAAAAAGGATAAGTTTATTAGCCTTAAAAACTACTTAAAAAACCTAATTAATAGTATTATAAATATATTAGTTATACTATAAGGATAAAGTATATATAAAATTATACTTAAATATACTAGGCTACTTATTTTAAGAAATACACTTTATATACTAGAAGTATATATTAACCTTATCTTTATTATAGCTTTTAATAAAAAAGGAACTATAATACTCTTTAAGGATAGGAAAGCTATTATTATACTTAATAGTAATATCCTTTTAACTATAACTAAGAGATAAGGAGTTTATATAGTTAATAAGAATACTAAGATTTTTAAGACTATCTTAGTAAGCTTTAAAATTAAAGACTTAAACTTATAAATATAGTATAATAGACTTAGTTACTTAAGTAAAGTAAATGTTAAATATCTTTAATTTATATTAACTAGTATTTAACTAATTAAATCTAAGTATATTTATAAAGGCTATTATAAGGGAAAGATAAAGAACGTTTAATATATAAAGTTAATTAAGAAAGGAATAAAGCCCTTTAAAAGTATTTATATAGATATTATAGCCCCAGTTTAAACCACTGCTTTTTTACTAATATTACTTTATCTATTCTCAGACGTAAGGTCAGTTAGTTACGTGCTTCAGTACGTATATTTAATTAATAGAGCTAGTTATTATTAACTTCAGGTCAATTTAACTTTTACTAACTAACTTATATAAAAGTTAACCTAATTCCTTTAATTCTAACTTTAACAGAACCTTTACAGAACCCTGCCATTACCCTGTGTTTATCTAACTCTATTTATAAATACACTTTTACTGTTATGGCCTTAGACTATAACTAGCCTATTATATTAATATCAGGACCCCCTTTACAGTAAATGCCCTTTTAGCTATATTATAAAGCTACTCTTTATATATATTTAAGTTGCCCCTAAAGGCTATAAGGAAAGCTACCTAGTCTAATTAAAAAGAATAACCTTTCTTTAGGACCCTCTTTAGGTTTTAGAGGCTTAATAGCTTATTATTAATTTAGTTTAGATTAATCTAGCTAAGAAGGCCTATATAATAGATTAATAAAATTAGCTTATAATTAAAAATAGCTATTTTAATAAGGTTAGATTAGTATTTTAATAAGAAGTTCTTTCTAATAGTAGCTACTATTATATAGATCTTTTTTATATTTTTTATATTAGCTGCCTATAAGGCAGTTAGGATAGCTATATTAAGGTTATAGCTAGTTATATAGTAGGCCTAATTATATAGCTACAGGCTCCTGTATATAGGTATTGTATTAGTAGCTATAATTAATATTAGTAACTGTAACTAATAGGGAAAGTTAGGTTAGGGAATATACTTTAGAAGTGTAATGGATATACTAGCTGCAGTATATCTTATAGGTAGGATAAAGGAAAGGACCTGATATAGCTGCTAAGGGGTAAGCGGTATTTATATTACTTAATTAAGGCAGTAATTATACTACTAAAGTAAATAAACCTTTACTAATATTAAGTTTTAAGATACTGGCCTACTATAGGGGCCTTACTGTTTAAGCCTTTATATAAAAGCTAAAAGCTTAATAGCCTTATAAAGCTAATAGAAAAAAGAAAAAATATTACAGGCCCTTTTCTTATAGTTAGTATTTATAGTAAATATTATTAAGTAATCTTTACTAATAACTTTACTAATATAACCTAGATCTTTTTAATTAAAAATAAATTTAAATTTAAGTTATATTTCTAGAAACTAGTTAAGTAATTAGAGACTTTAATATAAAGAGTATACTACCTTTATATTAATTAAGGGAAAAAGAACTCTTTTTATTTCCTTTAACTCTTTTATAAAGAATATAGTATTAAAATATTCTATATTATAACTAAATAATACTAATAAAATAGCTTTATAAAATAAATTAATTATATATTAATAGATAAACTTAATTTAAGCCTTATTAAATTAGGACTTTTGCCTAAGTAGTAGCTATATATCTTAGAGTTAACTAACTACCTATGTAATATTTATTTAGTTTTAATATAAATAAAATACTATATAAAGTATAGTATAATAAGGAACTAGACCTTTAATAAATTTATATCCTTAGTTTTTATGCCTTTATACTCCTTCTATTTAATAAATAATATAAAATAAAAGAAAAGAGTATTTACTACTGCCTTTTAGGCCACTAAGGAAGTTATAACTATATACTTCTTAATAATAATAAATAAGTATTTATTATAAATAATATTAAATTTATAGAATTTTAAAATAGAAAATAATAGAACTTATAAGTATATAAATAATAACCTATTTTATAATAACTTTTCTTTAATAATATAATAATACTAAACTTTAGCTAAGTCTACCTAAGACTTAATAATAAGATAACTATAGCTATAGATATAATATAAAACAATCTAATCTAATCCTAATTAGATATACTAACTAATATAATAACTATAAAAGACCTAATATAAAATATAATAGTTATTACTAAACCTAAAATTATATATTAAATACCTGCTTAAATTATTAAAGACTATTTAGTACTGTAATTCCTATAATAAGTAATAAGCTATATAATAATATATATACTTTTAGCCTAATAACTAGTTACTAATAAAAATAATATCCTTATTAAACTAATTATAATAAATATTGCCCTTACTATATAAAAGCTTAACCTAGGTAAACTAAAAATATATAAATAAGTAATTACTAGTACTTACTAAAATAACTAAATAATAGTAATAAGAAATAAGATTAAGTTAGTTAAAGATAATAGTACTTAGTATAAGGATTATTTTCCTTTAGAAAGATAAGCTTTATAAGGAAGATAGATATTTAAACTAAAATATAGTCCTAAAGGAAAGATCTTTAGATATAAAGCTAGATTTATTATATAAAGATTTAAATAAGAAAAAGAAATTAATTACTATAAAACATTTATATTAGTTATTAAACTAATAAGTTATAAACTTATCTTTATAATCACTACTGCCCTTAACCTTAAAGTAAAATAAATAGATATAAAAACTGCATTTCTTTATAATAATATTAATAAAAAAATCTAAATTAAGTAACCTAAAGGCTTTAATAATAAAACAGGGAAATACTATAAATTAAAAAAGGTATTATATAAACTTAAATAATCTTTAAGAATTTAGTATAATACTCTTTTAGAATTTCTTAAAACCCTTAGCTTTAAATTACTATATTTTAATATTAAAGTCTTTATTAATAATAGAATATTTATTATAGTATATATTAATAACCTTTTTATTATTAAACTAAATAAAGAACTTATTATAAATATTAAGAAAAAACTATTAAAATGCTTTTAGATAAGTAATCTTAGCCTATATAGCTATTATCTAGAAATATTAATTACTTATAATTAATAAAATAATACTCTTTCTTTATTTTAAAAAAGATATATTAATAAAATCCTTAATAATTTTAGTATAGAAAACTATATAATAGTTAAAAACTTAGTTAACCTTAAAGTAAAACTTATA
This sequence comes from Fusarium temperatum, assembly GCA_001513835.1. Taxonomy (NCBI): domain Eukaryota; kingdom Fungi; phylum Ascomycota; class Sordariomycetes; order Hypocreales; family Nectriaceae; genus Fusarium; species Fusarium temperatum. The sequence continues at coordinate 397,097 of LJGR01000004.1, read as the reverse complement.
TCTAGTAATATATTAAATATATTAAATAAGGATTTAAAAAAATAATAAGATAATAAGTTATAATATATAAAAGTAATTAGCTTTTTAATATATATAATACTTAAAACCTATTTAGATATTATATTTAAGGTCTTACTTTATAGCTACTTTATATACAATCTAACCTTTATATATATTACTACTATTAAATATATACTTTAATACCTTAAAGGCATATCTTACTTTATACTATAATATAAAGGCAGCTTAAAAGATATTTAAGGATAGATAGATATAGATTAAAAAGTAATACTAAATTACATATATAAAGGTATATAATAGTATTTAAAAGGGAATACAGGATCAATTCTAAGGTAGGTCTTAGTATTTTAGGATAAACACTAAAACCCGGAATAACTATAACCTGCTATTTAGGAAAATATAATTATTATATATTATATAGCTAGCCTTTAAAGAGACCTTCTAGTTATCCTTAACTGCCTAATTCTAGTCTAATATATATATATTTAGTATTAATTAATTTATCTAATTAATCTTCTTTAAAATCTTCTTTTTTTAACTACTTCTTTATAATCCCTTATTGTTAAACTACTTAGGATATTTCTTATAAAATAACTCTATAAGATTCTTTAATATATTTATAGTCTTTACCTATTAATTATATTCAGGACCCTAACCTTTCTATCTTATAAGGAAGCCTTTAAATAAAGTAGTATTTCTTTTAAAGCGTTTTACTTATTATTTAATAATAAAGTTAATTTTATAGCAATTCTCCTTAATAAGCTTACCTTTTACCAGTCTAGGCTATTTATCTATAAAGTTATTTATATAAGTAAAAAGCAAATACTTTACTAAGATAATAGGATAAATCTTTTATTAGTTAGGAAGCTTTAATTTATAGGCTAAATTATTTATAACTTACTTAATATAAAAAAAACTAGTTTACTATTATAATTAGTTTTTAAATAGCTTTCTTAGAAAATTATAGCTATTATATAGTTATAAATAGATATAATTTCCTTCTTTTAGTATAATTAAATAATACTTCTTATTATACTAATACTTTCCTTTTATAGCAGTAAAGTCTATTATAAGCTATACTTCCTTATAAATAACCTTTTAAAAATAGAAAAAGCTAGTAATATTCTTTATTAAGGTAATAAGATTAAAAGTACTTATAGGTTTAAACTTATAAATAAATTTATATATACTTACTTTTATTCCTATATTATATACTCTGTTTAAATTCTATTAAAGTACTAGAAAAATATAAAACTAGTTTACTAGAGAATATTTAATATAGTAAAAGTATAAGGCAATTTTAATAGTTTAATTTCTCCTTTTAAACAGTTTATTAGCTTTAGGATAATATATAGTAGTTATAGCAAGCCTATATTTAAATTTACTTTATAGCTTTTACTAAAATAGTAAAGTAAACTTCCTATTTTAATTAAAAATAATTACCTTAGGAATTCCCTAGTTTGCTAATAGTAATTATTATAATAAAGTAACTCTCTAGTCTTTAGTACTATATATAGAGTATCTAGGAATTAGAAAGCATTATTTACTTATTATATAAGTAATAGTTATTAGCTAATTAAAAAGATTAAACCCTTTAATAGCCTATAGACTTTCTATAGATAATATAAAAGGGAAATTAATAATAAAGTTAATAGTAATTATATATATAGGCATAATAGAAAAGTAAATAGGTATATAATTACTAATTCTTTATTAATAATCTATTTATCTTAAATAGTATATCTTATAGCTATAAATATACTTTTAAATTCTTATAGTTAAATTATAGATTAATAGCCCTAATAGTTCCTTTATTATTCTTTTTATTTTAAGATAATTTTAATCCTTATAAGCTATTTATAGGATCTTATTAATTATAAAGTATAAAATATATAATTAAAGGTATTTATTAGTTTATTTATAATATAATAATCTATCCTTAAGGGCAAAAGGCATACTATACTTTAAAGTAAAGATAGTATCCTTACTATTTAGCTAACTAATATTAACTAGCTTATTAGTTACATTAAGGATTATCTTAAGAATAGGTAGATATTTAGTATTATTAATATATCCTTAGATAAACTTATTTTTTATTTCTTAAAATATAAGTAATTCTATACCTATATATATATTATTAAATATAGTATAGTCTAGGTAAAGTCTATAAGTATTCCTATTGGTTTTTAATGCCTTAAGGTAACTAAAAGTATTAAAAATAAAGTTCTTTTTTCTAGGAATATAAAAAATATATAACTTATACTTTAAAAGGTATATTAAAATATTAACTAGTTTTCTATTTATATAATTAGTACTTATTATATCTAGTGTAGTCTTTTTAATAATTTACTTTATTACTAAGTAGTTAGTAAATATAGTAAAAGACTCTTTAAAGAATTTAATATATACTTTTAGTCTTTTTATTACCTAGACTAATACTACTATCTCTAATTTAGTTAGCCTATATCTTATTTTTACTGCTATTAGAGTTTTACTAATAAAGCAAATAGGTATAATAATATTAAAAGGAATATAAGTTCTTTCTTTTTAAATATATCTATCTTTTATATAGTATAGAATAGCTTTAAATCCCTGCTAGATACTAGTATTAAGTTAAAGAAAAAAACGCTTTTTTAGATTAAGATAAACTAGATCCTTACTAAAGGCAATCTGCTCTTAAATAGTCTAAAATATAATTTTCTTTACTAAAGTAGAATTATAGTATATTATCTTAGTATATAACTTTCTCTTTTCTTTATTACTATTAACTATCTTATTATTTTTCCTGCTTTCTGCTAGTAAGGTAATCTTTTACTTTTATAGTAGCTTTATAATCTTTATATAGTACAGGATAAGATATTAAATATATCCTATAGCTCTAATATACTGCTTAAGTACTATAAGCTATTATAGAAATTCTAGTTTAGTAAAGATAGCTACTCTTTTTATAATTATTAATAGTTTAAAAGTATTAATATAAAATCCTAATACTTAAGTACTTAGATAAGCTATCTAGATCTTTATTAGTAAAATTAATAAGTTTTTAGAAATAAAAAGTTTAAAGAGTATATTAAGATACTAAGTATACTTTTTTATAGATTTAAAAAAAATTATAATATTATTAATAAAAGTATAGTAAAAGCTATAATATAAATGTAAAAGTCTATCTATATATTGCTAAGTATATACTAAAGAGTTATAGAAACCTATAAAAGTAACTATAAATCTCTTTAGGCCTTAATAGCTAGTAATTATAAATCTATTTTAATACTCTAGGGCTACTTTAAATTAAAAAAAAAGGATAAAGTATTAATTACTAAGATATAAGTTACTTCTTATAATACTATAATAATATCTTCCTATCTAGGTAATAGGTAGCTATTAGGAATTATAACCTTATTTAAAGCTTTTAAATTAATAACTACTCTTTCCTTAGGCTTCCTATTAATAATTCTTTAAATTATAAAAATAAAAGCTATAAAAAGTATAGGCTTTATTACCTATTTTATTTATTTTTACTTATAAAGCTTATTAAAAATTTAATTAATTATAGCTTAATTCTTTAGTTTATAAATATATAGTTATTAAGTAACTCTCTATTTATACTAATTATTAATAAAAGATATAGTTATTAATTTATCTTCTGGAATATAAATAAGACCTAAATTTATTTATAGAGTAAAATACTTAGTATATAAATCTTATACTTACTTAATAAACCTAGAACTATTATTATAAATATAAATTCCTTCCTAGGTTTTAATTTTAAGGAGATTTAGTTATCTATAAATATATACTTAATATAATATATAAGGTATATTAGTAAGCGTCTTTATAACTATTAGCTCTAGTTCTTTATTACTAATAAAGGCTAAGCTAGTCTTTTTTATATTTAAGGAAGGTAAATTAAGAAACTCCCTAACCTTTAAAAGTAAATACTTTTTCTTATTTTTTTTTTACTACTTATATAGCAGTTCTAAGCTTTTAATATTCTTTAAAATAGTACTTTTTATATCTTATACTATATCTACAGTAATAGCTATAATACTATTAGGAAAGGAAATTAATAGTTTATTTATAGGCTAGGGAGTAATTTTACTAGTAGCTATAGTACTAATCTCTAGAGTTAGATTAATATTAAATAAGATTATAATATATTTTTTATTTTTAATAAACTGCTTTAAGGTACCTAAAGATATTAGTTTAGCAGTAGCTATTAAAGTAAGACTAATAGCTTTTTAAGTACTAAAAAAGTATATCTAATCTTCTTTATATTCTTTAATATTTCTAAGCTTTTACTTTTTCTAATACATAATATCTTTATCTATATTTATAACGGTTAGGGTTTTAAATAAGGAAACTAGTCTATACTAGGTTTATATTTACAGATTATGTAGGGCATTATACTAAGTATATTAGTTTAAAGTCACGTCTCTTAATAGTTAATAGTATAGGTAAGGCTTATTAAGGTAAAGAAGTATTATTAATAGCTAGTAAGCTAAGTTCTATCTAGTGCTAAATAAATATATATATATACTTAAATAGCTTATAGTATTATAAGTCAGGCTTATAGCAAGTTATAAGTCTATATTATAAGTTATATCTAAGGCTTACGATATATACAGGGTTTAAGCGTAAGTTAGTTACTAATTAGTAAAAATAAGGTAGGGTCTATATAATATAAGCGCTTCTCCTATTAGGTTATAATATAATCTCTTTCCTTTTATTAGTCTTATCCTTAAGACCTATATACCTGTTTTCTTTTTACATTACCTTAGTATATTTAAACTTAAACCTATATTATTTTCCTTCCTACTAATATTATATCTAAATCTAAGGCTACTTATAATTATTATATATAAGCTATTCTAATTAAAAATACTAGTTTTATTATTATACTATATAGTTACTATAAGCCTTATAGTCTTAAATATTAGGCTAAGGAGGGTTACTTAAAGTATACTTAATATACCTGTTATAGTTATAAGTATAATAGTAAGGGTATTTTAATACTTAAGGGTTTATTTTATTTTTTATTGCTTTCCCTTTATATACTAATTTTAAAAATAGCTAATTGCTTTACTATAAAGAGGCATTATTTAGAGTATAAGAAGGAGGTTACTAAAACTAAGTTATTGTAATTATAGTAATAAGTAAATAAGTATTTAAGTTACCTAATATAGCTTTATTATTAGAAAAGATAGTTATAAACTTGTAGGGATAAGATACTTTATTATAATATTAAGACTATAGATAACCTAGAGTCTCTAGATAATATGGAATTATTTACTACTATAAAGGCTTAGTTATTTAGTACTGCTAATATTATTAACTAAAAAGAGGTTTTTCTTAATTTTTCTTTATTTAGTAAAAACTTATTAAAAGTTGTTAGGTACTGATAAGGTATTTTAGTAGTTTTTATATATTTTTACTTTCTAGGTAGCCTTTTTATTTTATTAAATATTCTTTCTTACTATTAATTTTACAGGTATTTTTAATTGCCTTTACTTTATAGAGTTTAGGTCTATTAATCTTTTCTAGTTTATTGCTAATTTTAATATATATTATATTAGCTGCTAATTTAAGTAATACTATATAAAAGACTTTATAGAGTCTAACCTTTATTAGTAAATCTAATTTATAATTATTCTTAAAGATCTTTTTAGTAATCTTATAGAGTCTAATATACTTAAAGTTAAGCTTATAACTTAGTTATTTTATAGTAATATTTTTAGTAAATAGGTATACTATATCTCTTTCCTTAAAGGTTAGTCCTTTTAATCTTTTAGAATTATAGTACTGCTATATCTATTTATTAATAAACTTAAGTTTTATTTAAAGTTTATTATATATATTCTTTAAATCCTTGCTTTTAATTATAGCTATAGAATTAATAATTTTAGTTTCTTATGTATTATAGTACGCTTTAGGGGTATAACTAAAGTTAGTATCTAATAGTATAAGCTTAGTACTTTTATTATAAGTAGTATTATAAGCTAGCTAGGCATATAGTAGCTTTTTAACCTAGTTATTCTATTTATAGTTAATATAATACTGTAGGTACTGTTTTACTACTTAGTTTATTTATTCTATTTATCTATCTGCCTAAGGTCTAAATACTATTATAAGTCTATAATTAACTCCTATATAGGCCATTAGTACTTACTAAAACTTACTAGTAAATATTATACCTTTATTAGTAAGGATTTCTTTTAGTAGTCCTTATTTTTATACTACTTTATTATAAAAAACGTAAGCTATTCTTTTAGTATTTATATCTTCTCTATAGGGTATATAAATTAAAAACTTTATAAGTCTTTTAATAATAACTATAATACTATTATAGAAAATTCTAGTTAAGGGTTCTTTTAATAATAGTAATTTAGTAATAAAGTCTATTATAATTAAGCTTTATAGTGCTTTTATAACTTTAAGAAGTTATAATTCTTTATAAAGTTTATAGTATTATGCTTTTATCCTAGTATAGATATTATATTACTTAATAACTTTTTTTACTATAGGTTACTTAACCTGGTATTTATATTATAGAAGTCTTTTTAAGGTCTTTATAACTCCCTAATATCTATATACTAGGTATCTATAGAATTTATATATAAATTCTTTAGGCTTACCTAGGATCTTCTTAGTAATTACTAGCTATATCTATCCTAGTATTTATATTTATTAGGTAAATTTATATTCTTTTTTCTTATTTTTCTTTAGTACTTATTCCTTTACTTTTATAATACTAGTATTATAGTCTAGTCTATAACTAATTATATCTACTTTACTATTTTTTAACTCCTTATAGTAAATAATTATAAAGTTAAACTTATATAGGTATTTTATATAGTATAGTTATTATTAATTAAGTTTATAAATTATAGTAAAGTAAAATATATTCTAGTAGTTAGTATAGACCTTAACTTAGTACTTGCTTTCTATAAGGTAATACCTAAACTCCTTAAAGTAGTTAATAATTACTAAGAATTCTTTATTGTAAATTAGGTAGTTAAGCTCTGCTTTATATAGCTTATATAAGTAAAATATAATAAAGTATAATTTTCCTATATTATCTTATTAACTAATTTATCTTCTTAAAGTAAAGTCTAATAAGTCTATCTCTAGTTTAATTTCCTTATCTAGGTTAAAGATAGCTAAAACTGGTCTACTAATAATAGCTTCTTTAAGTTACTTAAAGGCTACTTAGGCCTTATTATTCTATTTAAAGGGTTTATTCTTTTTTATAAGTTTTATTAAAGGATTTATAGTCTTACTAAAATTCTTAATAAATTATTAATAGTAGTTAGTAAAGCCTAAAAAGGCCTGTATTTCCTTAATATTATTAGGTACTTTTTATTTTAATACTATAAAGACTTTCTTTTTTTTTATTTTAATTTCTCTAGGTATAATAGTATATCTTAAGAAGTTTACCTTTATAATATAAAAGTAGCTTTTCTTTAGTTTAACTAATAGCTTAGTATTTTATAATATTTTTAAGACCTTATAGATATATTCCCTATATTCTTTTTTATTATTTAAAAAAACTAAGATATTATCTAAGTAATAAACTATAAAAATATTAAGGTACTATTAAAGTATATTATTAATTATTTACTAAAATATTATAGATATATTAATAAGACTAAATAGTATTACTATATATTTAAAAAGTCTAAATTAGGTTCTAAATACTATCTTTTATTTATTTCTTTCCTTAATATAGATTAAATTATATATACCTTTAAGGTCTAAAGTAATAAAGATCTTTTTACCTTATAATTAATTCTTAAGTTCTATAATAAGTAGAAGTAAGGTTTAATCCTTAATAGTTTTTATATTAACTAGTTAGTAGTTAATAATAGGCCTATTATTTCTATTTTTCTTTAGTATAAAGAATATAGCTAATACTAATAATAAGCTAGATTCCTTAATATAGCCCTTAGCTAGTATTTTATTAATATACTTTTTTTATACTCTTAGCTTTTTTTTATTAAGTAAATATAGTTTTTAAAACAGTAAATTATTATCTATTAAATTAATTTTATAGTCTTACTTACTATATTTAAGGACTTTTATTTTTAGTTTTTCTGTAAATAGTTTATTATATACTTAGTATTCTTTTAGTATATTTACTAGTTTATCCTAGCTAGGTATTAGTTTTAGTTTTTTTTATTAGTTTTATTATTAAAAAATACTTAAAATCTATCTTTTACTTTATATACCTTTTTTATACTTTTATTATACTTTTCTTAAAAGTAGTAATTACTTTATACTATACTTACCTATACTTTCTTTAGTAGTTAGGGTTTAAGATTTCTTATTATTTCTTATAATTATTTTACTATTACTTTTAAGGTTACTAGGAAATATAACCTGGCTATTCCTTTAGTTAATAATTAGGTTTTCTTATCTAAGCTATACTATACCTAAAATAATATTTATATCCTGTCCTAAAAGTATAATATTAAAATCTACTTTTTGTTTTCTTCTTTTAGCTAGGATCTTAAGGTAATTAGCCTTTTAATTTATAATGCTATTATTATAATTAAAGAGTTATCCTTTTATATTAATTAGTAAGTAAGGTAATAATTTCTTTTTCTATAGTATTTCTAGCTCTATAACTATTTTTAGGTTAATAAAGTTTTATTATACTTTACTGTTTACCTAAGCTTTTAGCTATCTTCCCTTAATCTAAATAGGTAGTACTAGGTATATTAGTATACTTATTATTTATATTACTCCTAGAGCGCTTATATCTTATTATAGACTTAGCTCTTTATATATCTATAGCTTTATTATAGATAATATCTAGCTTTTTTTAAGGTATTATAGTAGACTTTTTTATAGTTATTATTATAATATTCTTTACTATTAGTATAGTTATTTATAAACTTATTATTAAATAATTACTACTAATACTATTTTTCTAATTCTTTACTAATATTTTTATCTAAGTTTATTTACCTAGATAGTATATTATTATTATCTAGGTATAGGCTATCTGCCTTTTATTAATATTATAACTTATTAGTATTTTCTAAACTAGTATTATTATTAGGTACTGTTTTCTTAGTTACGTTTTTTCCTTAAGTTATTACTTTAAACTCTTTTTTTACTTTTTTAATTATTTATTATAATTATTTAATTCTATTTAGAAGATCTTTAACCTTATTAGCCTATCTATAAAGTAGTATACTAAATCGTAGTTCTATAACTCTAAGCTAGTTATACTATATATTAACTAGGTATCTTTCTATTTCTTTTTATAGATAAGGTCTATTGTTAGGCATTCCTTCTATAGTAACTAGGAAATAATTATTATTTAGTTTTTCTTATTTATAATATTTATACTAATAGTACTTACATAATACCTATAAGATTTTATTATATCTAGGATTTATTAGTATTATCTAGATATTATCTTATATACTAAAATTAGGCTTTTTATATAGTAAGTTAAGTATATTACTAGTATAATAGGCTTTTATATAAACTATACTTCCTTTTTTTATATTAGTATATTCTCTTGCTCCTTATATATAGAGTTTATTATATATTTAGAAATATCTAATTCCTTATTTATTATATATTTTCTTATATTCTTAGATTTATATTCTTATAATTTCCTTATCTTATTTCTAAAGATACTGCACTGTAACCTGTACTAATTTTCCTTTATATTCTATACTTTAGGATTATTAGTAGTAAGATTATTAAATATTATTTTTATTTATGGTTTTTTATTTTTATATTACCTTTTTCTTAGTAAGTTTAGTTCTAATTAGGATATTATCTATTGCCTATAATAACTATAATAGTTCTAGGTTAAAGGTAATTATTTTTCCTTATTTTATTATTCCTAAGGTTTAAGGTTTTCTAAGTTTTCTTTATTTCTTAAATTCTTTAATCTTCCTTTCCCTTACTTTATTTCTTTACTTTTATTATTATACTTAGATATATTTCTTCTTTTTAAGGTTCTATATATACCTATAGTAACTTTCCTTTTATATTCTATTTTTATATTTTTTCCTTTTTTTTTAGTAATACTTTTATCCCTTTTTTATCTTAATATATAAGGTTCTAGCTTTACCTATTTAATACTTATTTTTCTAATACTAAGTATATTATATTTACTTTAAGTTATTCCTAAAGTTTAAGTCCTAGCTGCTATTTATGGTTTAAGCTATTATATTAGTCCTAGGGTCTGCCTACCTTAGTTAGGGTCTTATAGTTTACGTAGCTTTAGGCATTATTATGCTATATATTTAAAGTTATTATAGTTATAGTACTTATATCTAAATATATCTTATAGTCTTTATTTATAGCTATCTAGTTACGTAGCTCCTAGCATTTTAGGGCCTAACTATATTCTATATAAGGTATTATTATAATAGTTACCTTATTATAGTTTTTAATTTTAAGGATTACCCTGGTTATTATTATATCCTTAGTTTAGGTAATAAGGGTTAAAGTTATTTCCTTATCCTATCTTTATAGACTTTTCTTTTCTATATTTATACTACCTTTTATTAATCTTAATTACTATTATAATATACTTTATAATATTATTAAGTTAGTCTGCCTTATATAGTTTATCCTTAACCTTTTCCTTAAGTCCTTAGTAATAGACTTCTATAAGAGCTTTATTATTTTACTAAGTCTTAAATATAAGCTATCTAAATTTAGCAGAATACGCAGTATATAAATAAGTTTACTTAAGTATTATAATTTTAATAGCTACTTATTATTCCTTATTAACTACTTTAAAGTTATCCTTAAGTATACTTTTAAAGTTATACTAATTAGTAAAGATATTAATAGTCTCTTAATTTTAAATAATCTTTTTATTCTTTAGGTAGTTCCTAAAAATAGGTTTAAACTAGTTCTTAGTATTTCCTTAGATTAAAGGTATAGTAATATTAAGACCTAACTTTATATAAAGGTCTTATTATATAACTAAGGAATATATTATAATCCAGATAACTAATTAAGGCAAAATATATACTAAAATAATAAGAAAATTTAGGGCTTTTAATTAGTATACTTACCTAAGTAAAATGTAAAGAATTAAGTAAGTTCTATATATTAAAGTCTTTATAATAAACTTTAAATATTTCCTACTAAGAAAGTATTAGTTAGAAAGTTATATAAACTAGGTTATATAATAATTATATAATAAGGATTATATATATAAGATTTTACCCCTTAGTTAGATAATTTATAATATACTATAAGAAACCTTACTTTTTTATTTAAGCTTTATAAGCCTACTAAAGGCTAGTGCTTTCTAAACTAGGAAAAAGTATATCTTATTTTTCTCTAAATTTTGGCGGTTTTTATAATAGTTATTCTGTTACTATTAGGTCTTCCTCTCTTTAGGAATTTTAATGCCTGCTTTTTAGAATATCTATATAAACCCTAGGACTTCCTACTTAAGGAACTCCCTTTTAGTTATAGACTTATTAACTTCTTAATTATATAATATATATTATTAAATTTAGAAGAATTTGCTCTATTTAATGGACCTACTTTTACCTTATAAATCCTACCCTATGCCTTACTATTTAGTAGTTATAACTTTTTATTTTCTTAATACCTCCTTTTCCTTTTTTATTACTATAGTATATCTTACTACTTATAGTGAATTTATAGGCTATTTTATATAAGCCTTAATAGGTTATAAGCCTGGCAGTATTCCTGCTATTATAAGAGAAAAATACCTAGAAGATAAAGAAACTTCTACTATCTTTTTATATATTCCTACTTAGGATTATTCTTCTTTAACTATACCTATTAAGGTTTATCCTATTTTAGAAGAATCTGAAAATATAGCTATTTTTCTTTATAACTTTTATTTAGAGAATAAGCTACTTATTTTAAATCTAGAAATAGAAGAGCTAGTCTTTATAAGCTTTTCTATTATCTGGGATAAATATTATAAGGCTAAATAGTCTAAAAAATACTTTATTAGAATTAAAGAATTTTCTCTTCTTAAAGGTAAATAAAAAGAATTTTTATTTCTTTATAACTTATAACTAATAATATACTAGATTAAAATCTAGAAAAAAGACTTAAAAAAGATCTATTTTTATTACTATAAAAGGTATTTTATAACTTTCCTTTTAATAACTATAACTAATATCCTTAAAAAGATTTAGTTTAAAATAGATATATAAATAAAAAGTCTTAAGTATATTATTTTATCTCTTTTTCCCTTATATATATTTCTTAAAAGCTAATATATATTTAGAAATAACTAAATATAATATTTCTTTTTTAAAAGAAAGTAATAATTATATAACCTGGGCTTTAAGACTTTAAGCTTTTTTAGCTAAGGAAAAACTATCTAGTACTATTTTATAAGATAATATTCCTGCTAATAAAAGTAAAGAAGCTTTAGCTAATATAAGATTATATTTAGAAAATGGCCCTTTATTACAGATAAAACACTGTATTACTACTAAAAAGGCTTAGGATTCTTTAAAAAGTCTATATAATTCTTCTGGATTTACTTCTAAATTCTTAATTATAAAAGAATTTTTTAACCTTAATTTAAATAATTTTATTTCTATAGAAGAATATTTAAATAAGGTAAAAGAAGTAATAAATAAATTAAAATCTAGAGATATTATTATACCTAGAAAAGTAGTTATAACCTGGATTTTAAATAATCTAGATAATAATTACTTTTCTTATGTAACTAATATCTCTTAGGCTTTAAGAAAAGACCCTAATTCTTATACTATAGAAAATCTTACTTCTAGCCTTATAGATGAGTCTAAAAGGCTATATAGTAGAGATTCTGAAGTATATTTATCTAATAAAAATACTTATAAGGGTAAAAAACCCTGGAAAAAGAAGAAAATAGCTAATAAATGCTCCTATTGTAAAATTACAGGACATTTAAATAAAGACTGCTATTTTCTATATTCTAATAAGGCTCTTAAGAATTTTAAAATTAAGGATAATAATAAGGTTATAAAAACCTATAAAAATCCTAAAAAGAATAATTCTAAGCCTAAAAGGGAAATAAGAGAAGAAAATATAGAAAAACTTCTTATAGCTAAGGCAGCTAAAGAAGAAAAGGGAAAAGAAGAAAAGAAAGAAGAATCTTTATCTAAAATAGATTTAGATTTTAAATATACTTCTAATTATAGCTCCCTAGAGGTATATAACCTTATATTATTCCTAAAAAGGCAAAATACTAATAAAAATAAAATAGGAACTTTAATAAACTCTTTATCTAAAGATTTAAAAGAAAATCTATTAAGATATAAGGTAAAAAGTCCTATTTATAACTATAAAGAAAATATTACTAATTTTATCTAGGATATAGGTGCTTCTAGGTATATAGTATCTAATAAAAATTTCCTTATTAATTATAAATTAATAAATACCTAAGTTAACTAAGGAAAAGCTACTTTTATAGTAGTTAAAGGAAAAGGGGATTTATTAGTAAATTTTAATAATAATAATAATAAATTTATTTTGCAAAACTGTTATTATATACCTAAAATTAGAGTAAATATTATAAGCTGCTTTTCTTTACCTAAAATAACTTTTATTATTAAAGATAATAATTTATATTTTCTAAAAAAGAATAATCTTCTAACTATAGGATATTTAAAAGATAAACTATATAATATACCTTTAAAAATATATAAAAATAATTATAATAATAATAAAATACCTATTACTTTATTAATAAATAAAAGTAAAATTTATATAAATATATATAAATTACACTTAAAGCTTAGGCATCTTTGCCTTAAGACCTTAAAGAAGATTATTTCTAAAAATAATAATAATAATAATAATTATAAATATTATTATAAAACAGAAGATATAAAGAAAATAGAAAAATATAAAATATACTTTAAAGCTAAAGCTACTAATAAAATAAATAAACTATTTAATAAAACTAAATATAAATATTTAAATAAAATAGTTAGTAATATTTAGGGACCTTTTAAAATACTTACTTATAATAATTATACTTATTTTATTACCTTTATAAATAAAGTAACTAAATATTTAGAAGTTTATTTAATAAAGAATAAATCTAAGATTTTAAATAAATTTAAAATATTTAAAGCAAAGATAGAAAATAACCCTTATAATATAACTATTAAGGAATTCTTTTCTAATAATACTAAAGAATATATATATAAAATAAAACCTTATTATATATATAAAGGTATTATTTATAATACTAGTCCTCCTTATACTAAAGAACCTAATAGTACTATAGAAAGGATAAATAGGACTATATTAGCTATAATTAGGGCTTTATTATTTACAGCTAATTTACCTAACTACTTATAGGGTAAAGCCCTAGAAGCTGCTGTATATATATATAATAGAAGTCTATATTCTGCTTTAAAAAATAATTTAAGTCCCTTAGAAGCTAAGGATAATATTATATTAAATTTAAAAAATTTATATAATATAAAAACCTTTAGCTCTATAGTATATTATAAAAACCATAACCCTATATCTAAATTAGATACTAAAGCTTATAAAAGGGTTATTATAGGCTATTTACCTAATAGCTATAAAATTTAGGATTTTAATAAAAAGAAAGTTATTATATCTAGAGATATAATTATTATAGAAAATAGTTTTCTAGAAAAGAATATTAATAATAAAATAACTTTTAATAACTTACCTTAGATTAATAAATCTATAAATAATAATATTTAACCCGACATTATATATAAAAATAAGCCTAAAATAATAGTAGAAATCCCTAAAAAGCCTACTGATTTTTATAAAAACTATATAGAATTCCTTACTATATTAAATATAGTAGAAAATAATAATATAATAGAACCTAATAACTATAATCAAGCTATAAGCTGTGCTTTAGCTTATAAATAGGTTAAATCTATAAAAATAGAAATAATAGAATTAATTAGGTAAAAAACCTAAAATATAGTATTTCTTCTAGAAGGAAGAATAGCTATAAAAAGCCGCTAGGTATATAAAATAAGAACAGATAATAATAATAATATTATTAAATATAAATCTAGATATGTAGTTCAGGGATTTAATTAGATATATCTATTAAATTATACTAAAACCTATACTACTATAGCTAGGCCTAAAACTATTAGGATTTTATTTATAATAGCTATAGTAAATAATTATTATTTATAGTAGTATAATGTAAAAAATGCATTTACTAATACTAATATAGATAAAGAAATATATATAACTATTTCTATAGGCTTTAAAGATTATATTCTTAAAGACTTTATAGAGAATTATAAGAAAACAAATCCTAATAAAAAGCTAGATTTAAATAAAATAGCTTTAAAATTAAATAAAGCTTTATATAGCCTAAAACAAAGTCCTAGACTTTAGTATTTATTACTCTCTAAATTATTTAAAAATTTAGGTTTTAAAGTATTACCTTTTAATAGTAGGGTTTTTATAAATAGATTAGCTAAAATAGCTATTATATGTTACGTAGATAACCTAATTTTTATAGGCCTAAATATAGAGGATATAAATAATATAGCTAAAAAGCTCTCTAAAGATATTACTATCTAGGCTTTAGGAGAGGTTAAAGACTTTTTAGGTATATATATAACTATAAATAGAGAGAATAAAGAAATATATTTATCCTAGACTAAATATATTTATAATAAAATAAAAGAATATAATAAAGAAAATATAGGATTTTCTAAAATACTTATAAAAAATGTAGAAAAATTAGTAAAATCTACTAAAACTGTATTAAAAGAGGATATATTATAAGTTTAGAAAGAAATAGGCTTCCTATTATATCTAGCTATAAAAACTAGGCCTAATATAGCTTTTGCAGTTAATATTAGCTCTAGATTTACTAATAAACCTAATAAAAGCTATTTTAATGCCTTAAATAATATTTAGAAATATTTAAATAAATATCCTAATTTAGGATTAAAATATAACTGTAATATAGACTTTAATAGTTTAAATTTAGTTATAAGAGGCTATATAGATGCTAATTAGGCTAGTAATATAAGAGATAGAAAATCTAATAGTGGATTTTACTTTTATTTATATAATAATCTAATTAGTTAGAAAACTAATAAATAAGCCTGTGTAGCAGTTAGTACCTGTAAAGCAGAGTATATAGCCTTAAGGGAGGCTACTAAAGAAGCTAAATTTTTAAATTATTTATATAAATACTTATTAAATAATTTATCTATAGCTTATAATAAGTCTATACTCCCTATTTTAATAGATAACTTAGCTGCTAAATAGTTAGCTAAGAATTCTAGTAATTATAAAAGATCTAAGTATATAGATATAGCTTATTATTTTACTAGAGATAAAGTTAAAAAAGAAAATATTAAAATATTCTTTATAAAAGGGGAAGATAATATAGTAGACTTTTTTACTAAAAGTCTAGAAAATATAAAATTTAATAAAATAAAAGAATAGCTATCTTTAGCTTAAAATCCTATATAAAAGAGTTTTTTAGTTTAATAAATATTAAGCTTTTCTTTTTAATAAAAGTATTTTTCTTCTTATAATAATAATACTATTTTTTAAGAAGTTTTTTATACTTATAATAATAAGAGTTTTAAATAATAATATATTTTCTTTTATATAATATAAATAAGAGTTATTTTTCTCTTATATAATATAAATAAGAGTTATCTTTTTCTTATATAAAAAGGTTAAAGAATTCCTTTAAATAAAAAAAATAATAATTTAATAAATAAGAGTTATTTTTCTCTTATTAAAAGATATAACTATATCCCTTATTATAACTTAAAGAAATAACTAAGGTTATCTCTTTAAGGGAGGCTATTAAGACCTAACTTTATATAAAGGTCTTATTATATAACTAAGGAATATATTATAATCTAGATAACTAATTAAGGCAAAATATATACTAAAATAATAAGAAAATTCAGGGCTTTTAATTAGTATACTTACCTAAGTAAAATGTAAAGAATTAAGCAAGTTCTATATATTAAAGTTTTTATAATAAACTTTAAATATTTCCTATTAAGGAAGTATTAGTTAGAAAGTTATATAAACTAGGTTACGTAATAATTATATAATAAGAATTACATATATAAGATTTTACCCCTTAGTTAGATAATTTATAATATACTATAAGAAACCTTACTTTCTTATTTAAGCTTTATAAGCCTACTAAAGGCTAGTGCTTTCTAAACTAGGAAAAAGTATATCTTATTTTTCTCTAAATTTTAGCAGTTTTTATAATAATTATTCCGTTACTATTAGGTCTTTTTCTCTTTAGGAATTTTAATACCTGCTCTTTAGAATGTTTATATAAACCTTAGGACTTTTTACTTAGGGAACTCCTTTTTAGTTATAGACTTATTAACTTTTTAATTATATAATATATATTATTAAATTTAGAAGAATTTGCTTTATTTAATAGACCTACTTTTACCTTATAAATCCTACCCTATGCCTTACTATTTAGTAGTTATAACCTTTTATTCTCTTAATACTTCCTTTTCCTTTTCTATTACTATAGTATATCCTACTACTTATAGTAAATTTATAGGCTATTTTATACAAGCCTTAACAAGTAAAGAGTACTTTCTTTATAGTAGTATCTAGTTTAGTTAGAAATAAGTAAAAGTAGCTTTTTATTTAGGTTAGGAAGGGGACTATATTTATAGCTTATCCTTTAAAGGGTTTTAGCTTAGGCAGTTTTAATACCTTTTTAATATCTTATTCTATTTAGGGGTTACTATATATATTCCCTGCAGGTACTGTGTTTTATTTACAGGCATATGCTTCTATATTATAGATAGTATTATAGAGCTAATAGATCTTAGCTATTATCTTAGTAAGACTAGGTAGTTCTTTAGTATAAGAAAGTGCTAGACTATAGTTACTAAATATCTTAATAGTATAATATTACTTAGTTATTTAATGTAATATATTTTAAATAAAAGCTATTAATATATAATGGTTAAGGTTTTAAATAAGGAAACTAGTTTATATTAGGTTTATGTTTATAGATTGTATAGAGTATTGTACTAAGTATATTAGTTTAAAGTTATATTTTTTAATAGTTAATAGTATAGGTAAGGCTTATTAAGGTAAAGAAGTATTATTAATAGCTAGTAAGCTAAGTTCTATTTAGTGCTAAATAAATATATATATATACTTAGGTAGCTTATAGTATTATAAGTCAGGCTTATAGTAAGTTATAAGTCTATATTATAAGTTATATCTAAGGCTTATAATATATATAAGGTTTAAGCGTAAGTTAGTTACTAATTAGTAAAAATAAGGTAGGGTCTACGTAATGTAAGCGCTTCTCCTGTTAGGTTATAATAATATTATTTATAATTATAACTTTAAAAATAGTACTTAAATTAATAAAGGTATTAAAGGCTTTAGTAATATAGCTACTAAATATAAATATTCTTCCCTTAGGAACTTCTTTTTATACTATAAGAATAATATATATCTAACTAGCTAGTATAGTTATTAGTTATACTATAATTACCTATTAATTTACCTTTTAAGATAGCTAAGAAATAGTAAAAAAAATAAAAAAGTTATTAAAACTTATATAATAAAAATACTTATTTATTATTATAATATTTATACTATATAGTACTAACTATCTATTACCTAGTAAGGCCTTTAGGGATAATACTAGTATTTTATCTTAAATCTAAGCTCTATAAGTAAATTCTATATAGCTAGTATTTTATTTATCTTAATAGATACTATTAATATAAAAGGTAAAAGTAGCTTATTTATTATATAGCTTTTTTACCTTATTATTAACTCCTTAAATAAAAATAGGTATTTTCTTTTTAATAGTATACTTTAGAGTTTATAACTATTCTTTAAAAATAACTAGCTTTTTATACTTAGTATTAGTATAGATAAAAGCTATCTTTTCTTCTAGAGAGCCTATAGTATTAAACTTAAAATAAGTATAGTTACTATTAACTTTATAAACCTATAGCTAATAATATATATATATTAAGCTATGTTCCTTAAGGTTAACTACCTTATAGATACTAAGTATATCTTTTTATATTATAAGCTTTATAGAATATTTAGTTTTAAGATATTAATAAAGCTTATTTTAAGATAAAAAACCTTTATAATAGTAAATATATTACTTAGATTTAGTAGGTACCTGCTTTATAGTAAGCTATCCTGGATTAATATAAAATCAGGCTACTCTGTGCTTTTATAATACGGTTTTAGTTAGAAAGGTTTAATAATAGATATTATAGGCAAATTCCTAGCTATAGTCTACTAATAATACGCTGCTTATTATAAAGTTAAAATAAGCTTCTTAAGAAAATATAAATTAAAAGGAGTAAATACTTTTACTATTACTATTACTATTAATATTAGTTATATTAATAGTATTAGTTTTAAGTTTATCTTTTTTTTTTATTATAAGGTACTTTTATTTAAAATATACCTTCTTTTTTTTCCTTAATATTTTAATAGATATAGTTATTATTATAAAAGTAAGTATAATAGTTTTAATTATTACTATAGTAATAGTTTTTTAACTTATTATTACTTTTCCTATCCTTTATATATAATTTTAAGGATTAGTTAGTATAATATTAGTTATTTTATCTTATTTAATTATAGTTATTATATTATTATAAGCTAGAATACTTATTATAAGAGTAATAGTTAGATTAACTGCCTTTATCCTTACTTAAGGAATATCTAGACTTAGATTAGTACTTACTTTTATTATTTTAACTAAGTTAGTAATAATACTATTTAATTATAGTCTAGCGTTCCTTATACTACTTAATAAATATTATTAGTATTATAGTCTAGCTAGAAGTAATAAGAAAACGCTAAATCTTAATATTAATCTAATTAAATAAGGTAGTAATAATAGTATAACCTTTCCTATATCTAACTTACTTTACTAGGCCTGCTTTTTACTAAGCCTATTAAGTAAGTATAATACTATAATAAATAAGTTTAGTTATATATTAAGTTTAATAAAGTTTATTTAAAATCTTTATATTAAGATACTTAAATTAATTAGTAAGCTTTTAACTAAATTTAGTAATAAAAAGACTAAGAAGCTAATTCTAATTAGCTCTATTTAACTTAAATATTAGCTAAGTACTTACTTTTTTAGTAAGCATTTTAATATAATAGTTAGTAAGACTAAAATTACTAAAACGCTTAAATACAGAAAGGTACTTACAGAATATAAAAATATTAATATAAATAGTCTTACCTAAGCTAGATATAATAAGACCTTAATAGTCTTTATTATTTAGGTAATTAGGATTAAAGATACTAAGTATATCTTTTTAAATCTTTTTACTAAAATTACTAGCTATAGATTAGGTTATCTAAGTAATTATCTTATACTATTATTATATATAGCTATTATTATTTAATCCTTTAGATAGATTATTTTAAGGTACTAGCTATATTACTAACTATACTATTTAAGGAAGTCCTGTAAATAGGCAATAAACGGTAATTAGCTTAGCTTAGTTATATTTATTAAATATATAATATTTATACTTTTTCTATACTTCCTTTTACTACTAGGGAAGATACTTAAGATATAAGAGCTTAGCTTAAGGATACTTTATAATCTTTTTAGTAATCTTAAATTAAAAGATCTATTAAGATAGTATTTATTATATAATATTTACTATATTACTATTCTAAATAGTAAACTTATTAAGAGCTTTAATAGAATACTATTTTTCTATTATATAGTAAAAGTATATTCCCTAAGTAAAGATAGTTTTATTTTATTTAATCTAATTAATAATATCTTCCTCTTACTTATATAGATTATAAAAAATTAAATATTATCTAGAAGTTAGTTACGGTCTTTAACCTTATAGACTTAATTTATTATCCTTAGATTTATTATTAAATTATAGTATAAAATAACTTTAACTAGTAAGACATTAAGCAGTAAACTGCTAATTTTAATTAGTATAGTTATCTTTATATTATTATTACTAATTATTACTAGTTAGATTATTATATTTTTAATCTATATAGTTATCCTATTTATCTTTATAATTTAATAATACTATTATAATAAAAATATCATTATAATAGCTTTAATTTTTAACTTAAGTATATAAGAAGTAAAGAGTATATTAAAATAATGTATTAATTAAAAAAGGTACTATAATGGTTAAAAGGTATATATCTTGTAATTATACTAATTACTTTTAAGTAAGTAGGATATAATATACTGTATATAGTAGTTTAATAGGTTAGTAGCTCTTTCCCTATCTATAACTATAAGGAGTAGCTACCCTATACTAAAAACTATACTACTTACCCTAGCTATCTTATACCTCTTAATCTTAGTTTTATCTTAGTATATTACTTAAAGGGTCTTGCCTATAAATATTAAATAGCTAATAGATTTAATTTTACTTAGATTTCTATTAAGGCTTATATAAAATAGCCTATAAATTTACTATAAGTAGTAAAATATACTATAGTAATAGAAAAGGAGAAAAAGAAAGTATTAAAAAAATAAAAAGTTATAACTACTAAATAGTAGGGCATAGGGTAGGATTTATAAGGTAAAAGTAAGTTTATTAAATAGAGCGAATTTTTCTAAATTTAATAATATATATTATATAATTAAGAAGTTAATAAGTCTATAACTAAAAAGGAGTTCCCTAAGTAAGAAGTCCTAGGGTTTATATAGATATTTAAAAGAGCAAGCATTAAAATTCCTAAAGAAAAATAGACCTAATAGTAATAAAATAACTATTATAAAAACCGCTAAAATTTAAAGAAAAATAAAGTATACTTTTTTCCTAATATAAAAAGCACTAGCCTTTAGTAGGCTTATAAAGCTTAAATAAGAAAGTAAGGTTTCTTATAGTATATTATAAATTATCTAACTAAGGGGTAGAATCTTATATATATAATCCTTATTATATAATTATTATATAACCTAGTTTATATAACTTTTTAATTAATACTTCCTTAGTAGGAAATATTTAAAGTTTATTATAAAAACTTTAATATATAAAACTTACTTAATTTTTTACATTTTACTTAAGTAAGTATACTAATTAAAAGCCTTAAATTTTCTTATTATTTTAGTATATATTTTGCCCTAATTAGTTATCTAAATTATAATATATTTCTTAGTTATATAATAAGACCTTTATATAAAGTTAGGTCTTGATAATTTTCTAGGAAACTTTTATAACTAAGTAGTAGACCTAAGTAAATATAATTAAGGGGCCTTTTTTTATTATTTTTAGTACTTTTTAATTAAATTTCTAAGTAAAAAGGTAAATAAAATAAGAAAAGGTAAGGCTATTATAAAAGTAAGTTAACTTTATAAAAGAATATACTAATAGAGATAATTATAGTTTATATACATTAAGGTTTACGTAAGGTAAAGTATACTTTTTTAGATAAATGCCAGAAAAGCTAAAGGTTATAGGTTTAAATCTTAAAATAGGGTATAATAATTCCCTTTTTTTAGATTTTTAATACATATAACTACATAAAGGCAGGGATTAAGGATTAGTAATATACATATATATAATACTAAGACCTTTAATTAAAGGCTTTTATAGTAATTAAATAGGTACTAATTTTAGTATAATATATACTTTTAATAATAATCTTAATAGCGCTTATATAGATAATAATAATTAAGGTTATTAAGAGATAGGTTAATAGTATTAAAGGTATTAATAACGCTTTAGTAGGCTTTAGAGGTTACTAATAGTAATTATAGCGCTAATTATAAATAGTTAGATACTAAAGATCTTTTGTAATTACTACTATTTAATACTAAATTATATATATAAAGGTATGTAATAGTATTTAGAAAGGGATATAGGATTAATTTTAAGGTAGGTCTTAGTGTTTTAAGATAAATACCAAGACCTGGAATAACTATAACCCGCTATTTAGGAGGATATAATTATTACGTATTAGAAAGGTAATTTAAAAACTAAATAATTAACTTCTAGCTATATATTTAATATAAAAAGTAAAGCTATTAGCTAGAGCTTATATTATTAAGTAATAGTTATATTATTAATAATAAAAGTAAAATATATTAAATAAATATAAGCAGTAAAAGAAGCAATCTAGCTATATAAGCTTCTTAAGGAATTAATAGGATAAATCTAATAATAAGCTAATATTAAAGCTATAATTATATATAGTAATAACTAGGGTATAATTTCTATAACTAAGAACCCTTACTTTTATACTTAAATAAAATATATTATAATTTAGTAATACTTTATTAAAGAATAAGTTATAAATAGATAAATTTTATTAAAATATATACTAATAGACTATTAAATTATAAATAGATTAATAAAGCTACTAGCTAGTTAGTTATTTAAAAGATTTTATAATATACTTAGCTTTATAAAAAAACTAATAAATAAAGAGAAATAAATATAATAATAAAAAGGAGAAAATTTTTTACTTTATTATTTTATAAAATCTTAAAATAAAATAAAATAAACTAACTTATATTTACTACTTATAATATATAATATATTAACCCTAAATATACTATACTTATATAAACTTTAATTAATACTTACTTTATAAATTACAGTTTAATTTAAAAATAAATACTACTATTTAATCTACTAAAATTAATACTTTTATATAATACTAAATATAATAAACCTAGCTATCTATTTTATCCCTTAAGGGGAAAATTATATATATATTTAATTACTTTTTATAGTATTATATAATAATAAACTTATTTTTCTTATATTTTTTACCTATAAAGGTATTTTTAAGGTTATATTTTAAGTTTAATTATATTATATAAAGCTATAAGTTATTACTAATTAATAGGAAATATAAGTACTATAAGATTAGGCTTACTTTATAACTATTATTAGTTTAAGGGAAAGTATTAAATATTAAATTTATATTTATCTAACCTATAATAGTTATATTACGTTCGGTTTGCTTAACTCTTATATATTAGTTCTTTATCCTTAATATAATATTATTACATTACCTTATAACAGCTACTACCGATGAAACTCATGCGATAACTAATCTTTTGAAAGACGACTACTACGATGGAATGTTGATCCCCAAAGAAAGTACCATCTTCGTCGGCGTTTGGGCGATGCATTATGATAAGGATTACTATGGAAGTCATGACACCTTCGACCCCGACCGCTACCTGTCTTATACAAAGCTTGCAAACGAATACGCCGTTGGTCCAGATTATGAGAAACGAGATAAGTCCAACCCTCAACAGAACTGAGAGACACTAGCTAACTTTTATCTTTACATCACTATGGGTATGGTGCTGGACGACGTATCTGCCCTGGAATCCATTTGGCCGAGCGCAGTATGTGGCGAATCACTGCCAGGTTATTGTGGGCGTTCGAATTCTCTGAACCAATTGATCCTGTAACCGGAAAGGTTAAACCGCTGGATCAAGATGCATATACACCAGCGAACTTGGTGTGTCCGCTGCCATACAGGTTAACATTAAGTCACGAAGTCCAGCGCATGTTGAAGCCATCAAGAGGGAGCTTGAGAGTGCAGAAGCGTTTTTATTTCAGTATAACTAGCTACAGCCATGGCCTGAATGGACTCAAGACTAGCCATCTACAACTATGAATTATTGCTCATGCTCGATTGTATATAGTATGTCTGAAGGGAGAAAAGATAATTCAGGACCTTGATTCTAAATGACGAAAAGACTTAGGTAGCTTAGTATAAGCTTCGGATAAGTTTACGATACCTTTTACAGAGTTTGTTTTCCAATACTGTATCAAGGTTTGATGTCTTCTTGCTCCCCAAGGCCTGTTAGCCATGCTGGAGTCCATTTAATAACTTGTCCCACATACAATCATGCTCATGCTCATGGAAAGCCCCACATAGATCCAGGGTAAGTAATTCTGAGCCAGCGCCCGTTTAACCGAGCTATCAACGCTGTTATTAAACTCTATAGTCAGGATTGCGGGGTAGAGGTCATCTACTCAATTTAACATCATCTGATTGGATGCTTTGGAAAGTCTGAGCCTCTGTAATCCATGTACCCCGGATCTTCCGCTTGACCTTGTCGATCTGCTTCGGCAGATGAAGCGGTACCAGGTGCACAGCAGAGCCCAGACCGCATTTCTCTCTCCCAGGCTGATTGTAGATGCCTTGCATGTGAGACAGAAACAACAGATGAGAGATTGATGTTTCCTTACCCCGCGACAACCCCAGATTTCATCATTGCACCAGCGGAGCCGCAGCTTCAGAGCATTCTTCATGGACCTTTGGCTGTTTAGAGTGTTTATTTTACCTTCCGGAATTGTTTAGTTCTCTTTTAGGCTGGCTTTGCAATCGCTGCCAGCGTCATATCATGAAAGGCTGCTCATACTGTCACCGAACGTTCCACAAGACAGAGCATCTTCTCCGCCACGAGCGCTCTCGTAAGATCATCCCCGCATGGAACCCGTCCCAGTCGCCAAATTGACCCATGCTTAGATACAGGGGAGAAGCCATATCGATGCGATACGTGCGGTCGCGGCTATGCACGGAGGTAAGAAGCCATGTCCAGTATTTTGTCGGTGCTGGTATTGATTGCGACAGCGATGTCCTCCTTCGTCATGTCAGGTACTTTCATCCAAACAGCGATACCTCACAAAGAGAGCGCCGAAGATCCGATGTCTCAACGCACGAAAAGAGCCGACAGCGCCGACAAAGTGTACTGGCCGATTCCATCAACGTGTGTTCAATACCACCGCCGGAGCCAGAAGAGGGATCAGAAGGCGAGACGGATCAGCAGGAGAATAACCATATGCGTGATAATGGGCAGCCGCAACAGCAGGAGGACAGCTCGATAACTGCCGATGCTTCAATGGCGCAGTTTTCGACGTCTGATCTTGATGCATTGGCTACGGTATCGATGCTTCAAGCTCTTCACGAACAACCGACTGAATCAACGAAGTTGGCTTTGGAAGAGTCATTTGATGATCGACGGCCTGCGAACCATTCTCCGGCTGTTGGTCAACATGATAATGAACTATCGCCGATGAGCTTCTCACATCATATGGTAGAGACTACACTGGAGACCGCTACCCCGACTTTGTTCACCGCCAATGCCGAGTTTCTCAGTCCTGCAGTGTCGTTGAGCACCAGAGCAAATGTCTTTCATTCCCATATGGCTGCTTCGTCAGCTCCTTGGGGAAATAATGAAGCATCCCTTACGTCGATGAGCAACGCCGATTTGTTGCATTATGCGGGGGCTCTAGAGCTTTTACAGCCCAATCTCAGCCATTTGGACTTTCTCGACTTCAGTCTCGGCGAAACTTCACCTGGCATCCGTGGCTCACAAGCTTCGAGTAACAGCGTTGATCCTGTCAGCAGTATCCCACTGGAGCGCTTCGCCAGGGTAGCCGCGTTGTGGCCTAGGAACCGAACGCACTCAGCGAGTCAAATCGCATCCAAAGTCTGGGCGGACGTGGTAAACTATCGAGGTGACGGTATCTTCACAGATGTTTCTATTTCACAGTCATCGCCAAGCTCGACAATTGGCACTGAGAATGAATCGAGATGGGGAATGGATGAAGAAAAGCGACAGGATCTCATTCGCGAGTTTGGTTCGCCTGGTTCCAGCGTTGACTTTCTACCAGCGAGATTATTAAATCTCGGTCTCACCATCGCCTTTCGACAGCCTCATTCTCTCGTCCCGTTTATACATCAACCCACGTTTTCAGCAAAGTCAGCATCCAACTCAGTCGTCTTCTCCTTGTGTCTTCTCGGACTAGCCATTCTCGATTCATCATATGTGAAGCCATTCACAGCACACTACTTGCCAGTAATGTCACTTTCCGGTCCAACAACCGGAAGTACCGGGCTAACTTTTGTAGGCAGCGACGGAGAAGTGTTGTTCTCAATTGGCGGCGCCATCCTTTGGCCCAGAGGGGTCGGCGCAGCTTGTTGAGCGTCTCGCATCGGCGGCCTTGCTACTGATGGCGTGGTCAATAAGCTCGCCCCATGTAAGCACTGATGAGATGTATCGGATCAGTGGATTAATGCTTAGACTCATTGTAGGGTGCTCGCGATGCCTTCTTATCCAGGATGCTTTACTACCAGACCATGAACGTACGTTGAAGATACCCCATGTCTCTCTTGTCGGTATAAGGCTAATGGCATGGTGTACTTGTAGCTCGTCAAGATGTCAGGTTTACTGATGCCGCGACCGTCATCGTTCAGCATCGATAATTTGCTCGGCCAAGCGAACTCGGCCAGGCTTATTCATGACCCAGCCCAAAGCGATGACTGGGCATGGAAAGCATGGGCTCGAACGGAAAGCTTTAAAAGGTATGCGAAGCTTTGTACCCGGGATCTGCAAATACTGACCATGGTCATTGTATGAAGATTAATATCTACGCTGATCATGCTCGATGCATGGTGGGCCTCTAGACTAAACACGGAGCCACTCATCTGTACCTCCGTGGCGCAACTTGAGATGTCGACATCCATCGACCTTTATCGGTCCTCATCAGCAAAGTCATGGAGAAGCTGTCGCAACGGTGGCACGAGTGTAACCACAGAGCCTGTCATAATACGAATGCACACTCCAACTATAACCTTGACCCCGCTTCAAGAAACGTCGCCGATTGGAATGACTGGCTTGCTGTCTGTCGTCTGGGCACGCATTCTTCAACATCAACACCAAACTAGAGGAACAAGGGATATCAATGGAGATCAGCCTCCTGCAAGTGTTGATGCATCGACTGAAACTGGCAACAACATATTGCGTGCGCTGGGCGACATCTACACAAACTACTCGAGGTTTCTTCGGTATAGGAACCCCAACTGTATCGCGCAGTGGCACTTCCTGAACCTCAACGTACTAGCCAATCTTGAGATCTTCGAGATGGCCTCCGGCCGCAATGGGGCTGAAAGTGCATACGCTGCATTGCAGGAGATCTCCAACTGGAGTCAGACCCAACATGCTCGGCGAGCCTGTCTCCACGCCGCGGGTATCTACGTCGCCATGAGCCGTCGAAGAGCAAACGATGGTGTTATGCTCCATTCCGACATGTCTTTATTCACAGCTGCGCTCGTACTTGGACTTTATGTCTTTATGATGCAACCGAACGAAGGAAATACTGATGCAGACGCTGAATCCTTTGAGTTACTCAACGATATCGACTGGACTAATATATGTGATCCAATATCGGAAGTGGATAACGCTGGAGATAATACTGCCAGCCAGTTTATACATAATGGAGGAAGTATTAGCTTTTCTGGAACAGTATGTGAAGCGGGGTATAATGCTGCCAAGATGATACTGCTCGAGTTTGCGAGCTTGTTAGAAGAGGTTGGGAAGTGGAATGCGAAAGAACTGTGTCATATTCTACGGATAATGAGCGACTCTTTGATCGAAGTCGACGACCGTTTGAGTGGTGACTGAAGCAAATGCACACTTGGGATATTGACGATTTGGTATGTACAATTAGCTCAAACACATACAGTGGCTCAAACACATACAGTGATTCGTTACTAGACAGGATACCATTCATACGCGAGAACCTATAGCGCTATCAAATACAAATACAAGACACTTCTTCACTCAAGATACTTTCCGCTAAATTGCACTAGTTCCAAACCGCTTCATCAACAGCGCTAATCTTTGCATGGCCATTAATCTCATGAGGCAGTACTTGCGTAGGCTGACCCTTGGCGTCCAGCAATTTAACAGAATGATAGTAGTCAACCGCCTTCTTCTGGTTAGCCTTATCCTTTGCAACACGTTCAAGAAGCTGCTTGGTCAATGGATGTGCTGAGAAACGATCGGGCAAATTATCCCAAACTCGATAGTCGGTGGCTTGTTTGTGGAGAACACCACAGATCTCTCGGGCATACTCCGTGAATAAGAAAGTGCGTGACGACTCAACCATGATGGTCATTTGATCTGCCTCGCCGTTATTAACTGTTCCATATCTCAAAGTCCCTTACTCACTCTCTAAGATTCTGCGTGGTTCATTGTGCTGCAAGATAGATTCGGTGATGTATTCCTCACCGAAGCCACCATGTGGAGTATGCCCCCCCTCGTAACTACACCCACCGGGAAGAAAGTCGTCGGACCGGCCGAGACCTGCCCCGTAGATGCAAGCTAACATTTCGGTTGCGCTGTTTCTATGGTAGTAGGGCGCACGCAAAGAATTGCTGGCTACATCCCAGCGAGGACCGAACCATAGATAGTCGGCAAGCGGAACGTGAGGGTCGAATGATTTTGCTGTCAGGACAGTGTTGATACTCGGGTCTGTGTGATCAATACTAGTACTGTTCTGCGATGCGAATTTTGTCAAGTCGTACTGATATAGTTAGTGTCTGTCTTGCTCGTATCCTGTGTCAGAAGCTTACCTTGTAGGGAACTGCGTTCCCATGCCATGCAACGACATCAAACGGACTATGATCCTGACTGATGACAACATGCTTTCCGTTATTCTTGACAACAATCTTGAAAGGGACATGTAGATCCGCGTCGATATGAGCAACAGGATAAAGAAAGTCTCGAGGATTGGCCAAACCATGTCCTCCGATGGGCCCCAGGTCAGGAAGCTCCCACATGGATCCCCAGACCTCAGCGATATGGCCACGAGCAACAGGAACGCCCTCTGGGAGATTGATGCGGAAGCGCACACCACGCTGGATGACACATATCTCGCCTGGTTGGACGAAGAGACGGCCCATTTCTGTTTGGACATCTATGATTCCGAGCTGAGGAGTGATGAGAAAGTCGCCGTCTGTGTTGCAATAGGCCTTGTTGACCATAGAAGCATTGATCATATAAACATACACAGCGATTCCCTGACGAAGATTAGGATCACCACTTCCAGCAAGTGTATGCAACCCATCCGTAAAATCAACAATCTCATCCTCCTTCGGTAGTGGAAAAGGCGACCACTCAGCCTGCTGATACAAAGGCTCAACCTTTGGATTCAGCGATAAAAAGCAGTTCTCAATATGAGACTTTGTCTCAATACTAGAATATCCCTGATGAGCAGCTGATGGTCGCGCACGATACATATAAGTGCTCATGTTGAGGCCGCGAGGAGCTGCGAAAGCAGAGTAGGTGATACCCTCAGTGTACAGACCAAAGCCTCTGTCCTGGGGGTTGTTTTGGCCGGCGGGGAGAGTGCCGGGGATGACCTCTGATTGATGGCGGTTCCCCCAGCCTGCTTGATATTCGTAGGGGTCATTCTCGCGGGTGGGTTTGGTGCGCTGGAGATCTGTATAGTGGAAGACTTTCTGGGGATCGGTGGCTGGCTCACGTCTCTTGATAGCGGCGACCATACTGATGTTTGAGTTGTAATTATTTTTTAGGGATGTGATATGACTGTTGTGATTATTCAAGTCCAAGATGTTTTGGATCTAATCAGATGGTTCATTTTCCTTTTATTCTCCGGGCGTATTAGTAGAACCTCACTACAAGTCCCATGTTTATTACCGAGCGGCAGATGCACAAATGGGCCTGTAAGTGGGAGATGTGATGTGACGTCGCATGTGGGGATATGGAGCTCCCACATAATGAGACCTCGAGAGGGAATTCTTACCCCTCAACCTTGTGAGAAACTCGTATGTTTAATTAGTTGACAACGTGTGGGACTACCAATTGATATCAAATTACGGTAGTTGCCTGATTTCTGCTCCTATACTCCAATCCTTGGGATTCCCTTTTGCCAATCATGCTACGCACACGCCAATCTTCCAGGGTGCTTACCCAATTCTCTCAAGCTCATACACACCGCTGGAATGCCTGTATACAGCTGCCAACGCTTGTTCAGCGCCGCTCAATTGGATCAGTCAGCGCAATTGACTCTGTGATATTTCGGAACTTATTCGGTACCGACGAGATTCGCAATGCAAGTCACCGTACCAACCCTCTTATCCATTGACAATTGACTAACTGACTTGATAGGTCTTCAGTGACCAAGCCTACATCAACAGATGCGTAGACGTTGAAGCTGCTCTAGCCCGAGCCCAAGCCCAACACAGTGTCATTCCCGCCGATGCCGCCGCCGACATCACCTCCAAAGCCAATGCTGCCAGCCTCGACATGGATCGGCTACGCAACGAAACTGATGTCGTCGGCTATCCCATTCTTCCTCTTGTGCGGCAGCTGAACGACATGTGCGGCTCTGCTGGAAAGTACCTACACTGGGGCGCTACGACACAGGATATCATGGATACAGCGAGTGTATTGCAGATCAAGTCTGGACTTGAGATCGTTGAGACCAAGTTGACTGGCGTGATAAATGCCCTTCAAGATATTGCGGTTACGTATCGGGATACACCCATGGCTGGAAGGACGCATCTCCAACATGCCCTCCCCGTTACCTTTGGCTACAAATGTGCTGTGTGGCTATCAAGCTTATACCGTCATAGGGAGCGGCTTCAGCAGCTGAAGAGCCGTGCTCTTGTCGTTCAGTATGGAGGTGCAGCTGGGACTTTGGCCTCTCTCGGAGATGGCCCGGAGGGCGTCAACGTGCGAAAACAGCTCGCAGCTGAACTTGGCTTGGAGAACCCATCGATTACATGGCATGTTGCCCGAGATGGTATCGCTGAAGTGACCAATCTCCTAGCCCTAATCGGTGGTTCACTCGGCAAAATCGCCTTGGACCTAATCATCATGTCCTCCAATGAGCTGGGCGAAGTCGCTGAACCCTTCGTCCCCCACCGCGGCGCTTCATCCACAATGCCCCAAAAGCGCAATCCCATCTCCAGCGAAGTCATCCTCGCCGCCTCCAAAATCCTTCGCTCCAACGCTAGTCTCGTTCTCGACGCCATGGTATCCGACTTTGAACGTGCATCAGGACCTTGGCATCTAGAATGGGTAGCCATACCCGAGAGCTTCGTCATAGCAGTTGGAGCCCTGCACCAAGCTGAGTTTGCGCTTGCTGGTCTTGTGGTGGATAAGGAGCGCATGGCGGCTAATCTCGCCTCTACGAGGGGCCTTATTGTCGGTGAGGCGCTGATGATGGCGTTGGCGAAGTTTGTGGGGAGGCAGGATGCGCATGATATTGTGTATGAGGCTTGTAAGGTGACTATTGAGAGTAAGGATGGAGGTACGTTGCTTGATACGTTGAAGGAGGATGAGAGGGTGGCCGAGCATCTGCCTTTGGAGGATCTGGAAAGACTTTGTGATCCTATTAATTATTTGGGGTCAGCGCAGCGCATGGTTGACGATACCTTGGCTGAGAATGCATCGTAAGGAGTTGTTAGATAAGGTAGATATCAATGAACATCCAGCATATAAATCATCACGTTCAGGTCGATATGAGCAATCACAGAAATGGCGACATATTGGTAAGTTACAAGCTAATTATTCTCGTCGTGGCTAAGTCTGGTACGGTATCAAGTCATCAGCGAT
Source organism: Fusarium temperatum (assembly GCA_001513835.1). Lineage (NCBI taxonomy): Eukaryota > Fungi > Ascomycota > Sordariomycetes > Hypocreales > Nectriaceae > Fusarium > Fusarium temperatum. Next base: position 364,693 of record LJGR01000004.1, on the reverse strand, counting down.
CCTGAATGCCGCGCCCGTCTTGCTCTTCAGCTCATCCATCTCAACCTCATCCACCAACTCCCTGAGTATCAGACCTTCAGGCGTACAGTCGAAGACCGCTAGGTCAGTGATGATTCTAGATACGCATCGTGGACCAGTGAGCGGGAACGTGCATTCTATCAGCGCGTGTCAGTAATACTGACTTGATAAGACCACAGTGTCTGACTTACCTTCTAGGATCTTGGGGTTTCCATTGCGGTCAACGTGTTCCTAGAATTGACGATCAGTACGCAGATTATCTTGGGAAGTTCTAAGCATTACGCACCATGGTGATTATGACCTTTGTCTTCTCCGGGCTGGCAACCAGATCCATGGCACCTCCAATGCCCTTCACCTTCCCAGGCAGCATAAAATTGGCCAGGTCTTTGCAAATCAGCCTCTGTCACTCCATATGAAGGAAGGAAAGCACATACCTCCATATTGACTGACTTGCAGCGCACCGAGCATGGTCAAGTCAATCTTACCAGCTCTAATCATACCAAAGCTCTCATGGCTTCCAAACGTCGAGGCACCAGGATTCAAAGTCACCGTCTCTTTGCCAGGGTTGATGAGATCTGGATCTTCCTCCCCAGGGTTTGGATATCGCCCCATGCCTAGGATACCATTCTCGGATTGAAGAATAACTTCTAGATCGTCTGGGAGCATGCCTGGCGTTGCGAGTGGCATTCCGATACCGAGGTTGACGTACATGCCGTCTTTCAGCTCTTTGGAAGCTCGCTTAATGATCCGTTCTCGTCTTTGGTTGGCTATTGTAACTGTGATCGTCAGTAACTGGTTTGAGTCTAGAGTATAGATCGGGATTTCTTACCTTCGCCTTGACTCTTGGCATCTTGAGCGAACGTCAACTTTTCAATCTTCTTCGGCCTCGTACTCTGAATAATGACATCTACATAAATCCCTTGAATATGAACACTCTCAGGATTCAATTGCCCAACATCAACGATTTCGTCAGCCTCCACAATCGTCAACTTGGCGTTCTTAGCCATGGCCTCGTTAAAGTTGTTCTGTGCTTTCCGAAATGTGCAGTTGCCCAGTCTATCAGCTTTGTGGACCTTGACCAAAGCAACATCGGCAAAGATTGCTTCTTCGAGTATGTATTTCTTGCCGTGAAACTCGCGTGTTTCTCTGGGCCGTGACATGAGCGCTACAGAGCCGTCTCTGTTGTATCGAACAGGCAATTCGCCCGTCTGCACTGTAAAGATGCAATGTCAGTCTGTCCCCGCCGAGCTACAAGTACCAGACTCACCAACAGTGCCGTACGCCGCTGGGGTATAGAATGCGGGTACACCAGCTGCCCCAGAAGCGCATCTCTCCGCCATAGTTCCCTGCGGTATCAACTCGAGACTAAGATCTCCACTCAGATACATCTTCTCAAAGACCTTGTTCTCTCCGATATAAGACGCTATCATTTTACTAATCTGTCGTGTTTCCAGTAATCGGCCTACCGATGTTAATCTGGCGATCAGCAGCGACACCAGTGCACGTACCAAGTCCAACACCAGGCATGCCAGCATTGTTTGAGACAACGGTCAGATCTTTGAGATCCTTTCGCGCGGCAACAGCTTCGATGAGCGATTCGGGAACGCCAGAAAAGCCAAAGCCGCCAACAAGAACTGTGGATCCGCTTTTTACTTTCTCGATGGCATCGTTTTCTGAGGCACAGATTTTGTTGATCCTTCGTAACGCCGTGGAGGTTGAGAAGCTGCGCTGCGTGAAAGTCCAGAGGCGATTTGGAGCCTGTGCACGGAGAACTGAGCACATCATGGTTCTCAGTTGAAGCAAGTCCAGTGGTCGTATGAAGCTTATCGGGATGTCAGGGTGAGGTTATCTGCTACGAAACTGAGCTCACAGTGAAGAGAAACCGTATACAAGTTTTGTCATATCGATTCTCTCATAACTTGTTGTAAATGAATGTTCCCATCATGGACCAGGGTACAGTAGCGTCATTGGACAAACCCCACATGCAAATGTCAGTGATGCCGTATGTGGGACAGTGACACCAGAAGTGCCGAGGTGAAATGTTTATACATACACGAATGAATGATTATACAACGATCTTTACACGCTTTGGATAAGCTTCAGTATTCACCAATTCCCAGTCCCGCGGATATCGCAGTGAGTGTTATGACTTCACTACAATGTTGGCCATGCGAAGAAAACTGGTTGCCCCGCTTTGGCAGTCGGCTTTGAACAGAAGAGGCAACGCAACAGCGGCAACCCCAAGATTACCTCTCGCTGGAATCAGAGTGTTGGACATATCTCGAGTTCTTGCTGGTGTAAGTACTCCATGTGTAGCAAGCGTCCGAGCTGCCGCTGACATCAGAAAGCCATATTGCGCGCAGATTCTCGGCGATCTGGGGTTCGTAGCAAGTCGCTTCTTAAATCCATTCCATTCCTGACTCGTCAGCAGAGCCGAGGTCATCAAGATCGAACATCCGACACGAGGTGATGACACGAGAGCATGGGGACCTCCCTTTGCACCTTATAAGGACGGGCGAGGAGGCGAGGGCGAAAGTGCATATTATTTATCGGTACGTGTTGCGCTGTCTGAGCTTTGACGAGAATTACATGCTTATCACGCTGAGCAAAGGTGAATCGGAACAAACGATCCGTAGCAGTTTCTTTCAAGGAAAAAGAAGGGGCCAAACTGATCCAAACACTCGCTGCCAAAGCCGATGTCATCGTCGAGAACTACCTGCCTGGAACTCTGAAGAAATACGGACTCGATTACAATACCCTTGCCAAGACGAACCCTCGACTTATCTACGCGAGTATAACTGGGTACGGTCAGACAGGTCCATACAGTAGTCGTGCAGGTTTTGATGTCATGGTCGAAGCTGAAATGGGTCTGATGCACATCACGGGCCCACGAGATGGACCGCCGGTCAAAGTCGGCGTCGCAGTAACTGACTTGACGACTGGACTATATGCGGTCAATAGTATTCTTGCAGCTGTGATCGAGAGGAGTCACTCTGGCCAAGGTCAGGCTTTGGATGTATGCTTGAGTGATTGTCAAGTTGCGACTCTGGCGAACATGGCGCAATCTGTGTTGGTGACGGGGAAGAGAGATGGGGGACGATATGGAACATCACATCGTGAGTCGCTCCACACAATACGACTGACACTTGAACTGACGATGATTCCCAGCATCCGTCGTACCATACCGCGCTTTCCGCACCAAAGACGGCGACATCTTGATCGGCGGTGCCAACGATAGACTCTTTGGTGTCTTGTGCAAATGTCTGGGTCAAGACGATTGGGCCACTGACGAGCGCTTCTCGACAAACTCATCAAGGGTAGCCAACCGTGATATACTCGAGAGGATGATTGAAGACATTACAATTTCCAAGCTATCGAAAGAATGGCTCGATATCTTTGAGGGTACGGGTCTCGCGTATGCCAAGATCAATGATATAAAGGACACGTTGGAGCACTCACATGGTAAGCGATACTCATCAATTAGCTCGAGCATTCTAACGGCGGCGGTCTAGTTGTGGCGAGGGACATGATAAAAGAGATTCAGCATCCTGCTTGTGGCCAGTTGAAAGTACTCAACAGCCCCGTCAAATACTCCAGAACGCAGCCTTCGATCCGAACACCGCCACCACTACTGGGAGAACATACCAATGAAGTGCTGAGAGATGTACTAGGTTTGAATACAGCCGAGATTGAGCGACTGAGAGAGAAGAAGGCCGTCGGTGGATAATTAGAACTTGTATATACCAGTATGGCAATACTACTGATCACTTCTACTCAACCCTCTACCTGTCATGCTTGCGAGGATCTACCTGAACGGGGTCGAATGTCTTTATTACAAGGTGCGACTAAAGTAATTTGTACATGAAATAAACTATCTAACCAAGCTATTCCATGACTATAGCGGATGCAACACCAATTCCAGTACTGAACAGCCTGTCAGTATCAGCTCAATCAAGGGAACATGGAAGGACTTACCTAGCGCACATACTAATAACTCCAATCTTCTCCCCCCTTCTCCCAAGCTCAGCAATCAGCGTCGCAAGCTGTCTCGTCCCAGTCGCTCCAGTCGGATGTCCAATGGCTATGGCACCACCATTCGGATTAACCCTATCAACATCCAAACCAAGTTTATTGATGCACGCCAGAGTTTGGCTTGCAAATGCCTCATTGAGTTCGATAACATCAACATCTTTCTGCTCTATACCGACATGCTTATACAGTCGTGGAATGGCATAGATGGGTCCCATGCCCATTTCGTCAGGTTCGCATCCAGCAACTTGAGTTCCGAGGAATCGCGCTAAGGGTTTCAGGCCACGGTCGGTTGCCCATGAGCGACGGGCGAGGATGGCTGCTGATGCGCCGTCGGATATTTGGGACCTGTAGGTGGTTAATGGAGCCAGTAATATGCAAGCTGCACTGGACTCACGAGTTTCCGGCGGTGCTACCACCGTCCTCCAGAAATGCGGGCTCAAGTTTGGCCAACTTGTCCAAAGTCACGTTTGGTCGGATGGTATCATCTGCAGTCACTCGAACTTGAGAGGTTCCCCCAGTCTCGCTGTCATACACCTTGTACTCAATCGGCACTATCTCCGCCTGAAACCTACCAGCGGCAAGAGCATCATTCGCACGAGTATGGCTTAGCAGCGCGTACTCATCCTGCATCTTACGATCAACTCCATATCTCGCCGCAACATTCTCCGATGTAATACCCATAGGCATGAGACAGTCGGCAGCTGCTTTGACCTTGGTGTTGCGCAGAGATGGACCCACGTCTTGGGGGATTCCGCGAGACTGATAGTTCTTCGACATGCTTTCGACACCTCCAGCGAGAGCGACATCGATCTGTCCTGCTTGGATAGCATGTGCCATGTGTGTTAGGGCCTGAAGACTACTCGAGCACTGACGATTGACGGTGTGAAATGTCGTTGACGTCGGAAACCCAGCGTGTAAGAGCGCCATTCTACCAGTCTTTGCAAAGCCTAGCTCCGCGAGGACATTTCCTATCAGAACATCTTGAACATCTCCTGTCTGGATCTTAGCCCGCAGTGCCGCTTCGGCCATAACCTAGAAGGGATATCAGCCACAGCGTCTGTCGTCAAGTAAATGATATCAACTTTACCGGCGCCAAAATGTCTTCTGGCCACGCATCTTTGAAACCTCCCTTGAACGCTCGTGTAATGGGACTGCGAACAGCTGACAAAATGACTATATCATTTGGTGACTTTGTCGACAGTGTTTTCAAGTACCTTGTAAAACTCGCCATTGGATTTTTTTTCTTTTCTGTGTATATCCAATTGCAAGGTATTCTGTGCTCTCTCCTGGTGATGCCCAGATCCATGGCTTTGGTGATGCTCGGCTTGGCAACTCTGGCACTATCCCTGTTCTGGCGTCCCACATCACGTCTTTGAGTATATATCCGTAATTCCGTATACGCGGTATCTCATGTGGAGAAGAGTTCACCGCGTTCCATGTGGGGGAAGTGGAAGTGGAACGCGTTTGCCATGCCTGCGCTAAACTCACTTCAGCGAGAGGGGACGGGTTCACTCTCTATCCTACCCTGTATTCTTGCCCTTGATTGAGTTTCTGTAGACCGAGCACCTTTCCAGCGGCAGACACCATATTTGCAAATAATCATGACTTTTACGTTCGGAGAAGAAGTTTGCTATCCAGCCTACGAAGGCCGAGAAACGCCTAAAGTCTCGTACAGGCTCAAATTCCCTAAGGCCTGCTTACGTCACTGTCGTGACACGTTTTCCAGCTCCAGAGTGTACGTAATTTGTTCCAAGTCTTTGGCGCAATCGACAGATGCACTTGAAAAGCTTCGCTCGGCGCTTGGTAGCACAATTGTCGGAGTCCGAATCGGCATCAATCCACATACTCCAATTGCGCAAGTTCTTGAAGTCGTCAACGATGCTTCGAACCTCGACATCGACTGCCTCGTCACTCTAGGCGCTGGCAGTCTCACAGATGCCGCCAAGTTGGTAAGGCTTGCTTTAGCCAATTCGGTCACAACGGAGAAGGGAATGAATACTCTCTGGGGAACACCGAAGAGCAACCCTGCATTGAGAAACAACATATCCAAGCCGACTATCCCTCTAATCCACATTCCGACATCACTCTCGGGCGGCGAGTTCCAAGCCATCGCAGGAGGAACAGAGTCCCAAGGCCACGCGAAAAGAACCTTTCACTGCGAAGGTGTCGATCCAGAACTCGTCATCCAAGATCCAGAACTATGCCTTACGACCCCGGAGTGGGTTTGGCTTAGTACGGGTATCCGAGCTGTAGATCATTGTGTTGAAACGCTCTGCTCGCTTGTCTCAAACGATAAAGCTGATGATTGGTCGAAAAAGGGACTCGCTAGACTCGTCAGTGGTCTGTTGGCAAGTAAGGCAGATCCAAAGTCTCTACAAGCGCGTCATCTATGCCATCAGGGGGTTGTCTCGTCGATGTGCGCCGTGTCAAGTGGTGTGCCACTGGGTGCAAGTCATGCTATCGGACATCAGCTTGGACCACTTGGAGTTGGTCACGGTGAAACGAGTTGTATACTCCTGCCTGCTGTGTGCAGGTTCAATTACGACAAAAAGGCAAATATTGAGAGACAAGAAGTCGTACGGGACTTGTTGTTGGACCAGGATGAAGTTCGACAGCTTCTGCGAGTAAAGGGTCTCGATAAGAGCGCTGTGAGTTTGGCGGATATCTTGGACGTATTTATCTCTGCCCTAGACATGCCTCGATCACTCGAAGAAGTGGGGATTGGAGAGGATAAGCTTGAGGTCCTTGCTTGTAATAGTCTGGACGATATCTGGATCCAGACGAATGCATTCCCAATCACGGAGGATAGTCAGGTCATGGAGATACTCAACATGTGCGCCAAAAGACGATAGAACTTGTATAAACATATTTATATGCCTCAACTTAATACTGCTTACTGGTGAAGTACTCATACTTGCCTGCCAACCGAACCCGGAACGTGCGACCCCAGATCACCATCGGCACACAAGTCAAAGCAACGGCAGTAGAAATGCAGCCCAAGACCACGTACATGTTGTACACACCCATACCCTCCATCCAGGGCGTGACGGCAAATACTAGGCCTGTTGCAATGACGTTGCGAACGAAAACAACGCCTGTCAGAGCAGGACCAATAATCTTTCCGGGAAGGTTAGTGGATGGCAAGACTGTTGGAGTTGGAATAACTTACATGCTCGTGAGAATCTTGAAGAAATGTGAGGGACATATCGCCGCAACCTCCGATGGCGAAACCAATGAAACCTGAGCCTACAGCATTGATGATCCAAGGCATTCCCTACGAACCGTCAGCATGTTGAGGCTTCTGGGTGCTGGACAGTACTTACTTTGGCAATAGTGAGCCCGTACATGAGACATCCGATCGTCATGCATAGCCCAGGAACCAGGAATAGCCACAATCTTGTCTCGGGTTCATAAATACCTCCACGACGTTTCGCAATCTGCACGATGGACCAGTCGACAAGTGGACCTCCGAAAATAGCTCCCAGGATAGCACCAATGAATGGAGGGAGGTTCATGTTTCCAACACCTGCAGCTGTGAAGTTATAAGGTGGAATGGAGTAGAGTGAGCTCTGTGTGACTGCCAGAATGGCGAGCATGGCAATACTCCAACCATACTGCAAGGCGGCGAACATGACAGCTGGAAATGTGGCAAGGAGTTGGAAAGGCTCGTATATGTCTCTCCAAAACGTGCGCTTCTGAGTGGACTCGTGCTTATCCAACGTCAAAAGTGCATGGCGCTTCCAGTAAGAGTTCATAGGAATGCTGTGATCTATTTGGACTGTGTCGCTCTGCTGTTCCATAGAGTCGACGCTGGCGGGTGCATCGTTTGGCGAGGGTGTCTTTCCAGTGCTGTTGACCTTGGAGAACTCGTTATCGGATGGCGAGGAGGTGGTGACTCGAGGGTCGTGGCCGTTGAGCGGTGCGGGGATGTATTTGGTTTCTTCGAGGAAGAAGAACATTAGGACGGTGACGATGCCGGTGAAGACGGTGGCAGACCAGCATGCCCATCGCCAGCCCATGGTTACGGCAACTTGGCCACCATAGACAGGTCCAAGGTAATTCTGTATTCTTTTAGTAAGTGACAGCAGTGTAGGAATCATAGGTTGCTCACCCCTACTAGGACCATTCCAAAGTAGATACCGTTCATTGTACCACGTTGATGAACGAAAAAGAGTTCCGTTACCTGTCATACCAATAAGCATAAGTTTGCCTTCGGTGCAGATAGATAAACACTTACTGTGACCTGGAACAAGGCCTCATTGACAGCTCCAGCGATACCAGCGATAGTATTCATACCAATCATGTCCCCAATAGTGTGCATCTCAGCTTGCCACGCCCCAGCACCAAACATGATCAACGACGTAACGAGATAAACCGGTCGGCGGCCGATGCGCAGGGCGATAGGGATGAAGATGATGCACCCAGTGGCAAGACCTGCCATGTTTGCTGCATATCCATTGTTCAGCATGTCATAGCTCATGCCAAGCTCTTCGTTGAAGTTTTGCCAGAATGGGACGCTCATGCAGGGACTTGAATGACGTCGATTAGTGCTGGAAGAGTAGAGTGAGGCTGAAGACGTACATGCAGAACATCATCATTGAGTAGAGGGAGAGAAGCACCATATGGAGGGTTTTGCGCATTGTGCTCCAGTTCTGAACCTGTTAGTGCTTGTAACCTTGTTGGTGGACTTTCGTACCAGAGGCTGATTGGGGTCTGAAGTTGGCCGAGGAGCCAGCACGATATGAGTGGCTTGCAAGTCATTGATGCGTTGCGTGCCCGGAGGCAACACATCAATTGTCAAAGTGCTCTCTTCAGGCGGCATGATAGAAGGTCAGTGGATGTATGTTTCTCAATCGCCAAGATTAAGGGGCCTAGCGACATGTTTAAATATCCCAACCCATTCTCGTATCGCGACTAGTTACCGGCGAATGCGGGGTTGGCCGACACTAGTAGACGCTTCAAGATAAGCCTCTAGCCGACGGTCGCAGCATTCCGACCTCGCTGATACGGCATCAACCAATCATCACTCGGGGAACGAGCAGCCAGCTGGGCGATCGAGCTATGCTGAAATAGGCTGGTCGAGCCCATGATAATGAATGACGATGCTACTGGTTCTAGACCCTGCGACACCTACGACAATCAGTGCCGCAAGCGGTATCGCGGCATTCTTGGACACATTTGTTTCCTTTTTTGGAATGCAGATGATGCTGTGGGATGCATTGTATAAAAAGGGTAGTTGTTTGGAGACGACGGTCTTTATCTTGAACTATCAGACCTCAATAACTTGTTTAGATCTCGCAGTGCATGTGAGGTTGGTTAACTAGACCGGGAATCAGTGTTTTATCCCTGTTCATCTAAACCGTCTTGCCAAAATCGAGCATATCCTCAATTCTTCCCTGACTCTGAATCTCCCCCTGCGAAAGGAGAACCACTTTCACCTGTCGACTCTCCCCTCCAATTCTAGCGATATCCTCATAACCAGACAACCGGTGCGTTATCTCGACCACAGTATGCCCGTTATCAGTAAAGACCTCTTTAATGATACCCCGCATGATAGATTCTGTGACACCATCAACCGATGATGTCGCCTCGTCCAGAAGTAGAATAGGTTTTGTTCTTGTAACTGAAGAATGTTCTACTCGGAGGATAGCTCTGGTCAAGGCAAATAGCTGTGTTTGCCCAGTTGACATGTGAGGCAATGAACTGAGAGGGTCGTCCAGGATGTCTACCAGCTTTGCCTGGGTGTTAATGCCGAAATGTCCACAAAGCCCAGTTCGCTCAAGTGCCTTCATGATTACACTATTGGAAAGAGTTTCTGAAGGCTATAAATGGAAAAAGAAGGAATCCGTCAATGCAAGTTCTCGCCACAGGTTTCAAGCGCGATTGCTAACTTACGTCCAAGTTGAAACGAAGGCTAGCCTGTGCGAGCAGAAATGGATCTTGGGTAACGGTGATGAAACACCGCTCTCGTATTGTTGACAGTGGAACAAGGCTCAAAGCAATGCCATCAACTTCGATAGATCCTGATTGAGTATTGAGAAGACGGAGCAAGGCGAGAAGGAGAGTGCTTTTCCCACTAGAACGACCTCTTAACAATAGAGTGATCGGATGGAGTGACAAAGAGACTTACCTGCCAGTCCTACCGCAAATCACTAAATGCTGACCCGGTTCAATGGATATGCTAATATTCTTCAATGCAGGCACGTGTTTCTCTTCGTAAGAGACTGTAAGGTCACGGATCTGAACTGCCCCGCGCGAAGGCCAAGATTCGGGGATTATTGCTCCGGGCGCTAGCTGTTCTTCCGCTACAGTTTCTCCTTCTAGTGTCTTCAAGCGAGATCTGTAATAGTAATTTAATTAGCAAAGACAGAGCTTCAGAAAGCTAGGGGCAGCTATTTACTCGCTACGCAATAGTTCCGGGCGCGACTTACATAGCACCTAGAGATATCTCCAAATTCGCCCAAGATGTGACAAGGGCTAAAAGCGTCGAGTTAGCGACAAGAACAATGTTCAACGACATCCCAATCTGTCCAGCTGTTGTGCTGCCCTCCGAGAAGACTGCCAAAGTGATCAAAATCACGGCCATGGCAGCAATGACTAAGTCTAGAACAATGTTCAGCCAGAGCTGCAAGCAGAGAAGAATGTAAGCTGGTTGCTGAGACTTATCGAGACACTGCATATTATTCGTCTCAGCTTGCTTCACCCAGCCGAACGACCGGATGCTGACGACGCCCTCGATCTGTGAGCAAGTGGGATTGTTAGCCCAGCTTATGAGATGCGGTAGCCAGTACTTACGGACTCAAGAAAGCTTGAGTAAACAGCAGATTGCGATTCCAATTGGAGCAGACGAAGTTGGCGAGATGTTCGCAGATATACCCGTTGTACAACGTAGACTACCAAGATACAAATTGGCAGCGTGGCAGCCAGCAGTCTCTGGGCACTGAAAAGGAGAGCGGCCTGCACCAGAAGCTTGAAGATTTCTACAGGCTGTCAAAAATCTTCATCATACAAATATGTTCTGAGACTCGGAGGTACTAACGGTTGGAAAGAGAAAGGATCGCTGGAGGTAGGCTCTTGTCAACGAGCTGCATATCTTCACTGAACCTGAGAATCATCAACCAAATGAAGAGGAATAAGACGCGATTGGTCTACGTTACCGATTAAGTATTGAACCCGTCTCTGTCATTGAGAAAAATAACAAGGGAGCACTGCAACTGGTTAGTGAGGCTCTCAAAGGATTGCTGTACAAACCTGAAGATAGTTGTCAGTAAACGTCGATGAAGCTCAGCCCCCGATCTTGGCGCAATCAACATATGAGTAGACCTGTCAACCGCCCATTAGCGATATGAGAGAATGTGCAGATACTAGATGACATACCACATTGACCCATTCGTGGCTGCCCAGGCTAGGAGTGAAAGGATGATGTATCCTCCGATGTAGAATGTCGTCTGAGAGCCTGGCGATTCCGTCCACTTCTGTAGCCAGTACTGTGGAAAGGTCACAAAGAATGAGTATGAAGCTGTGCAAGCGGTAAGTATGAAGAAGTTCCGAGGGTGCAAAGCTCTCAGGTAGTATCCTATAACAGTCAGTATCTTTCACATCGTTCAAGTTGTAACACTACCATATAGGGAGAAATCTCCAGTTGATCTGCCCAAATCAACCATGGCCTCGGTTACTTCGAGAGTCTGGCTCTGGATTGTCTTGTTCGTTTCGACAAGATTGGTGTTGGCTTCAGCGACCGCTAATTTGACATGTGTCTCACGTAAATGTGTCGCTTCTTCCCTCATTTTGTTCGATGGTCCTTCGTAGGTGACCCTTCCGTTCTCAAGAATGACAATCGCGTCCGCCAGGTCAAAGTGTTTAGCTAAAGTTATGAGCATCGATATGTCCCGAGAGATATTGTAAAGTACTCACTGGAGTTAGCAATTAAAACAACTGTAGTGCCTATCTTGCGGAAATGGCCCTGCGTTCCTAGCAGATTAGAAACGACCTTCCGTTCTGTGTTGTGGTCGAGAGCTGAGAAGCTATCGTCAAGAAGCACAATTTTGCACCGAGCATAGACCGCGCGGGCGAACGACTGATGGAGACTTAGCAGTGTACGCCCTCACGGGTAGAGATAGAACTGAGCACATACTAACGCTGTCTTTGACCTCCCGAGAGCTTCAGACCCCGGCTCCCAATCACAGTGTTGTCCCCGAGCGGCAAGGCTGAAATATCCTGATCGAGGCAGCAAAGCTCAACAACATGCCTATACCAGCCAGGCTCAAATTTTCCGAAGCTACAAATCGCTTCTTTCAGAGTTCCGCCCGGCAACCAGGGAGATTGCTCGCAGCAAGCAATCCCCTTGGTGGACACTGAGATTGTCCCCTTCGACGTAGGAATCTCGCCTAGAATGCATTGAGCGAGGACTGTCTTTCCGCTTCCAACTGCCCCAGCGCATACGATTATTGAGCCTTTATTAATGCTGAGATTAATGTTTTCGAGAACCGGACGGGACGATGATTGGGACTGAACATTGACGCCTTCCAAGTAAATCGCCGGTGAAGATTCATCATCCTTCGTCTTTGGCTTCAATAAGCGTCTCTCATCAGCTCGACCAGGCCGGACAAGATAGTCTTGGATTCTTCCAAAAGCGGCCAAAGAGCCGATGGCACGGGGCACAATCGTCATGATCATGTTTGCTGGATGGGTTACCAGTCCAAGAAGCGCTGTTGTCGTAAATGCAGTCTCGGCATCGAGAGTTGACCCGCGGAGGTTAGCATACAGGACGAATATGACAAATGTTAGTATAGGAGAGAATATTCCGAGGGCATTGGCTACTATGGTTAGCAGAGGTAGAACTGTCGAAATAGTGATCATGGAAACACACCACTGGCGTTATAAGCGACCATCATCCACCGCACTTTCTTCGCCATCTCTAATTCTTGGGCTCGAAGCCTCTGAAGTAAAGTCTCGGTCTGTCTAGAAAGTCCAAGCATCTTCATCACTTTCATTGATGAGAGCGCAGATGCCGTCAGGGAAATTCGACTCTGCGTGGCTTCATTCCAGGCTTTCTGCTTGCTCTGAAGGTTCTTTGCTAGGTACCGACTCATTCTAGAGCAGACTTTAGAAGAGAGGTCCGTTAGCTACATACACGAAGAGAAAATCTGAACTGGAAGAAGTCTCACGGAAGATAATCACCAGAGGTACTGGGGCGGCCCAGCGGATTTGTCTAGCCAACATTGCTATCCCAATCATGACCTCAAGGATATGCGCCCAAGTTTCATGGAACATACTCGCGAATCTCATCACACTCTCTGTATCTGTACTAATTAAAGTGAGTGCTATCCCATCGTTGTAGCTAGTAGATGGTTGACGTAAAGCTGTGTTGTTAATGAGCCCAACAAGTGTCCCTTTGACCATGATGCTGAGTCGGTTCAAACGATGGTGGTAAACTGCTTCAAACACCGCTAAACCGAAGTAGATCGTAGCTGCTTTAAAGATCAACATTAGCCTACTCCCATTGGAGTGGCTACTTAGTGTATGAATAGCAGAGCTAATGAGAGCCGGCTGCGCGTAACGAAAGAATATCAGGCATAACCGAAGGATGACTGGTGCCATAAACTGAGGTAGCATACTCTTAGCGAGGCAGATGGGTAGTGCAATCTTGTTCAATGGTCTGGCCCTCTGGTCCCACGCCTTTAAACCATCGCGACGGAGCTTCTCGGATCGAAGGAGGTGGTCTATTGGAGGTAGATCATCACCAGAAAGTATTTTCCTATTTCCCAAAGCGAGGATGGGGTTAATCCACCAGAAGAATACCCTGCTGAGAAGCCCTCCGAGCTCCTCAGGAGCTTGGGAAGAGTACGGACTTTTTAGAATCCGTCGTTTGCTTCGGCTTTCTGTGACGACCAGAAGAAGCTTTAGAGCAGCCTGTGTGGCGGGTATCAACCACTCCTCGGGAGCCTTTTGTATCACAACAGCTACATCAAACCCCAAACTTAGGAGCAAGAAGAGAACCGCAAGGTCGGCTGGCCTGGTTGAGCGCATATGTTCCATGTGAAGCAGAAAACAGAGAAGCGCAGTAGCGACGAACGAGGTAACTGACACTAAAGCGTGATGGTGATCTTTCTGCGAGACATGGGCTGCTAAAGAATAAAGATTCGCCACAAGAAGTAGGCCTGCTATTATCTGTACAGTACATGGCGTCAGCTTCAAATTGCCGTACAAGTTTGGGGATGTCGCACCAGCGATGAGGAACCAGAATATCCTGGGATGATCTTGATGTCCTCTCTTCGAAGCCGCCATAGGCGTAGTAGGATCAAAAAAGAAAAGATCGTGTTGAGGAAGCCTGAGACCACGTCCATTGCGGCGTTGTTGCTCATAGTACGAGCGCGGAAATACAAGATCGCAACAGAGACAATGCTGAGAAATTCCAACTGGCATTTTTCTGCGATCGTCTCGAGGTACAGTAGAATGGAAATGAGAGATTTGTGACAAGTTCAGACGACAAAAGGAAGAAAGTAATGCTACTAAAATGGATAGATGCTATGCAGATACGAGAGGGTAAAAATAGTTGTGGGAGTGGGTCGGTCAGATCATAGAATTGCGCAATACGGGCTTATCTTGGCCAGCGACCAACAGAATCAATTGCTCCTAGGGTCAATGCAGTTATTGCTGCAACCAACGCAAAAGAGAAGGGCCTTTTGAATTCACCAGAGCACTACCAACAGACCTAAGATTTATCACCTTCTTAGATAGGTATGGCGCAGTATGATTCCAGAATCCATATTAAATCGCTACTTATTTGCCTGCCTTGAAAGGCCTTGCTCAAGTAAGAAACAACAGAACGTCCATGTTCAGCGATAGAGACGAACGTCCTGAAACACGAGCCGCAGAGCCGACCGTGGTACAATTTCTCCAGCTCGCAAATCAAGCCATCTTTACTCCACCTGCTGTATTGCCATCACTCTTCTCATCATGGCTTTCAGTGGGCTTGTCATCTGTACTTGTCGCAGGGGCAGCTCCATCAACAACACCGCTATGACCTCGACCAACCATAGCAGACTGAACATGATTTGTCATGAAAGCAGTTGGGTCCTCCACGAATAGGGCGCAAATGACGGCAACAGTTGAAAATGCAATAGTGATGTAGAACACGAACTGGAATGCGCGACCGTATGCTTGTCTGACAGCATGGCGAAGGACATCCTGAATCTCTGGTGTCATGCCGGGAACGGCGTCGAGGGCGCCAGGGACACCGAGGTTATGCTGGATTGTTCCTGGAATGATGAGTCCCAGGTCAGTCGCATTGAGGCCGCTTTGTAGGGCAGCACGAGCGATCTCTTCACCCGAGTAGGTCTTGAACTTATCCTGGAAGATAGTGTTGAAGATGGCATTTCCGACTGCACCGCCGGCCGATCGGAAAGTACCAAGAAGACCCATGGCGAGACCCAAGTGGGAATGGGGCACATGTAGACTAGCGATGGAGTATCCCAAGATGGTACAAAGGACGAACATGGGGACACCAAACGCTGGCACAAATGCCCAGGCGAGTTTGTGGTTCGGGTTGACGGTTGCAGCACTGGCGCCGATGAAGATGGCCTGGAATGCTGTACCAGCGACAAACTGCCATTTGATATGTCCAATCTTATGAGAGAAGAGCGGAACAAGGAAACCACAAACGCCTTGCATGAGAGTGTTGGGCAATGCCAGAACACCAATCTCAATACCGTCAGTGGTGAACATGTAAAGAGAGCCTTGGGGCAAAAGAGCAGAAAGGGAATTGTAGTTCATTCCCGAAATGAACAATACAACGATGACAAGAAGAAACCCGCGGATCGTAGAAAAGAGCTTGAGAGGAAACATGGGGGCTTTAGCGAAAAAGAAGTCATAGATGAAAGCAGCGACGACGGTGAATAGTCCGAGAACGATGGGCACGATTGTGCTGGCACTCTTCCATGGATGGGAAGTACTGCCGCCCCAAGTCAAGCCGATGAGGAATACAGCGAGACCCGATGTGAACAGGCCAAGGCCAACCCAATCGATCTCGCGGAACTGAGTCCAGCGTGATTTCTCGAAATCTCCCTGGGGGTGAGTCGTTGGCCAGTAGAACAGGGCTGTGCCGGCCAAGGAGATGGCCTGGACGATAATGGCAAGGTAGAAGAGCCATCGCCAAGTCGCGTACTTGTACATGGCATTGGCAAGAAGTACGCTCACCACAGCCCTGATTCTCGGTGTCAGTACAACAAAATAGCTGGGAGCCGAAGAGACTCACCAAGGAAGCGCGATCCCTCCCTCAAGAATGCCCAAGCCGAGAGACCGCCATTTGTTAGGGAGCATTTCAGGTACACCTGCATACGCCACAAACACAAAACCAGCTCCAAGGCCCACGAGAGTCTCGGCTGCAATTATACTTTGGGTGTTCTGGGCGGTTCCTCCCACAATGTTACCGACCAAGACGATAATTTGGCCTGCAAGGATAATACTGCGACGGCCGAAGATATCGCTAAAGGGACCACCGAGGGAGAACGAGCAGGCTGTTGCGAGAGACCACGCTCCTACGACCCACGGCAGTTGGCTCGCGTCTCCAAGCTCATTGGTGATTTGCACCACAATACTTGCAACGCAGACGAACGGAAGACCAACAGCTGGTCCGAAGGACAATGCCATTGACTGTTAGTAGGTATCGTCAGTTCCGATTCCGAGATTATATGATCACAGGGGTTATCTTACAAAGATCGCAATCCATACTCGGGCTCCCGTTTTCGGCTGCGTAGTGGGATTATCCTCCAGCGCAGCACGATGAGGATCATCCTCAAGTTCGACTTTAGCGGGCGTCAAAGTATTCGGCTGAGCCATGGTGTTCACTTAACCGAGGTTTATGTCTTCAAGAAAGGTGAGATGAAACAGAGTAGTATTGCCCCTAACGACAATATTTAGGATCATGGCCCTGTTTTACTATATACCTTATCAACGGAATAGTCGGGACTTGGACTCACTTAAACTGCCGATGCCTTAACTTTGTGGGGTTTGCTAGCGCTTGTGGGGTTCTCGATTTCTCTGTGTGGGGATAGAGTTTGGGCTTTTGACAGAATGCGGGGAGACTACCCTGGACCCCTGCATGTGATATTCTGTACGTCGTTGAAAGCAGAAATAAGCCATTCTTGATTCGGCGTTGGGCTGGGTTTCAGCCGTGATTTGATATACGCACCTAATTACAGGGCAATTGCCGACCTTTGATCGCTCGGCGGGGTTCCGATGTGGGACGGCCGATATGTCTACCGAGGTTTTGTGCCGTTATATCCTCACGATGCGAAAACTGTTACGGCCAAGGATTGAGGCCATGATAACCTTGAGGATAAAAAGGCACGAGAGAGTTAATTAAATTGTTTTTTGACTAGAAACACTCAACAAAAGATAAACTTTACTCCTCATACTCCTGTGTCACGCTATATCACTATGACCAACAAGACCGATCTCAGGGTTTCCATCATTGGAGCAGGTATGATCCCGAATTCCCGACACAGACAACATCCAATGATAACTGACTCTTCATCCAGGAATGGGAGGGTTGGCTGCTGCCTTGGCATTCGCCAAGAGAGGCTTCACAAACATCCATGTCTACGAAGACGCACCCGCCCTCGGCTTCGTCGGCGCCGGCATCCAAATGGCCCCCAATATGGTCCGCCTACTCGACCAGCTCGGCGTCTGGACCAAGTCTTCCATCAAAGACGAAGCCACACAGGTTGAAGAAGTCGTCATCCACGACGGCGTGTCAAATAAACTGCTCGTACGCGTGCCCATGACTGATATTGGGGATAAGTATGAGTATCCCCACTACGCGGGCCATCGTGCTTCACTCGCTGAGGGAATCTATGATGCTGCGAAGGCGGAGCCGGCGGTCAAGTTTCATTTTAAGAAGACGCTGCAGTATGTTGAGGACTTTGGACCTGGGAAGGTAAAGTTTATCGTTAAGGATGAAAATGGAAAGCCGCAGATTATTGAGACGGATGTTCTCATTGGTGCTGATGGGATCAAGTCCAAGGTTAGAGAGTCGATACTCGCTCATCTGAACCTGGCAGCAGAAATTCTTGAGACCGGGACAGCAGCCTACAGAATCCTTCTGCCCCGAGAACTGCTGGAGCCACATCCGTACCTGATGTACATGCTCAATAGCAACACCGCTAGACGTTGGATAGGCGAAAAGCGACACATCATCGCCTATCCAATTCACAATCACAACATCTTCAACATTGCTTCAGTTCAGCCCGATGTGAACTTTGCCGGCGCCACCAACGCTACATGGACCAACAAAGGCAGCAAAAAGGCCATGAAGCAGGTCTTCGAAGACTTCAACCCAATCGTTCAACAGCTTCTTGACCTTGTTCCTGGTGACGAAGTTGTCGAGTGGAAGTTGCGCTGTCATGAGCCTCTTGACACGTGGACTTGCGGCGCAGTAACCATGCTCGGCGATGCATGCCATCCTACACTACCCCACCTTTCACAAGGCGCTGCAATGGCAATAGAAGATGCAGCGACACTCGCTGAGGCACTGAGCCTAATGCCAGGCGACGGCTCAGACCGCGAGGCTATCGAAAAGACTCTCAAAGTATACGAGCTTCTGCGAAAACCCCGTACGTCGACCTTGGTAGATTTGGCGGTTCAGTCTGCCAAGGCTTTGCACTTGGGTGCTGGGAATGCTAGGGAGGAACGAGATCGTCAGTTTGCTGCTGCTGCGAAGACGGGGACAGCGCCGGTGCCGGATAGATGGGTTAGTCCGGAGGTGCAGAAGATGATTTACGAGCATGATTGCACCAAGGATACTAGGGAGCGGTTTGAGCAGACTTATAAATCTGTGTCGAAGGGGGTTCAATCGAAGTTGTAGGATATGGAGATTTTCATCTAGCATAGCGGAAGCCAGCGAAGATAGTTTCATTGCATATGTGTTCTCAGTAGACACCTTGATCATAGAGCTATTTGTATGGTTTTCTGTGCTATGTCAAAGCAGCTTCAACAGCCAGTATACTCTCCCTAGCCTCCAAGATACGTTTATGCACAGCTGTGACGGCATTAGTCAAGAAACAAAGCATATGGACAATGATCGTACCGACGAGTGGCCACCGCTTCCCCATATGCGAAAGCAGCCAGGCCAATGATAACTTTTTGCTCTGTACCTCCTCTGCAAGCCAGACTTTACCCATGCGTAGGAGAACCAGCATGCCTTGGTAGACCAGTTCGACCAGGAAGAGAGAACAGCGACCGTCTTCAAGATGTTGCCATAGCTCGTAACCACCCTCGCGCAGGGTCTCCGAGATTCGAACTATAGTTTCGAGCGCTGAAATTGTTTCTGGGAAGATATTAGGTGTCGAGTCTTGCTCCGACTCGTCAGGTTGTCGCCAATAGTGCTGTTGCAGTAGTAAGATACCACTCGCCAAAGTCAGTATTCAGGTCTTTTGATGGCTAGGGGGATTCACATGTATGAAACACAGCTTTGACTACAAAACGCTAGTCGGCGGCTTGTCGCTTCGAATTCGTTGACGCGGACTAGTGACTCAAGTGTACGGCAGAGCTGTCCCACTTCCTCAAGCGGATTGCTCTGTGGAACTTGGTCACTGCTATTATGGGCACTGCGGCAGAATGAGAGGGATTTGCTGATGAGGTGCATGGCTTGACATAGCCTTGCGAAGGATCCCATCTTGAAGGTGAAACTTTCAGATATGCGAGTGGCATGTTCGGGTGAAGATAACTGTTGACGGGATGTCTAGTTAGTCGAACTCAAACAGCAAAACAGGGGAAGAAAACATGGGACCTTTATCCCAAGATAGTGATATAAGAATCTAAAGACTGTCTAAGCTTACAATAAGCTTGAATAAGTCTCCTCATAATATAGGATAAAGGTCTCAAGGTTCCTTGATCGGGGAAAGGTATTTATACTTGGTTGTAAAAGATCTCGTCGTCGACGGGGAGAAAGTCCTCGAAGGAGGGATCAGCCGTGCTCAAGCCACGAGAAGGTTGAGACACGTTAAGCAAGCTTAGTGCATAGCATTAGGACAAGGCTGCGATATAAGTTTGTAGCAATTGACATACCGGTCAAGGATCAACGCCCCCCACCATACTCTTCTCATCTCCTCGACATCCGCCCATGATGCGCCTGCGGCTGCACCACAGCTCTTACCCAGCGCGTGCTGGTTGATCTTATCCATCCCCATAGCCATCCCATACCTCGCCAAGGCCCCGACAGTGAGATATGCAGCCGGAAAGATTGCATCGCCCATCTCAAACACAGCAATGAAGACCGCCGACTGCATGACTTGGATGCAGGAATCATCTTGGCTCTCAACCTCTGCGTAGAATTTTTTCACAAGGCTATATAATAGCCGCTTCTCTTCGACTTTGTCAACAGACAGGCAGCATAGCTTCATGCACAGCGCTAAGAGAGCTGTTGGGCGGCGGAGTGGAACCAGGGGATTTAACACAGCAGCCAGGTGGCGCTTCCCATTGACTATAGGCATCCATGATCTGGTCAATAGCAAGAAAGCCTTGGTAGTCTCTTGCATCTGTTTCCGGCCTCCCAACTGAGCGTCAATCTCCGCTGGCATCTCCCAGCCAGGACGCGGGACCTGTAAATTCATGTTGCGAAAGAGGTCTGGGGCCAAAAACGGATTGCCTCCGCGTTGACTAAATCTTGTGCTTTTTTGGTTTGAGTGGTCTCCGAAACACTTGGGGCTGCGACACTAGGCCCATCATCAATCGCGGAGGAGGGGTTCTTTTGACCGCGGTGCTGGGGATAGTGGCAGTCTATGCCTTTGCGATGACAGAGATGACATGCGGGCAATGATTTGTCACAGCTTCGCTTACTCTCGCGACAATTGAAGCACGAGACGCGAGCTCTGGTTCCAGGTGGCACATGTGCCCACCTTACCATGCTGTTGTAGTGATGGGTGGACAATGAAGAACAATGAAGAGTAAGCAGACGCGTCTGCGAATGTTGCGGTACTAATGCGGTATTTGATAGGACTGGTGTGATGACTAAGAATGATCTGGGCTTCTAATTGGCCTTCCTGGAGACTGCGGTAAAGATTGCGGCTATTGCGGGGTTTGAATAAAGTCGCATGGCGAGCTGATCACTAAACAGAATATTAGTGAGCACAACGCTTATAAAGCTCCACTATAGCGAATATCTATACGATACAGGTAACACAGATTAAAATTGCATATATAAACATATCCTTTCTTCGATTTCTACAGGAACACTATCTATTCATCACCATACTCAAGCTACAACAAAAAGCACATCATTGCAAATACCTCTAAACCTACAAACATCCAAGTCCTCTTATCAATATGAAGTCAATCCTCATCATCGGTGCCACTGGGGCTCAAGGAGGCGCCATCCTTCGTCACCTGTCCAGCACTGGAAACTACAACATCACAGCCTTCACTCGCAGTGCCACCTCACCCAAGGCTGTCGAACTAGCGGCCCTGCCCAACGTCAAGATCGCTGTTAGTGACGCAGCGACTGGCTATGACACCAAGGCCTTCCTCGCAGCTGCCCAGGACGTTGACTACGTTCTGGTGAACACTGATGGATTCGCCCTCGGGGAACAAGCAGAGATCTACTGGGGCATCCGCTTGTTTGAATTATCTGCTCGGGCTGGGGTCAAGCATTTTATTTATAGTGGTCTTGACTCTGTTGGGCCCAACACTAACTATGATCCTGATCTCTATGTTGGACATTATCAAGGCAAGGCTAGAATTCAAGGTAAGTTTCCCCTCAGCATACAGAAAACCACAACACGATTACTCACACATCCTTACAGATTGGATCCATGCACAGAAAGACGTTACAATGCAGTGGACAATTATCAGATCAGGTCCATATATGGAACTTCTTTCTGCAGTCATGTCCCCCGCGATTGAACAGGATGGTTCGCTCACGTTTCAACTTCCCCTCGACAATGGCTCCATCCCATTCATTCACCTCGGCGACTTTGGCAAATATGTCAACTGGGCCTTTCAACACCCTGAGGAGTCAAACCACTTAGACTTTGGCATCGCCACCGTTCTCGCAACCGGTGAAGATATCGCCAAAGCATCTGAGAATGTCAGCGGAAAAACTAGCCGTTTCGTCAACGTCCCTATTGATATCTGGAACTCTGTTGCCTGGAAGAGCCTGCCTCAAGGTCCCGATACCAAGATTGGCTTCCAGTCTGTCAAGGATGATAGTGGATTGCTCATGACTTATGGAGAGAACTTCAAAAACTGGTGGAACCTATACAAGGCTAGTCCCAGCGACAATTCCGGATTAATTCAGAGGTACTTTGATTTTCTGGACAGAATTGTGCCTGATCGCATCAAGGGTGTTGAGGAGTGGATGAAAAAAGCTCAGTACACTGGCGATAAGCAAAATCTCCTGAACCTTGAGGCTCACACCAAGTAGATGGGGGTAGAGGTACTATCAGAAGCGCGATACTCTAAGCTTTAGACTAGTTTAGATTGATCTTAGGTGCATTTAGAAGCAAACTCAAATTATGTCAATGCTCAATCACGCTCCAAAGTGAGCGAAAGTAGCCCAAACCAACGGATCCTGAACATTACTTGCCCTCAGCTCCGTCACCGCAGTATAATAAGCCCTTGCAACACAACTCTCATCCTCACCATCCCCGGTTATCAGTTCCTCATAAAACCGCTTGGCCACCAATCTAGCCGGCGTGTTCTTGGCTTGCCAAAACGTGCCAACTACTTGCCGAAACCGTAGCAACGAAAAGGCCCCAGCTATATGAACTACCTCATCCACAAGATGTCTCGCTGACACATTTGCAGTGTCACATGCGGACAGGTATGCAAGCTGTGCTTCCCTGAGTCACGAGCCTTGAATCTCCTGGATGGTCATGTGCGAATCTTGATCGGTGCCGAGCTGTAAAAAGC
Organism: Fusarium temperatum; assembly: GCA_001513835.1. Lineage (NCBI taxonomy): Eukaryota > Fungi > Ascomycota > Sordariomycetes > Hypocreales > Nectriaceae > Fusarium > Fusarium temperatum. The sequence goes on along the minus strand of LJGR01000004.1, from coordinate 341,734 downwards.
TTCTGCAGGGCTGTGTTGACACTGATTGACCGTGGCAGCCGAAGTGCACCGCGCTACAGGATTCAAGAATCTCAAGGGTTTCGGGCTTTGTAGGTCCTACGAATACCTTTGTTTTGCAGTGCTGTTGTACAGTATCACTGAGCTCGCGTGCAGACTCTTCCACCGTCAAGAGAGTATTCGATCTAGCGTTGTTTGGCGAGGCGATAAAGGCAAATTCTGAACCATCACCTCGCAGCGGTTTCCAGTCCATTTCGCGAGCGTATGCGAGGGCTCTCAGTGTTGTGGTATAAGATGGAATGACGAAGTCGAAGATGTTGGGAGCACCCTCTGATGTATGATCTCCAGCGGCGTGGATCGGCATCAGTGCCATCAGACTACTTGCAGTCCACCACATTCGGGGTAAGTTTTCACCTGCTGGCGACCTTTGAATTCCCAGTGCCTCCAAGATGGGATGCACTGCCACATTCCATAACCATTTCAGAACACCCAACAGCGACATATTTCTTCCATTCTTTGTCTTGAGGCCACCTTTGGTAATCATAGGATCCTCCAAAAACAGCCTTGCATTGCGTTTGAGATCCTCCTCCTTCAGATCTGGTAGTGGAACAGATGTAATATCCGACTGGGTTAGAATGAATGCATCACTTCTGATATGGCTGACATTGAAGGATACAACAGTCCCTTTGTTTGCCAACTTCCTCAAGTCACCAGCAGACAAAGGTTGCTGAAAGTCGGTAAATCCTGGAACTTTTCTCCTGATCCTGTCTTCGAGTGCGTCAAGCCTGCTGTTCAGCTCATATCTGTACGCCCCGTGACGATTTGAAGAATGGCCACTACTCCTCATGGATGCCGCAGGGGCCTGTGATGAAAGTAAATCTCGGCAAGTCTTGTATTCAGCTGCGATTTCGGGAGCATGTGCTTCGAGGTCACTGATATCGTTGCGGGCTGAGAGACTAATCTTTGGGAGCATCTTGGTGGTATTCTGTACGATTTCCTGAGCAGCTTCCAAATCCTTGTTGTTATATGCTATTGAGGAGGCACTGTATCCCGCCCCTACTCGTTCAAGAGGAGTGGCACCCGCCATACAAAGCAGGTGTTTGTAGGCTTGAAGTGAAGCCTTCATGTCCTCTGCCGGGGACCCCGTATGATCTAGCTCTTGTGCTAGACTCCGCCTCATAAAATACCCTCCCAAGTTGTTGTAATACTTGGCGCATTGAGGATTGTCTGGTGGGGTTGCATCAATAGCAGCCTGGGTTTGGCTGATCGCCATATCCATATCAGAGTTCTGATTAGTGATCCCAAACCTTGCGGCGTATAAGGATCCGCTGGTATTCAACCTCTCAGGTAGCTGCGTATCGCGTGACTTTGTCTCTCGAATCGCCTTCTCACTAGACTCTATGGAACTTTCGAGCGTCTCACGATCCTTGGTAAACGTGAAGAGATCGAAGAGGCTCAAGGAGAGGTTGCTTCGGTACATCGCTTTCGCCGGATCGTCAGGGGAAGAGATAACAAGAGCCTGTTCCAAAGCGGCGACAACATCCATGAGGCAATATAAATCTCTTGTCCTCGAAAACTGTGTTCTGAGTGCTTCGCCGAGATTATTGAGGACAATCGGGAACAGGAAATGCTGTGAAGACGTGGCACTAGCATGGCGCAGAGTCTCAATAGCATCAACAAGGTCTGCAAGAGCTTGAAGGTGCTGGTAGCGAAGAGTATGGGCCTGTGATAGGGTCAGGTCTAGTGATGTCGAGAGATCCACGGGCAACCTTTTGTCCCTGGCCGAATATCTTGCGTCTGAAGCGTATCTGACAGCTAACTGAACATTTTCCAGATCCCCGAATCTCTCTGCTTTGCATATTGATAGCAACATTGCAATTCGAAGGATTACATCGCCATTTGGCACCATGACTCTCAGCCCCTCGAGGGCTGAATCTAGACAGGTTTGAAGATGCTCCTCATTTCCTGTGGCATCGTATCTCGTCTGACAGATCGCTCAAGTTGTTAAGAGATCCAAGGTAATCTGCTCCTATAGAGGCCTGACGTTGCGCAATGCTCTTCGCTAAGTCAACGGCCTCATCAAGCTTCTCCATCCCGCCACGGAATCGGAAGTCGGTCCATAGGGCGAGGGCCAAGGCATTTGCGCAATCGTTGATGTTGAGGGAATTCTCAACTGAAAGAATGCCACGAGCCAAAATGACGGAAGTATCGATATCTCCTTGAAGCATTCAAATCTTTTCCTGAAGAGTGTGGACATTGTTCCTGTCGCCCGAGACTGTCGCTTTCAGATTGTATCCGGGATGGCATGCTCCTCATATGGGTGTTGGATTGCAGTGGTATAAGCATTTAGTGCAAGGTTAAAGTCTTGATCGGACCTAGTGGCTTCATATCTGACTTCTATCAAGTCCAACGCCATCGCCGCAGAACGGGTTTGGGCTTCGAGAGGGAGACCTTCGTTATTCATTGCCTGCTGGAGCAAGTCGATGGCAATAGTCAGATCATCGATGGTGCCGTCGGCCTTGAATCCCGTTCTGACAAACAATGAAAGGTTTTGCATTCTGTCCTTCCACTCTTCTTCTTGAGGACCAGTCGCTGTGACGACTTGGAAACCAGTCTCAATCGCCTCATCGAGATCAACCACCTGCCCCCAACAATGGTAATTGTGGTGAAGTGCGCTTGCGAGGGCCATCTTTTCCACCAGGGCATTGTCTGAGCCGTGGCTAGCGAGCTCGACGGCCTCTCTCGTATTCTGGATAGCATCTCGCAGAATGCCTCCTTGAAAGGTCTTTTCGTACAGTGTAAGCTGGTAGTTCGCAAGGTTTGTCAACCTAATAGCCCGGTAACTTGTGTCGCCTCCAGTTACAGCCAGGGCACTCTCAGCGTGCGAAATGGCCTTGAGTAATTCTGGCAGCTGGGATGTGGTTTCAGACTTGATATAATAGAGATTTGCAAACTGGTCGTAGTGTCTCGCCTTTGTGATGGTCCGCCCAACATCCAAGAGTTCCTCGACCTTGTCGAAAGCTTCAGTCGAATCATTCCCAGTCGCGTAATAGCTTGTGTGTGTAGTAACAAGTTCCAGAAGGAAGTCCAAATACTGAGCGGCCATCTTGTCATCATGCTCGACTGCCTCCATCACGGCAAGATGGGTTTTAGCTATGGCTTGCTGTAGATCACTTGGGGTTAAGATTGACTCAAAACGCGAGTTATAGAATTGGCCCAGGTTATTGAGAATCCGTGCCCGACTGGAGTACTCTGGGCCTATTCGAGCGAGAGATTGACTCTCGAAGATGATGGCCTCCTCAAGATCAGATGAATTCCCAGTTAGTCCATATCTGTCATATAGGTACACGCCTAGGTCAGCGAGTACAGTTGGTAGTTGAGAATGATCGTTGACGATCTTGAGGCATCCAATCGCCTGTGTGAGTGTGTCAACATCTTCGTGTCTCGCCCGGCGTGCGCGAGATCTGTTAGGCTAACTAGGGGCATTACGAGATATCGAAGGTTGTTTTCTTCTAACGACTGCGTGCAAGTTTAGAAGGAGTCTCAAGGATATGTCATTTACAAGCGCAGTCCGAGGATATAAAAAGGAAACTTGCTATAGGGATGTTACTTGAAATAATTTATCCTTTCCTAGACGCGATCAGATTCTCGACTCGCCGCATTCCACTTGTTTCGATAGTTTTGCGCCTCTTACAAGCTCGTGCCTGTGATCTGACGAGTAATGCAGATTACATATGTCTGTGGCGTGCGGCTGAACTTGACGATCGGCACGAAGATGCCGTGCAACCCCGCAGCTGAGATACAAAATCTGTGACTAGGGATTCCGTAGCAGGGCGGATGATAAGTACCTTGCTTCCGATAATAAATATTTACGTTGTGATTGTTTAGATCCGTCACCAGTAGTCTTCAAAAGCCATACTCTATTGTTATTGAAAATGCCGCTGCCACTCGTACTCATCAATACTCCCATTGATTTGGGGAAAGTCAAGCTGGGCAACCTGGTACCTAACATCCGTCAGCCTCACATCGACGCTTTTGAGCCGATCACCCTAGCAGAGGATGCAATACATGTGTCGGAGCAACTAGACTTCCGAACACGCATCGAACAAAACAAAGGATCGACCCTAGAGGCCACTCTGACTCAGCTTCTTTCGGGGTCTTGGAATAAATCTCGTGCCCATGTGCTCAACCTTTCGGCATGCAGTGCCATGTGTTATGAGGTCAAAAGTCCACTCGCCTTCTTCGAAGAGATCATATCTCAAGAGCGCACGCGGATGAGATTGCAAGATGCCATTGCTAGCGGCCATAAGATGTACGTGATCACTGCTCTTCGGACCGTGATCGACGCCGAGGTATCTCAATCGATCTCGACCTCGAAGAACATTTCTGCAGGAGGTGGTGTCCCACTAGGTGCCATCCTAGCAGGGGGTATCAACCCTACAGGTGGACTGGCAAATATTCAGGGTGATCGGGGAACAGCGCGCAGCATACACAGGCTTATCTATCACCAGCGGAACAGGTATATGCTGTTGGTTACAGGCGTATCGGATTCAAGTGGTTTGTAAGCAAGAATGTCGATACCGCGTTTTTGGATGTTAAGAATAGGTGGAAAGTCATGGGTGAGGAGATTATGGGGGATGAAGATGAAGATGAGGAGGACATTATTGAGGCGGACTTGGAACAATCACTGGAGGACGAAGACATGAGTGAAGCCGAGATGCTATATGATTGAATTCTAGTAAGAAAGATAGTTCCTGTACGGTTTAATTAGTCTAGGTACCTCGGAAGTTTCTGACATGCAGGAATTCGGTGCTTATCTATCCGATTAATGCCTAAAGCACATGACGCCTTGATACAGAGATTAAAGCATGGTTACCAAAAATCGTCCTACTGGGAACAATGTTGTTCTCGAGAAGCATGTTCTTGGGTATCTTCTCGAACATAGAATTGTTGCTTGGACCTCAGACGACGAGCTCCGTGTCCTTGGTGATAAAGACATAGGGCTGGTGATACTCCCATGCGAGACATGAGTAACAGATACCCAAGGAGGCTGCCACTTCAACGGCACCTGCTTTACTATAACATTTATGTAGAGAACAAGATATAAGCCCTATTCCTTGTCATCTCGATAGCGAGGACCTTCGTCTTTGGGTAACTTGGCCTAGCGGTGATCTTCACAAGTTGCGTTACTGGGTTTTTAACACTCATCAGGAAGAATATTGATTTCCTCTAATGCAGAAAGGGGTGAGCTGGTCGACGACGGGGTCGGACAAGCCAATCGGAAACATGTTGAACATGATAGCTTGTCATGCGGCATTTTGGATAGCTTTTAGTTATGTGACCTGGTTGGTCATTGTCTTAAAATAACTTTATTATGACGGATGTTTTGCCACCTTATAACTTAATATCCCCTAATCTTAATCTAACCTTTCCTCCTCGCAAGAATAAAGCTGCTATATATATTTTTTCCTCTAAACCTCTACTATTTTTTTAAAACCTTTCTTCCTCTATAGTTATATACTGTTTACTAAAGTAGGTTAAGGTGTAGGTTATTTCTTAAACTCGTTTTATAAAATATTTATTCTATTTAGTAGTATAATAAGCTCTTTAGTTTTCTTATCTTACTGAAACAACTCGATCCTGCTTCAACCTATAGATATCCCTGCTTCTAGTACTTAGGATTGTTACATAACCCTACCGTAAATCTCACAAGCTCGATCGTTATTGGCTGCAGTTCAGTTCAGCTGAGAAAGACCCTTGGCAAAGGTCAATCACTGTTGACCAATGGATTGTCTGACCGCACTGCCTCGTTTTATGCAATGCGCCCTTCTGGGGTGCTTAAATAAGACTATTGTAATACTACTTAGTTATCTCTGGTTCAGTACTCTTAAATTTCTCACAGCCCGATTGACGACCGAGCCAGCTCATAGCTATAACTCAATAGCGAGTGCGTGTCGCAAGTGGCACTTCAGTCGCGGCACCTATTGCAGCTGGGTTGGCGGCCTTGATCATTGAGTATGCGGCGCAAGAGGGACCAGAACATGAAGTAGTCACGCGCTGGATGCAGCTTCGACATTGCGACGAGATGAGAAAAGCATTCGGCGCGTTGACGAGGGAAAGATCTGGGTATCGGTCAATAGCACCTTCAAGTTTGTTTGACTATCATGGAGATGAGATGCACCTGAGAGTTGCTGGGAGGATCAATGAGGTATTGGACTCTTTTTAGCTAGGAGCTTCAGGACTTGTAACATTTTACTTAATGAATTAACACGATTGTATCCCCTTCATCATCTTTCAGAATCTCTTCCTTCAATGACTCGCCGGCTTCCCTGAGTGATTCAAGAGTTATATCCCTTTTCGAAAACCCAGAGAATTTAATGATGAATTCTTCATCTGCCTCGCCTTCATCATGCTGGTTGTCACCACTTTTACCAACACTCATCTTGGCTCCCTTAGTATATGGCTTCGATGAGGCTGTTTCCTTCTTCAGAAAGCACTGTCTCAAACGAAACGCATAGATGAACGGTGTAGCCGGCACGAAGTCGAGCCCGAAGTCCCTGTGATGATAGCTTCCCACCGTTGCTTTGCCCTGGACGGGAATTTGAGGTGTTGGGACATCTGTCGTGACACTTCCCTCTGTGTCTGTCGCCTGATTTGATGAAACACTAATACTTGACTCTCCCCCATTCGGCTTCGCAATAAGAAGACCCGTAACCATGAACACCTTATGCTTCAGCCACTTCGACTTGAGCCACTCCTGCACTTCCGTTTGCTCGAGACTGGCTTTCACATATGCATCTTTGGGATCAATGCTCAACGCCTCGATCTCAGCGATAGCTGTCAACAGGCTTTCAGAACTCTCCACATTGACTTTAAGCTTCGCACCAACATATGACAACGCCTTAAGAAATAGCTCGCCAAGATACGATGACGAGGTGTTGTCACGGTGGCCTAGGCCTGACGCCTTGACTACACCAGGAATAATTCCATAGTCATCGAGAGGTAGTGGTGAGAGGGTTGCGATTGCATGACCAGGATCGTCAATTGAGGAAACCAGCTGGCCGAGCTGAATGGCGCCCGGATGGTCGCCTTGAGCTGCCGGGAACGACAGAAAATCAGGAGGGAGGAAGTAGGTCTTGCCCATGATTCAGTGAATTAAAAACAATGAACTGACGCCAGGTATGTTTGATCTCTGAAATATGTTTTGTAGCCCTTCTGAACAGAAAACCCTTGATGTTATAAGCTGAAGGAAAAAGGGTTCAAAAGTTCTACCAGGAGGCCTCCGCTAAGACTTAACGCTCGTGTCTCTCATTAGTGCCACTTGGCAACAGCGTATTTGTCGTGGGTATCAGTGGCTTGCATTATATACCATGGGGACATACAGCTCTCGAATGGGCCATACCAATCAATTCAAAGTTCTGCAGGATTTATGGAACGGTGGCGCATATGTAAGTTGTGCGACCTAATCCCTGCCGAGCCTTGTTTTCAACCTAATGTCGCGGGACTCACATAGATTTATGGCTCACAAGCATATTTGCAACACTGCAGCTTTCTTTGCCGATTGTCTAAATATCTATCCTCCTATATATATGCCCTACTAGCTTTGGCCTCTCATCTGGCGGACTCAGTTCTTAACTGCTCAGATTGTGTGTGTGTCGCTGAACGAATTGTGGCGGCTGAGATCCTTGTTGGTGGCCTCAATTTGAACAACGCCTCGATGTGAATGTGCGCTGCCCGTGCGACAGCCTGGTTTTCAACGTCCGGCGCAGTGTGCCCCTCCTAAGCAAAATCCGCAGAGGATACCGGATCAAGAAGTAGTCTCTTCTCTTTGGTTTACCGACATATCTCTATCGCCGCATACCGAAGATCGATTTCGCTTGACAGGAAACTTGTATGACTCTTCAAAGCTACCAAAAAGCCCGATATGTCTGCCATTGAGCTTGGGACTAACGTCAATCCATATGCAAGTCAACGGGTCGCCGTCATCTTTAATACAGGTTACCTACAAGACCTGTCCTTGCGAGAACTTAATATCGCCATCGAACAGTATCAACAGTTTCTAAATGCGATACCCGTGGCGAATGTCGACAGATCTTTGTGACATGAAAATTTCGGGATCGCATTTCATGCAAGATATCAGAAGACAAGCGGACAAGACGACCTGAAAGCACGAATGATGTCATGGCAGCCTGAGGTTACGTATGCTCAGGACGTCTGAGTCACCATATGACCACTAAACAACAAAACAAAGCGCCCGCAGTGCGAGTCATCTGTTACTCCTAGCTGCATTGATATCTTCATCCTACTTACCCTTAACTTCTACAACATGTCTAATGACATACCCAGCTCCCCGGCAATCTCCATAGGCCTATCCATTGATCCGCCGACATTCACGAGAGGCTCTACATCACCTCCCAGTGCCACTATCTCCATCACCGCAATCTCACACGCTTCCAAGCCATCACTATATTCACATGGCATACAATCTTCAATCTGAGACTTGCCCAGCGCCGTAAAAACTTCATCTGTACGGATCTCACGACTGGTTTGCCGCTCCAGCTCGAGTCTACCAAAGGTCCAAAAAGACCACAGTTTAGTTATGAACTTGGCGGCCGCGATGACCAGTACTTCATTACGCTGGAGCCAGAAAAGCCTACCATCATCACCTACAGGTTCCTTCGGTCTGCTGGCCTTGAAGGCGACCGAGTCTTTAAGCCCGGCCACAGGTACCAACTTAAAGTACGTGACAATGAAGAGGTTGAATGGTGGCGCTACGGAAGAAAAGAAGATGTAATGTCGCCCCCCAGTCAGGACTCTTCAAGGGAAGGCTGTGAGCATGCAAGCGGCCCGCCGATTAGATTGACCCATATTGATCCCGTTGAGTTTCAGGTCGAATGAGGTAGGGAGTAGTGGGGCTGGTCAAAGATTGTGTCAAGTAATAACAGCTTATAGGGAGACACGGTTATAATGTCGAAATACTAGTGTTTTGCAATCCAGTAAATTTTCCCTTACCCTTGTATATAAATTGAAAAGCTCTAAGACGACAAAATCCTTATACATCAGTAGTTGCGTATGGACTTCTGCGCCTTAGCTGAGGACCGTACCTCCCGAACAAAATCGGCGCTGGTGTAAGCCAGATTCCAATGCATCCTAGGACTGTCATTGTCCAATAGACTCCAATGCCTTCATACATCGGCCGCGCAGCCATGACCATTCCCCTAGCGATTAAATAATGAGACAGGGTAATACTGCCCAAGGCTATTGCATAATGCTCACGGTATCTATCAGTGATGTATTCATAGCTGATGACATAGATGGATGCCAACACAATCCCGAGCAGGAAGCAAGCCCCAGGTCAGCTCCAAATGGAAATCGTGGAATAGTTGGCTCAGCCGAGTCAAAATGGTGAGATAAGCAGGAATGGAGCTGTCACAATGGCTGGTGAGAGCCTGAACTCTGGCTGTATAGATGCTCCTCTAACTCGTTCAATATGTTGTCTTGCCTACTCGTAGAGTCCAGGTCCACAGAGAACGAAGGTCGTGGGTCCCGTAGCGATAACAGCGAAGCACGAGCTTTGATATCCAGGCTCGAGTTTTGTAGATCTGTTTTAAGATGTAGTCGAAGCCTGATAAGAAACTGAATAGCAGAATATACAACAAGACGAGGTAAAGACTTAGTACAACGATGACCGGGTCGCTGCGAAAAAAGTTTGCTGGTAGCGGGAGCGTTTCTCCCATTTGCTTCTGTTCATTTTGCGACGTGTAACGTTAATCGCCTGTAACGCGACGAAGCTCTTTCGCTTTCCATCATAGTATCAGCGGAAAGTATGTTTCGGGGAGGAATAATAAGACCACTATAAAGACAGAAGAATCATCAGAGTAATCAATATTGTCCATCGGCAGCCAAGCCTAGGATTGGAGACAATCCAGCCGCCTGCTATAGATGCGATCACGGGGGCTATCCGATGTTAATGGTGATGCTTCCACCTCTGTACATCGAGATTCACTTACCCACCATATTAGCCCAAGCAATAGTCGGAAACACCGATTCTCTCTTGACTGGACTGCACTGGTCATTCACACTTGCCTCATTGGTCGTGAGCGTTGCGCTAGCCGATAAGACCACGAAGAATCGACAAACAACCTGCCCACCAAAGTTAGCCGTCAGCGGCGACCCAGCAACGTACCAAAGATAGAATGCCGTGGCCCCAAAGTAGTAAGAAGTCCTTCCGACCGTCTCAGATATCGGTCCAACGAGCAATGCCCCGGTTCCGATACCAAAGGGAAGTATGGCTGTAGAAAGGTTCTCAGCGACTTGGACAACACCAAACTCTTCACTGGGCACTGAATCCCACATGGAGACTGCGGAATCAGCCCAGTATTGCGTGAACACTATAAGAAAACGATAAAGATATTCTTCTCTCTTGCTGCTCGCGGTCTGTTCAATGGATTCAGAGAATCATCTTCGCATGTCCTTTGGACTGGAATGCGACTCTCGCGAGGCTCTTGTTGGCTTCCCCCTTCAGAGGTTCTCGTGTTGTTGTGTGGTGAAAATAACCGTTTTTCAATACAAGGTCTAGTATACTCGACTGATTCGAAGTGACTTCGGCGATCCAGTCTTACCTGATTGGCGATCGGTCGGTGCTGGACGTATGACCACATTCTCCCAAAGCAAGAGGCTAGAATCCTGCCTCCATAAACGGTCACAGGTTTATTATCATACCTGAAGCTAAGAGATCAAGCATTCTTCAGTCAGCCAATAGTTTTAGGGTTGTGTCGCGTGATGAGTTGCTCTTCTTGGTGTCGAGGCTGATATCATAACGCGACCATTACGTGTCTTCAGTAAGCAGCAACTATTTCCACTGGATATCGTAGTCATCAGATTTAGATTTTAATTATCCTCAACTGCCGCGCTTTCAGGTACTGCTATTATCTCTACGTCGCGGACTTCAGGTACTACCTTTATCTTTTAAATAGGGCATACATGCAATTGGTAACCATAATTCTTTGGGCAAGCTTTCCCTCTAGATTTCCAGCAACACCCAAACGGAGCTGTCTTCCTCACTGTAGATGCGGGATCATTCAGCCTTATAAATGCGTTTTCAGCCAGGCCTATAGCAGGAGCGTAGACTGGCTGGCGCTGGTATGCCGCTCGAATGAGACTTGACTCGAAAGTTGCATGAAGAATGTTTCGAAAGTCGGGATCCCAGATATTATCGCCGTAGATTACAAGTTCCTTGATAATCTGTGGCACTTCCCTATAATATATCTTGTAGTCGAAAGGTGGTGTCATAATGTGCTTGAGGGCAAGTTGGAGTGATGACGCCTTATCAGTAGCGCTCTCAGTTTTAGTATAAGGATGATAATTTCTGCGGAGAGTATGCGCCAAACCGTCCTCCTGGTAGACTAACGCGAGGTCAAAGCCATATTCACTGTTATCGATGATGAGAAGGAGACTTTCGGGTTCACCGAAATCGCCGTCGTCCTGCCACTTGCGAAAAAGAGCATGTACAGGAACTGCAGGTCGTCCAGTCCAGACTTCTACAAGCCCGATCTGTCGGACTGCTCCGGCAACAATATTACCGAGATAGCCATTGTTCATCGCTTCCCTGGACAAAGCGACTTTGACGAAACATATAGAGTTGCCAAGGTATGCCTCAACCGCTGCCTTCAAACCTCTCAGTACTGGCTCCAATGCGATTTTATCGATGTCTTCCATAGTGTCTGGCTGCTTCCCAGAATCTTTTGTTCAGGCTCCATAGATCGGAAATTGGTCTCTGCAAATTGCTTCGATTGTCTGTTGTTGCCAAAGTCGTGTTTTGTCGTAGCATGAGGTCTTTGTAGGCTTGAGAGCCTTCAACTCTCCCGACAGCAACAGATGAGCCATTTCCGAGGAAGATTGCCGCGGTTCTATCGAGTGTTACTACATGGTCGACTGTAGAATCACTTTATTGTGAGATTCGATGGACTTACCCATGATCAGGGTTTAGGACGAACGCTACGCCGGGAGCCTCAAGGTCGCTGTATGATCTTATGTCACGCACAAAGGATACCAGCTGTATAACAGCAAGACTACTAATAATCGTGACCGCCACGACAAGAGCGAGTTGCCGAAACGTGCGTAACATGGTGGTTTTCATTTCAGCACCGGAGGGCGGATAGTCGAGGCGAATATAACGCAGCAAGGTATCCGGTGTATAGTAAGTATCGCATTTAAAGGAGAAGTTTAAGTGCAAAGTAACAGAGGGCTGGTGTTTAAATGCACCACATCGAAAACGTGACTGTTATTGACAAGGTTTTCTCCAAGAAAATGATAGTAAAACGTGGCATTTTTCAATATAAGCTTTTATCCAGACCAGCCAACCACCAGTGCCTAAGCAACTCATTATCCTTCTTCGTTAACTAACTCTAGAAGGGATAGACAACAAAGCGATTATTGTATTTACTCAAGGCAGTGCAATAGAATAAGTTATAGCCTCTTACGTATGTTAAGTATATACAGTCGACAGCCTATTTCCTCCCCAAGCACGGCAATAGGAGGTGACGAAGGCAGAACCTTGCAGGAAACCACCCGAATCGCAAAGCGACCGGTCGACGTAATTGACAACCCTACGACACTGGTACATACTGACGAGTCTGATTGGGTCTACCAAGGCGAGACTACCAATCCTGCTTCTCAGGTCTAAGCTAGTAAAGATAATGTATTGCATTCCAGTCTCAGAAATACTTTACTCCATGCTTGACATCTTAACTACCATCTAGACTGCGTAGCCGAAATGTTCGGCTCCCACTCCGAGGCCACCGCAAGACATGAACCCAAGGTCGTGGGCACATTGAGCGCGTCTCACTGCTACTATCCACCTAACAACGTATACTTGATACTTCCCATCTTGCCGCTGCACAATTCTCAATGAACTCTTCGTCGGTCACCTTTGGTATAGATGTGTATTTGAGTCTTAGAACCTCTTCAACCATGCGATGTAGCCCCTCTTGCCCGTCGCGAGGCGTGATCTCCCACTTCTCCCCGGTTCGTACATTGTAGAGTACAATGCACGGCAGCTTCAACAAATAGGCATATGTACACGCCTGTATGACATGCTGGTTCGAGAGCTGTTGAACGAATTTGATCTCCCAGATGGACTCAGCACCCCTAGCATTGTTGCCATCGGAAGTGGACCTAGCCGCCACGATGTCAGCTCGACCACCAAGCACGCATTCCTGATCATCAATGCTGAAAACCCCTTCGGCTCGAACCTCAAAACTAGGGTTTGCGGCTGATTCGCTGAGCTCCTCGCGGAGCCGACTCCGGGCCAGAGCCAGCTCGTCAGGTTCTATCCAATTGAAGGCGTGGCTTTCCATCTGAATGGAACGCGGTAGATAGCCTGAGACGTTGGCCTCATAGTTACAGGCCTTTCGACAAAGCCAAGAAACACCCTGCTGTGAGCTGAATTCGGGGATTATATCAATCTCGCTTTGACTAAGGTCCAGCGTGCTCAGAGTTCCAGCAATATCATACTCGAAGGCTGCGACAACGGCAAGGCCATTCAAATCGCTCACTGCTTCGTGAAAGTTCTTTCCTCTGTCTGAAACCACAACATCTGGGAGCCTAATGTGTTCATCTTTTGGTAGAGGCGAGAGCTTCTTGACACACAAGTGGCTATCAATAATGCTATTGAGATCTTTATCCTTGATGTGCCGGGCTATGTCTCGAACCGCGACCGAGCGCGGCAGCATAAGCCCTTGTATCAAGGGTCGACCCGGAGCCTCAGGGGACTCAATCATGTGCTGATTTCTTGAAATATTAACAACATCGGCCGTCTCGTACAACGATGCAACCGATGTAAAAGGCATGAGCTTCGCCTCCTCGAAGTGGACCAAGACAAGCTGTTCGACAGCACGCGACAGAGCCACAAAGGTCTCGTTAGGACAACTATCATCGGGGGCATCACGACCAAGATACTCAAAAAATGAGGAGTCGAGGCCGAAAAGGATGACCAAATCCCGCTCACTACCTTTAAATTGGTGGATAGTAGAAACGCACATCTTGCCTTTGGTAACCCTGTCATCTAGTGGAACATCGTCTTCAATTGAGACAGAAATAGGCACTTTATATTTCTCGCACAAGAGATTGACCACACGCTGCATAGGGCTACGTTTGCGCACAACCGGTGCTAAGATCGCGGTATTCTTGGCTCCGTAGCGCTTGATCAAGCTTGAGAGCTGACTGGCTAACGCGCTACTACCCCAACGATGACACCTTAAGACAATGGGTTTAGGGCCAGTTTTGGAGCTGGTGATATACGTTTCACCACCGAGAAAAGTGTTGTTGATGAACCGAACTGACTGGCACGATAGTCGAAAACTTTCGTCCAATTGAGCCCTGACAAAGGGATAGGTATTGACAGGACCCAGCAGCTCTGGAGCTAAAGAAAGGTAGCGATCATCTGCGCCGCGGAATCCGTAGATGGCCTGTCGCTCATCGCCTAGAACGACAAGACGGGCAGATTGACCGCCCGCCTTTTGGTCGTTGGCAGAGATGAAGCAGTTAGTTAGCCAGAAGAGGAGTTCGGTACAGTCTTGAAACTCATCCAACACAATGATGTCAAAAGGCTCGGGACTCCACTGCGGGGGCTCCCTACGATCAAGAGCTTCTTTTCTCTGCTCCCCTAGAACAGCATCATCCTGGACACACATCCCAAATAATATGCCGGCCATGCCGTGAAAAGTGTAGACTTCGCAATTAGAATAAGTGGAAAGCCGGCGATAGGTCTCCAGCTGAAGTCTCTTGGAGTAGGTGAGCACAACTACTCGCTTGTCCGGGTGGGCAGATACGATAGCTTCAGCTGTAGCCGTTTTGCCTGAGCCGGGCCGAGCTGACACAACAACGTTCTTCGTGCTGCAGAGTTCTGCAATCTCTTGCTGCGCCCTAGATGGGATAAACGGACTTTTCTTTGTTTGACGCTGGAGAAGGTTATTCGTAGTTGTAAGGAAGCGAAGTGAACTACCGAGGCTGAGAACCTGTACCGAGCACCTTATTAGCCTTCAGATCTTTCACATTTCCCTGTATGATTATAGCTTTCTGCCACTCACTGGCGATTTTCCAGAGGATAAGCATACACGGGTGTGCATTTTCAGGAGTGCCTGGCCAATCATCTTGACTCTTGCCCACAAATCCAGGGATGCTAGTAGACATGGAAGAGCAGCAGCACTTATTTATATACCTCTAGGATCAGTCATCACGGCGTCTAACTTTTCAGCCAAAGTAAGATCCTAAGTAACAGTGGGGGCGATAAGGATAATATTCGTATATGTTTATATAACCTTTAATTTTATGTCTGAGGGGCTTAAGCCTCTTGTAAGCTCCCATAACTTTATTACAGTAGCCATTATTTTATCTACCTAGTAGTTGTAGTCTGAGTAAGCAGGTCGCTTAGATAATCTAACCCAGAGTTGATTTTACCTATGCAAGACTGCCCTTGGGCATAGCCACCCATAGAAGCCCGGATTATCAATGGTACGCTATTCATCAAGGAAAAGGTGTTTATCTTGAGTAGTAATATGTACTAGGATTTGTATCTCAAACCCGTGGACTTCTACAGAACTAAGCTTGACAGTTCTCCAAGTCAGCCACAATTCTCCCACAGAGCTCCCGCTCGCTCGCCTTTGCTACTTCATCATCACTGCTATCAATCATAAGACAACTAAGCACAACGTCCGCATAAGTGTCTCCACATTCCCATCTTAAGCGGTCGAGATACTTTCGACATATCTTTCGCCTTCGCTCATAATGGTCCTCTTCATCACGATAGGGACTTTTATTATACCCTGAGTCCGAGTCCGAGTCTGAGTCTGTGTCATCATCATTCTCCAAATTCTTCCATGGGCCGACTTCAATGAGAAGAATCCCAAGAGAGTACACATCATATGCGTGACGATATAGACGCTTGGGATCTGCGTGCTTCGCAGGATGCTGATAGTAGTCAAGTGTAAAGCCACTGATGTTTGTCTCTTTTGCCTCGTCGGTTGAGGCTATCTTCCCCAGTTTATTGCGACCGTATATGCTGGCACTTCGAGGAGTTCGTTTTCGACGTCTCAACTCTGAGTCGTAAGAACTATCCCAGGTTGCGGTGCCCATTGATATACTCTTTACTGATATCGGATAGTCAGGCCTATCCGCTTCTGGCGCAGGCTCAGATGGTGGATTTGTTTGGATGATGATATCGTCCGGCCGTGAGAAGATGTAGCCCATCAGGGTAGGTTTTGACACATCGATTTCGATTTTGACCTCGTATCGATCCTCTTGGAGGGTATTAACACGCTCGGGGAAGAACATGACTGACTCTGCGCGTATGTTTTTATGCAGCCAGCCACTAGAGTGGAGGAGGCAAACAGCACGCACGAGCTTTCTCGCTAGCTCGAAACGTGAACCGAGCATAGATCGGATCTCCTTTTTCTGCCTGGTTCCGAGGAGCGACTGCAACGTCACAGGTGCCCGAAGCTTGAGATTCTCCGCAGGCCGCTCACGGCTTTGCATGCCAATCGTGCCGGGGAGCCTGTATAAAATGCTGCAATGGCCTTTGTCGTCGCCTTCGGTGTGGTCTATCATACCAACGATATCCAAGCCATATACATTCTTCATCATGTTGGCGCCCTGAAAGGTGTCGAAGAAGTTCATGATGAGGGCGTGAAGCTTAGGATCTGCTGGTCTGACTCTCTCGATGGGCTCGTCCTCGTCACTGCTGCTGTATTGGTCGATCTGACTCAAGTCAGGCTTTCTGTAAGATGACAATGATGACATGAAGCGCTCCCGCTTTCGACGTTGCTTCAATCGTTGTTTTTGCTCTTGAGTGAAATCTAGCGGCGGTCCGCGGTAATCTCGCATTTCTACGTAAACGACTTGCTCTTCGAATAGTGCAAGGCCCTTTCCCAAGTACCTCATCTCAGGTTTTATCTCGTCAATGCTGGGAAGACTCCTGTCATTCAAGTCCTTCCTTTCTCTATTTTTATTCACTGATGCTTTCAGTGTGGCCGTCGAAGCCAGCAATTCGTAGCCCTGCCGCACTAGAGACCCTTCATCGACCTTTGCATGTTCGGTTGCGAGTGTTGAAGTCCACTTCAGACCATCTGGCGACTCCTGTCTAGCCAGGCATTCCATAGTGAGATATATGTTCATAGACTCGAACGCATTTTCGGGACAAAGGCGATAGAGAGATTCGCTATGAGATCTCAAGTCGGCAATGAGTTTCTTGAACTTTTCCTTGTCTTTCAAAGCCCATTTAAGCTTGTTAAGCACAGAGAGGCGGTTTCTGACTTCATGGAGGACCGGCTCGACATCCTCAATTTTAGCATCCGGGATGAGCAATTGGACATCATACGTCGATTGTGATCCATTCTGGATGGTCTGGGTTGGTTGAAGCTGGAAACCATACCGCTTGATGAGCTTTTCCCGGTTGCACAGGGTATCTGCAAGTGCAGAAAGGGTTTTGAAAACCCCTTCAGCCTTGAAGCGGTTGCTCAAGAGGTATTGATGGAGCTTAGACCTCTTTCGCCTGGCACGAGCGGACAGTCCTGGGTCGTTGTCGTCTTCATTTTGAATCTGCCAATGAAAACCCCAGGCTTTGAGAATCGATTGCTGAATTTCCAGCTCGCGCAGGTGAGCCGAAGATTCTGCCTGGGCTGCATTCACGGTGGTGAAGAAATCGTAACAGTCCCGGCATGCCGTGTAGAGGCCAACGATACCAATTGCAAGACCAGCAACATCCATAATGGAAATAGAAAATATGTGATGCTTGGCAGGGTGCTAATAGTCAAGCTCAAACAGATGAAGTCGAGATCTGTATATATAAACTAGTCAGCGGTAGGGCACCTGGTATATTAATCACGTCGACAGGATGCGGCTAGAGAAAAGCACGCTATTAATGGGTAGTCTGGGTAGTTTAAGACGCATAAGTTCTCTGTCAGACGCTAAGGTTATTTCAACCAGAATGACCAGTAAGAATGTCTGCACAGTCTACAGGATATGCACTCCGCCCCAGAGACAAGTATTCTTAGGCCCTCTAGCTGATAGACACGTGTGTAAGAAACCCCGCATTTCGTCCCAACTACCAGTTAGCAAATGGCACAAATGCAAGTCGACTGCTGCCTGTAACGCCATAGCGTTTGTAATTTCATTTGTTTAATCAGGCTGCGCCCGGCTACAGTGTAATCTCTTTTTTTAAGGTCATGATCTGATGTGTCCCGCACTTTAAATAGGTCAACCGGGCCATTAAAGGCCTGCATTATGCATATTGAGGCCATCTAAGGTGGAGATGTCTTATTGGGCGTTGCTCACTGAGTGATGTAGATATTTTGGTTCCGGGGCTGATCCTTGCGGCTTTGAAGACGCGGGATTGGCAATTTCATCCTATCATTTCCATTCGCACGGTCGTCAAAGATAGCAAGGGTCACAGTCGATCTGAAATCTTGCATGGTGAGGGGGTTATAACAGAGTAGAAAGGAATGGCGTTAGGAGACCCCAAGAAACTTGTCAGCAAACTAACAACTATCACTTAAGAAATCTCCTAATATCTGGCTAAAAGGTCGTGCTTGTTCAGGCATCCGGCGCCGCGGTTGTACGTCCCTCGTCCACTTCGCAATAATCTCAAGGCGGGGGCAGTCTCAGAATGAATAGTCAGAGTCGAAAAGTATGTCTTCAGACTCTGTCGTCGCATCTTCGTCTGAGTTTGTAAAGGACTCTTCGACAGGCCACTTATTTAGACCCGCTCGCTGTTTTGCTGACACTGGACAGTTTTCTTCCAAAGCCTCCCTCACCATTTTTCGAGTCCTAGGCTGAAAGATCCGATGGTGTGAAACCACAAATAATACCGCATTGTACGCCATGTTGGTGTCCACAACGTGAGATTGCATAAGCATGTACAAAAGTCGAAAGGCTGAATCTCGCGCGATATCCTTTTGTCCTCTGATCTCTGTTCCCTCTTCTAGATCCCAATCGTCCTTACCTTTCCTCATGTCGTACATGATGTCACGAATGGTGCGGCCTTCAGTGACATCAATAGCAAGAGAATCGAGGGTGTCGCAAAGAAGATGATACTGGGAGAGCTCCATGGGCATGCGGCGAAAGAACTGTCGAAATCCATTATCAACTCCGTAGCTGATCATTTCGGAGTTAGGTCCATCGCCGTATCTTGCCTTGGTCATCTCAGTGGTCTTCCCTTGACCCCGGTCGACCGTATCTGGCAAAATTCCCTCTGCCTGTTTGCTCGCTGTTGTCTTCGCTTGTGTATTGCCATTTTCTTCCCATTTGTAATACAGGAAGTGAGGCAACATGTCTCCCTTTTCGGACTGGTAGAGTGACAATTTGCTTCCGCCATCATATTTAACAGTAACTTTCCCCCCATATTGCTTCGCCAAGTTGGATATTGTTTTGATTAGTGACGCTAAACGCTTCAGGTCATTCTGGTTCAGCTCTTCCCATCTCTTAACCTGGGCTTCCACGTTCTCGACTTGTGGTACTTCAAACTTCCCTCGATAATGATATGCTCGGACGAGCTTTGAAGTTTGTGATACCCAGAGCTGGGCTGCAACGTCCTCTATAGGCAAGTGTCTGCTAATCGCTCGGGTTTTGATTTCAAGGATTGACTCTGGCGGCACTACTCGACCTTCTCCCGTGATAACCAGTTTAGATGGGACAGGGTTGACGCTTGAGGCGCCGGTAGCTGAGGACAACGATAAATCTCTCATACTATCGAGTAGAGGGTCGTCTTGAGGCCCCTCGATCTGATCAGTGGCCACGTATCCGTCAGCTTCGTAGCGTACAACAAATTCTAGATCACAAAATCGATATGCGATGATCCTATGGTGACCAGTGCTATCATTGACCTGGTTGACGGTGTATTCTTCCTCGAATTTATGGCCAAAGCCACGAAACTCATTTGGCGCGATATACCTAGTAACCGCTGCCTCATCTCGGAGAAACAACGCGGTTGTCCCGATGACCTCGACCGCTATAGTAAATGGCTCAAGATTACCAGGGTCCAGGTCAGAGTTGATGAAAGCCAGTAGCTTGCGGATGTTGTTTCGATCGGTTACAACATCAATAGAGCAGACATCGAAAGCAGGGTGTGTAAGGTACAAAGCCCGGAAGAGAGGCTCTAGTGAGCTTTCTGGATAGCGAGCTTCATTTTGGTTTATGTAATATAAGCCCGAATCCTTTTGGAGCTGCTTGGAGGTCCTGGGGGCTGACCAGCGAGGTGGGCTCCCCGGGACGGCGATCGTGGCAGTAGGCCTTTCAATCCAGTTGTAGGACGATAGATGTCTGACGTCGGTGATTGATGCGGGGGTGCAAGGGCTACAATCTTCAATATCGCACCTGTTAATCTCAGCAACAGTTCTAGATGTCATGGTGAGATCAAATCACTGCAATAGTGACCTATGCGTGTTCACTGTAATGATTGAGGACAGCAAACACGCATGGCGACTCCCTCATCTTTAAGCAAAACGCCCGGCCTGGAAGGAGGCCGCTATACGCGCTTCGTATTAGTACACTATTTGCTAGGGCTAGCTCGTGTAGCTACGGGGAACAATTTCCAGTGTCCGATTGGCGAAGTGACTATGTGTGTTGCACAACATACAGAACATCTGCATCATGTCGTGGTCGAAGTGCTCCATATGCAAGTTTCATCATAGTTTCCCATGGCTGCATATTGATTGGTTTCGCCGGTCTCACGTCAGTCGCGAGCAGATCATAAATTTCGTGGGCTCGGAGCCCTGTGGCCAGGGTGTGTCCTCCGATAGCCATAATTATCAGATCATAGCTCTCATCAACACCAGCCTCTTCAAATGATCTCTTCACTTGGAGGGCAAGGTCTGCACCCCCAGCTTTGTCGTCCTCATTCGCGTGATTTGGCTTTCACCGCACTGAGGGGTTGTTGGTTGGTGACGAAATATGTCAAGCCCTGTTGGGTCGAGTTCCAACCACTTGCCCTCAAATGACGTGGCTGATATTTAGGATTCGCGCTATATTCTGAGTCATGCATACTGAGACTATACTAAGGCTTTTACTACACATCACATTCACTACATGGGATGCCGCATCCACCGTCACTCTAGACTCTGTGGGAGGCCCACCAATGTGACAGCTGTCTCAGTTTCGTCCCATACGCACACAACAGCACTGTTGTATGATTTCTATAGGACGCGCTTTACTACTACTATGGACTGTAGGATTAGGTCAAGGGATCGCTAAGTAAGCCCTGCTTTCCAGCATGTACCACAAGTAAAGATCATTTGAGATAGGCAGGAAGTCAGTGATGTTTGGGTGCAATATCGGCTCTGGAAGGTTATTTAAAAGTATCAGAAGTCACTGTTCTTATCCCTGGAGCCTAATGGCAATGCCTGTTGATGGTCGGCCTCCCGCATCTGCAATACGTGGTCTTTGTTGCTTGCTTGCCACGCTCCTCCTCACCGCTTCAGTCGGGAAAAAGGGTGTTGTTTGCTGTTGGTACTCGTGACTGAGACCTTAAATCGTCAGACAGAACTTAAAACTACATCTGGTGCGGATGCGGTGATCTGTCTCGTCCTAATCCGTTGCGCAACATTCCCGCCACGGATAGATATAGTTACAGGCTCCCTCGCTATCGATAGTCATGGAATAGCCTCTGTGAAGATCAAGAGAGACCTCCTCTTCCAGCAGAAAGTTCCTTCTTTTTGTATTTACGGTAGCTCCAAGAAGAGACCAAGCAAGAAGAGACATAGTAAGAGGTAAAGGAAGAAAACCGTAGGGTCAAGCTAGGCGGAGGCATTTGCCTTGCCTAGGATGAGAGTCTTTCAATATTACAACTTCGCCATAAGTACCATTGTTTTGCGCCGCCGTTTACCGTATTTATTTCCCTTCCCTAGCCACCCAACTAGTATAGGCGCTGGCAATCATGCCAGTAAACGCTTTCGGACAGATAATAAGCCACGAAACCCTTTTCCTTCGAACGCAACTACCAAGCCTAGACTAAAGCCATTTCCGGCTCTTGTGGCTTCTTGTCTCGGAGCTGTGGAGAGTTGTGGCTGATTTGCCCCCTCTAACAGGCCATAGCTGGGCTGAATCTAGATTCCTTGGCACTGCCCTCTCGATTCTAGTTTCTAGCGGTTCGCTAAAATTGTCTCCTTGCGGGCTGTTGTCTCTCTTAAGGCTGGATTTAACTATAATGGCCCTTTGTATGGCGCTGTCCTGTTCTAAAAGCGCCATCTCGGCCACAAAGATTCAGCTGAACTGGCTGGTCAGTAACCCCTAGACTCCGTTGAGATTTGTGGAATATTTAAGATAATGACCAGCCCCTGTGTTACTGAAGCGCCAAAGCTCTTCGACTAATCTATCAAGATGTGGCTTCCATTACCATTTCTTCTGCCCATTGCGTTGCTGGCACAAGTGATAGCTGCCCAGAACGCTGGGCTCAACACTCTACCCGTCATCTGCGCCGGTGTCAAAGAAGTGTCAACATGCGAGATCAGAACCATCGTGCCAAGTGGTGTCAAGGTCAATATGAGAACCATCAAGGTCCCCACGGTAGGCCAGATTCAATTAGCACTTGTAGACAGCCTGTATACTAATACCAGGCAGTGGAACAAGTGCAAAAGCCGCGTATCGGCGACACGGAGCTGCCCAACCCTCAAAAAGCCCCTCAGGCGTTGTAAAGTATGGACTTGCATCCCCGGTAAGGCTTATCATCCAAAAGATAAAAAGAGTTAACTGACACTGGTTCAGGCTGGGAGAAGAAATCGAAACAAATCCCGTCCAGTCTAACTATTCTTACCAAGGAGATCGATCTCTGCGATGAGATTCGTCGGGCGCTTGGCAAGAGTCTGGGGGATAAGTTCATCAAGTCATCAGAGGCCATCTGCGGTTGCTTCACTCGCTTGCAAACCTTAGCGACGACAGGTTCCTTCACGGCCATGTCAATTCGGGGTGAGATAAGCGCAGCTACCACAAAGCTCGCAGACGACACCCTTAGTATTGAAAAGGTACTATATCCCCATTTCTCTCTCTAATTCTCCTCTAACTCGTCCAAGTGTTTTGGAAAAGTTAGTCTGCCAATTCTCAACAACAAAGCTGAGATTGCCAATGTTCTCAAGTCGATCGCTCCTTGGGTCATCGCCCAAGCCAAGGATGTAAGTCTTTGATTCTCCCTGAGTAGCTATATATCTCAGAACTGATACGTCGCAGATTGACCTTTCAGTCTTCCAATCTCTCGCCCGTGTAGTCGCTGCCTGTCAATCCGGTAACTGCAACGCAAACTCCATCGGCGCCGCAGTCAATGCTTATCTAGCCCCGTCGTTCCAACTCATGGAGCCCCCAATCAAGTCGGTACTTATACAGTGGGATGGTGCCCTGACTCGTATCCAAGAAAGAGTCAAGGATATTAATGAAGCGGCTGACTCTCTGGCATCCAACTACGATACCATGCGAGCTGAATTCGATTCAAGCAAGCAAAAGATTTGCGAGGAGCTAAATCGGTGTGATGGACAGGGAGAGGGAGTCCCGAAGTTCCTCGACCAGGGTTAGTCTGTAGTACCTTTACGATGACTGCACAAGTACTAACCACTTGCAGTTGATGAGGTTATTGAAGCCGCCAACAGACTCTGGCCAGTCCGAGGCCCCCTTGACGTTCCATCTAGCAGGCTCCGCGACAGGTTATCTGAAACAATTCAACTCAGAAAAGACATCAAAAAGTATCCAGAGGCGGCAAGCCTAGTCTCCACGATCAAGCAGGGCAAGTTCAAAAAGATCAGCGACATCTTTTTATTCATGCCCATCGTTCAACGCCTACCGGAGCTAGCCAAGCAGATTAAGATTGACCTTTCACCACTCCAAGACGTCATCAAACAATACAAGCAGCCATCCGGAGAGGCCCACGAGAACGTATGGTCCCTCAGCTGGTCTAACATTATCTGGCCAGATACCGAACTCACATCCGACTCACCCGAAGCAGATGCCGCATTGATCGCCGAACTAGACGCAGTAGACGACCTGGTCAGAAATTACCTTTCGGGCCCTCTCCTCGCATACAGCAACGGTATGTTCATAATGGATGCTGAGCTTCGGGGCTTCTCGGTAGTCAACGGCTCATTTGCCATGGAGACCAAGGTGGCGGCGTATAACCGATGGACGACAATCTCTATGGACATGCCATGCTCCAAAAAGGAGACCAAGGTGTATAAGAAGAGTGGGCTTCAAAAGACCTTTTCATGGAGGACGTATTTCAAGTGCAAGGTAGCTCCCGTGACGGCATATTTCCCCAAGACTCATGTGCCCTATATCAGGATTCGAGGTGGAGCGGGAATAGATCCCAACGATCAGTAGTATCTCCTTTATTATCTTCTTTTCTTAGGTTTTATCTATTTGAATAGGCTAGATTCGGTAGCAGTGCAACTGTTCGAAGTTCTGCAGAGGGGACCATCCCAGTCATATGATGTCATTTAAGTATTCCGCCCGTTCTAATAATTACTGCTTTGGCCAATTGTTCCCAAGTGACTGTCTTCGCTATATTAAATACACATCTTAGGTTCGTGTAACTTAGATCATTCCTCGGTATAAGATGACTCTTTATTATGTAACTGGCTGTACTGAGATCCTAGCTGTTCTTGACCGATAATGTAACATACATAGTAGCTCGTAGTCCTCCTCCACTACAACATATCCACGTTCATTACTCTGCATAGGTATCTCCATATTCCCATCTTGAACAGTTGGGA
The DNA here is from genome assembly GCA_001513835.1 of Fusarium temperatum. Lineage (NCBI taxonomy): Eukaryota > Fungi > Ascomycota > Sordariomycetes > Hypocreales > Nectriaceae > Fusarium > Fusarium temperatum. The sequence continues at coordinate 316,997 of LJGR01000004.1, read as the reverse complement.
TACTTTCGGCATACCGTAACTTTCTTCAATAGAATGATGATGAACCTCGACGCGAGGCAGCCGAGGCAAATGAAAGATGCACGCAATCTTCCAGAAATCTAATCATGTACATTAATAAACCTGTAAACAACACAGCGACCGGTAAACAGGGTCACCGGAGCAGCTTAGGATAAACCAACGACGGTTCGTTCTGGCTCACGTTGGCTCACGACAAGGGAAAAAGTCAAAGGCAAATTTCCATATCAACAATCTTTGTGATTGATATTGCACTTGCCAAGAGTAAGCAAAGCAAAGACCCTCCTCCCGCGATTCAATAGAGATAACGGACGCGCTATGAGCCTGGGCGATCTTGCTACTTTGGAACAGGCATTTGCTTTGTACCATCCACGCAGCTCAGCCAACGGGGCCTAGCATCAGAATATGCTTCAAGTGCAGGTTGCATATCAAAGGCATCTAACGTCCCGACCTTGATGATAGTCAGACCAGGAAAGGATTCGCCTTGTCGATAACAAGTGCTCCCACAATCAGCGCAAAAATAGCTAGTGATCCCATTTCCACTATCGGCGAGTTTCTCAAACACTTTTGGTGTGCCTTGACTGAGGTTGAAATTCTGCTGAGGGACCAAGATATTAGTGCTAAATGCACTTCCGCTGATTTTGCGACAATCGCCACAATGACAAAGGGCCTGCTTGAGTAATCAACGGGCTGATACCAGTAAAGCTGCATTTGCCAACAGATACTACGTACCTGTACCACAGGCTCCCCCGTGTAACGGTATCGGATCTTTCCACATAAGCAGCCGCCTTCTGCCATCTTGAATATGCAAGACGCTTTTTGAAGATTAGAGAGGATTTACTTGGAACACAATTTTCTTTGTGATTAGCAACAGCAAGAGACTCTACAATTTGTTGTCTTTTATCCGGGAATCCCAAAATGGTAATATTGAAGACCCGAGATCCTCGGCAGAATTGGTTGTGTACCCCGCTCATAGCATTATGTATATTTCCACGATTGCCAATTCTCTCAATTGAAACAAGTATCAACTATATATCCCTACAAGTGGATCGAGTCTCACTTACATTGACGCCTTAAGGCTTACCATTCTTCGCTATGAGACGACTTGACGGAAAGATAGCCATCGTGACTGGTTCTTCCAGCGGCATAGGCCGTGCGATTTCACTAGAGTTTGCCCGAAATGGTGCTAAAGTGATCTGCGCAGATTTGACCGAGAAAGCCCGTGCTGATGTTGCCTCTGAACTGGCTATCACAACGCACGATCTGGTCACAAAGGAAGGCGGAGTAGCCGAGTTCTTCAAGGTTGACGTTACCAAATCCGAAGAACAAGAGGCTTTAGTGAAATATGCTGTCGAAAGGTTTGGCAGACTGGATATGTGTGTCTCTCATTCTTGTTCTTATATTGCAACGATCTGGCATCTCGACCTTGCGCAAACTTCCAATGATAGCCTTGCTAACAGACCTCATTTCAAGAATGGTTAATAACGCCGGTGTTGCCATGGAAGCCAAGGATCCCCAACCTATTTGGAGCTTCGACCAAACCGTCTTTGAGAAGGACATTAATATCAACGTGCTTGGAGTCTTGCTTGGATGCAAGTATGCTTCCGCCCAGATGATTAAACAAGATCCTCTCCCGTGTGGCGACAGAGGCTGGATCTTGAATACAGCCAGCGTTTTTGGCCTGGTTGGCAGCCCAGGTATCGCTGGTTATGTGACATCCAAGCATGCTGTGATGGGACTTACCAAAGCATCGGCATGGGATTGCGCGCCGCACCGAATCCACGTGAATGCTCTGTGTCCTGGGTGTAAGTACTTTCATTCAACGTTCAGCTACCCAAAACCCTATCACCACCAGAAAGTAACATTGCGCAGATACGGAAACGGCCTTTATAGCTGGTCTTGAAGGACAGAACAGAGCCCAGGTGGAAGCACTCCACCCTTTCGGAGGGCTAGGACGTCCGGAATACATTGCGAGAGCGGCCTTGTTCTTGGTTTCGGAGGATAGCAGTTGGGTGACGGGTATAGGTTTGCCTGTAGATGGGGGCTATACAGCATTTTAGTCAATGTTAAGCTATAGGTATTTAGGAGAAGTCTCCAAGTATATGATGCCTCAAATTGATTTTATGTTATTTCAGCATGGTATTGAAACTTACAATAGCCTACATGTGTCGGCTGCATCAGTTAGTATTTATCCGCCAAGTAGCTCAGCCTCCTTGCTACGATTGCGCCTATGATCTTTCCTATGATACTGAGTAGGTCTATCGGTCTGTATGCTTTAGGTGATGTGTAGTTTGCCTTTCCCAGCTCTTTCAGCGCTACTATAGTCGATTGTCTGAGGTGAGATTGACAGTAGCCAAGCCCCGCCCTGGACTTATGGATGTGGATTGTGACGTGTACCGCAACATCGGTGACTGTGGATTCTTAGATTTATCCGTCTAGGCTTGTTCTGGTCCATGGTCATTGTAGCTTCGGAAGCGCGTCACGTAGGATCACTCAATATGCCGCTTCATCAATCGCCTTCCAATCCCATCTCTTGTGCTGCTGGCCCAAGTACCAGCTTTCGGAAGCAGTGCAAGCGATCAAGGATCTACAGGAGCAGGAATAGTCCTGTCATTGCAGTTCTTTGTAAGAATTACCTTAAGCAAATTTTCTTGCATGGGGGCCCTTGCAATGTATTCCATCATATCAGACTTATACCTGTATCATCTGGGTAGGTCCTTGGCTTAGTCATGAGAAGGATCCGAGTTATGTAACTGGTTGCATTGAGCTGCTAGCCGTTCTTGACCGACAATCTGACATATCCTCCCCCACTCCAACATACCTAAATATAATGGTCTTCACCAACCACTAAACACAGAAACCATGCCTCTATGCGCCTTCTGCCGCACTTTTACTGTTGATCAAGATCGTTTTTACCTGGAGTTCCACCCAAACCTCGCCTCGCTGAAGAAAAGCGCTGAAGACGGCTGCGACTTTTGTCATCTTTGCTGGACAAGCTTCAGACGGGAATGGTCAGGTTCTGAGATTGAATCTGTCCTCAAAGACGAAGTTCCGGAAGGGGTTACTAAGTTTGAGCCGGGTATTTGGATTTATGTCCACTTTACAGACTACAGTCCCTCTCTGACTCAACCGCGCATCATCGTATCGTGCGGGAGATACAATCCTATCACTTCTGTGAAGGAAAGCAGCCATGGACTTAGCTACATCAACCTGACCGTTTATGGGTAAGATTGCTTATATTTAGAGCACGATGTTAGAAAAGCCTCTAATATGCTCGACAGCAAAGAGGGAACTGTGGCAGGTTCTCGAACACCTGGACGGATCTGCACAGCAGACTATGAGCCTGACTCATATCTCACCTTGATCCAACGTTTCCTCGAAATATGTACAAAGTCCCATCAAGCATGCGGTGCTGATGTGCCGTACGACATGCCCACCAGGGTCATCGACGTTGGCAACAGGAAGCAAGGAGACCTTCCACGACTTGTCGTTACTGACCAGAGCATGAAGGAGAAATATCTTGCCTTGTCCTATTGCTGGGGGCCCGGTACAGACACCTTCACCCTCAATCACAAGACGATGGAAGAAATGCTAAGAGGCATCTCCGAGTCTCGACTCGTAGCCGCACATCGCGATACGATAGCGTTATCCCGACAGTTGGGTATTCAATACATCTGGATCGACGCTCTATGCATAATCCAAGGCGACAAAGATGACTGGGAAAGTGAATCAAAACTCATGGCGAAGGTATATGGCCACGCAACCCTTACTATCACCGCAGGGAGATCAGGCGATGCTCGAAACTCCTTCATCGCCAATAGTTACAAACAACCTGCTCCTTGTTGCGAGTTTCCTCTTGGAGATGGCCAAGGTGGGAATGTTATTGTTGGGCCATTGAGATCCGCTGACTATGGTATTACTGAGACTCGCGGATGGTGTTGTCAAGAAAAGAGACTGAGCCGTCGAATTGTGTTCTTCGGCAAAGAGCAGCTCTTTTTTCTGTGTCGAAGCTCCGGTTACTCGGAAGATCGCAGCTATCAGGAGGGTAAATCTATCTTACTACACAGCTTTCTAAACACTGGTAGCGGGGATACGCAAGTGATACGAGATCGACTCCTTCAGTATTGGGACGAGATTGTAGTCGACTTCTCTCGACGCCAACTATCGAACCCTCATGATATCTTCGCTGCCCTTGCCTCCATCGCTGCGCCTATCTCTAAAGCTTTGCAGTCACGTTACCTGGCCGGTCTCTGGGAGTGTGATCTCGTTCGATGTTTGTTATGGAGACCTGGCTATAGAGTGAGCAGCTTCTTTGGACCCGCAACGAGACCTTTGCCGACTGTTTTTGCACGCGCCCCCGTGATCAGAGCGCCTTCTTGGTCTTGGGCTTCCATTCAAGGTGGCGTCAAACCTCTCACACTTCAGCGATTCCGGAGGATGAAGACAGAGAGCGAAAGTGGAATCCCATTGATCAGGCCGAAGCAATATCGTTGGACTGTAGATCCTCAGTGTGGAGCTGACACACTACACATGCCGTCTTGCGAGCTGCAGTTTCTGGGACGGGTTCAAGAAGCCACTGTCCTCACGAGAACACCGTCTAGCGACTTCATCGCTTCGCTTCGAAAGCAAAAGAGGCCAGCGGGTACTATGCGTCGGCCAGTTGTGCTAGGGCGCAGGGAGATGAAGGAAGGGAGTCTGAATAAAGATATGTCAGCTTTTGTGGCGCTAGGAATTTTTGACTTTGACGAGGAGAGTATGGAAGAGGTCTTTTGCTTGCAACTTACACTTGAGGAGGGGCTTATGATCTGCAAGAAAGATGATGCGACCTTTCAGCGCATAGGAGTCTTTCAGGCATGTAAAATGGATTGGTTTGACAGTGTAGTAGAGTCGGAAATTAGCTTGGTATAAGCTTGGTATAAGGGAATGCAGATCAAATACAGGCTGTTATACTACAAAGTGGCTTCCTCCTTTCAGAGGGTATTAACTACTATTTAGTTATTTCACCTACGGCAATAACCGTTGCTTTCATTGATATGTATCTACTTGTTGTGCTCCATCATATTAAGCCCTTTTTCCTCCATATCTCTTCACATTGTATGCGAACCCCAGAATATCGAGGAATATCTCCCATCTCACAATTCCTCCAGTACGTGCCCAATATCTTGCATTGCGCCGAAGAAGTAGCTCTCATTCCCGCTAGGTATGCAGGTGTAGCCATATGCGGATAGTATCGGGATCTCGAGCAAGCGGATTCAATTATATGGCAGATCCTATCCACAGCAAACTCCATAGTTACCTCAGAAACCGTCTCTTCACTTCCATTAGAGGTTGTGAGAATAGCTATCACAGCGGCGCAGCGGTATATGTCACTGCATTTCCCTTTCTCTGTCTTGTCCATTCCTAGCCTTAGAAGCTGCGCCATTGCTCGAGTGAGGCTCTCTGATAAATTGGTGGAGTCTTTGCTTTGAACCAGAGAGACGAAGAGCCAGAATGTCTCTGCTGGACATCCAACTCTGTCGAAGAAGTCTTGGCCCAGCGAACTTCGATGCCAGTCGTCAAAGATGAGGCCGCTCTTGGTATTGCTGGTGGACTGTCTGACCAGGGCTCCAATGGTATCCCACCATGCGAAGTAGGCGACAATCTCTTCTAAACCTGTGAAGCGTCTTGAGAATTGCTGGAACTCTTCACTGTTGCTGCAATGGCAATCTAATAATGAGCGGGCTCCACGTAGATGACAATCCCATTCGCCAAAGACGCCATCTGAGACGACTTCGAAGAAAGCAAAAACGGCTATGCCCAGAAAAGCAGCTGGATCAGCAGTGTTCAGAGCCTCACTAAGACTCTTGAGAGCTGCGAGTCGATGCCACATGAGCGTATCGTCATCCTGCGCTCCCTCCCCCGACGATAACGACGACGGTGAGGTTGGCAAAGCAGTATCAGTCGTTGATCCCCTCCTCTTACTAATCCTCGCCCTCAAAAAGTAATCAACTTGATCAATCAGCCCCAAGCCCTGATCCACACAGAGATCATCATTCGTCGCCAACCTCGCAGTCTTCAAACTACTCCCAAACGCCAACAAGTGCTCCACAACCTCATGCTGGTCCGTCGCAAGCGACTTCTCAATAACAGCGCTTCTATTCTCAGACCTGCTTGGCTTCGGCGTCGGATTCGCTGCCCATACAACTCGCTGTGGATAATCTCCGCATGCGTAACCTGATTCGACGCAGGGTCGACAGCGTGGTCTGTTGAGATCGCATTTGACGCCCCGGGCTTTGCAGGTCTGACAGTCCCGATCTCGGCGGATCCCACGTGGCTTGCCCCTTGGGAAATTGGTGGGCTTTGACCGAGGCATTATTACGAGAGGATAGACTATGAGAGTATGTGATGTGCGATGGATAATAGATTACTTTCCGAATGAGGTGGATTACGGGGCAGAAATGGGGATGGAGGATATAACGCAATGCAAATGATGTAGGGTTAAAGATGGATCTGCATTTTTGGCTGTTGACTCGTGTAGATAGCGCGGACTTGACTAAAGATTTGGTTGGTTTCCTTGTTTGGTCTGGTGCAGAACTCGGAGACGCTTGCGGGGGTGGCACGCTCCGCTGAACTCGACTCGACTCCTCTTATCAGCATCCATCATCACAGGAACCAGAGCGTTATCGCAATGGCCGGGTATAGTGACGGGAATACTCTCTCTCACTTATCTCACTATCTCACGCTGATCCACTTTTGACAATCCGGGCTCCACATCCTCCATTCTCCAGTTGAACTACCCTAAATGAACCGATCCATAATCCAATTCTCTGCAACAAACTACGTGCAAGAAGAGTTTTCACGGTTATTTAGTTTAAACATTATATAACCATTCTAGAGGATATTCCGTAACATCTTTTCTATTTTACGCCAAGCAGTGCATTCTATTTATTTGTCTACTTTGTCTTACGATCTTGTCGTCTGGAGCCGTGACTTATCAGCTCGAGTGAGTGTGTGGTTGAACTACACAGCGGCCCCAGTACGGGTGGCAATTTGGTTCCAGAATAGCTGCTGTATGAAAACCTGGTATCATAAACGTTCCGCTATAAACGCTGCAATAGGTGCACCTGGAACCTGGTATTCTCCAAACTTCCTGGATATCTCAGTCCCGTAGGTAACTTGTACTCCTTCTCATGGCCACCTTCGACAAGTTTCGCCCAAGCTGGTTGTTCCTCTTCCTCTGAATCTGCGCTCTTGGGCGGTAGGAGAGCTTGGTAAAGTAGCCACTCAAGCGGGTATTTCTTTTCCTCTCCTTTGACGCTGCTCCCAGGTAGCACCACATCAGCTCCAGGGCTATCCACAACAAGCAATAAACTTCCTTTAGGCGCTGTCTCAGTCAGCCTCAATAAGAACGCTGTGGTTTTGGATATCGAGATCGAGTAAAATTCGTGGAGTGTGAAGAAGACTGTGATCAGTGCCGGGTTCGGCCCAATCATCGCACGTATAGTTGTACTGTCGCTTTCGAGGATGTCCAAGTTGTTGACAGCTAGATTTATAGCGCAAGATGGGATGGCAGAGATATTTGAAGCGTGCGCCTTGGCTGTTGCATATTTGGAAAGAGGAGGAGGATGTGTGAGAGTATGTTGTAGTTTCGTGACAATGCCTGACCAATCGTGCCTATCAATGAGGTTGAGATCAATCATAGCGCTTTCGTTGTGATCAGATGGCTCAAGCCGGGGAAGTTGGTCGAGCTTGCTTTCATGAGAGTGCTTTAGCAATGACACGGACGCTAACAAGTCAGATCCTCCTCGCCCAAAGCACACAATTTTGGAAGGATTCTGTCCATCATTGCGAAGAAACTGTTGAACCCATGCAGCCTCACTCATCTCACTGCACATCCACGCCAACACATTTCCCATCGTCAGAGCCTTACTCGGACTCCAGCGAATCGTATAAGACTCCAAGAACTCTTCGCTCCCGAACGCTTTGCAATAGTCCTTTTGCTCAAGAGCCTCCCTGATCTCGCGCAGCACTGGTTTCAAAGCACTGAACTCGTCCACGGCAGGAAATGTAGTCCTGATTGTGTCAAGAATGAGTTGTTGATGTTGAACAGATAGAATCTGAATCTGTTCCATTAAGCTAGCAGTATCCTTCACTGCTGTAGGCGTCTTTTTGGCGGGTTTGTGAAGATAGCTTGGGCCAGTCCATCCTGGGCGGCGAACTGGCGGTGCAACTGGGGCCTTGGATGCACCGCTGGAGGCCGGTTTGCCATGCTTTGGTTGCGACTGTGCACTGCGCTTGAACTTCTTCATGATATATCCCCAAAGAATGGATATTTGACTATTTTAGGGTAATCGGGCACAAGCTTGGGTGAGAGGCACAGGGTTGCTGCTAAGCGAAACATTTACGAAAAAGTAAAAATTACAAGCTCATAAACGGCAAAAGTATTTTCCGACATCGCCGCAAGATGGGTGGCTAAAGGCGCGTCGGAGCCCCACATAACCGACCAAGATGCGCGATGCCACTCTGTACAATAATATATACTTACGGAGGAGAGGGAGACTTAAGCCTATCTGGACCTAAACTTGTAAAGATCTTCTAAGTTATCATCTGATTTATTGCCCCACAAGACACCATCGCCACCAATTCCAATCCTTCTGGCTTAGATGTAGTTCTATATTAGCATCCAGCAAGCAAAAAAGCAGACTCTGGATAGAAATGCACCCCAAAGTGATAAGAATGTTGGTAAATATTGACAAGTCTCAGATTAAACTACATAACTTAGTATTGCCCCTCAACAGTCATGGTGCCCGTCTTGGTGATCAAGAACTCATCAATAGCAACATCCTTACCACTCTCTTTTCCATGTCCACTTTCTTTGATTCCTCCAAAGGGCGCCTCAGCTGAAGAGCTGTTACCTGCGTTCTACACCATAGGTTAGCTTCCCGTTACCAAGAAATCTGGTAGATCGACTTACCAGCCCAATCATTCCAGCATCAAGGTTCTCAAACATTCTCCATAGCCTATCCACATTCTTGGTAAACACGTAACTTGCTAGGCCATAAGGTGTGTCGTTGGCTCTTTGAACAACCTCTTCTTCTGACTCAAAGCGGTAGACGCCAAGGAGAGGCGCAAAGATCTCTTCGTGTGTCATGAGCATCTCGTCTTTCATCTCTGTCAAGATAGTCGGTTCCATGAAATAACCCTCCCCATCGTAGCGTTTCCCTGTTCCGAGGACAGCTTTTGCTCCCTTGCTGACAGCATCTTCATACAACTCTTCTGCTTTATCGAGGCCTCGCGTAGTCGTCAACGCGCCCAACGTAGCACCATTCATCATACCATGGCCCAGCTTCAGCTTCCGAGTTTCAGATACAAGTCTCTCAACAAAAGAGTCATAGATATTCCTCTGAACAAATACTCTGTTAGATGTGACGCAAGCTTGACCCGCGTGTCTCCACTTCAGAGCCATGAGCTGGTTCATGGCCTGATCAACATTGGCGTCATCGAACACGATGAATGGGCAGTTCCCGCCAAGCTCAAACGTCGTCTTCTTGAGATTCTGGGCACATAGACTGGCGATAATCTTGCCAACTCTCGTGCTACCAGTGAAACTTACCTTCTTCACAAGCGGGTTCAGGCAAAGAGCTTCAGCGACTGCTGGGGTATTCCCAAGTGACGTTGTAACCACGTTGAGGGCACCGGGCGGGAAGCCTGCTTTCAACGCTAGGTAAGCTACTGAAACTGCTGTAAGGGGTGTCTCAGGCGAGGGCTTGATAACCATTGTGCACCCCGCAGCGAGAGCAGCTGCTGCTTTACGCAATGCTAGAGCGATAGGGAAGTTCCACGGCACAAGAGCAGCCGCAACGCCAATAGGTTGTTTGATAGTCATAGCGCGCCGACCAGGAATAGCACAGGTGATCGAGGACCCATGCGCTCTGTCAGCCTCACCGGAAAACCACCAGACGAACGTAAGCGCATAGTCAATTTCGCCGCGAGCCTCTTCCAACGGCTTGCCAGTCTCATGAACAAGAATATGAGCTAGATCCTCTCGTGCCGCGACCATCAAATTGTACCATTTCATGATGGTTTGAGCGCGGAAGCGCGGTGTTGTCTTTGAGTAGCTCTTGAAGGCTTCATAGGACGACTTCACTGCTTCATCAACATCGGATGCTGTGCAGTCTGGGCATGATGCCCAGGTCTTGCCGGTTCCTGGGTCGATGACATTGAAGGTCTTGCCTTCATTTGAGGTGACGAATTCTCCATTGATGAGAGACTGGGGATGAAATAGGGAATCGTCTGTGAGGCTGAAGGGCAGATGATGTGGGCTTCCCATGATGATGTGTGTTCGTGGTGTGGAGGGGAGGAAAAGAGAGTCTGAGGAGTGATTATCTCAAGAAAAGGGTTGGAATTTTAGGTGGCTGATGGTGCGTTCCTGATATGATAGATCGTCAGAGTTAGTTTCTTGGTCCGTCCATCGCCCGATGATATCCTTCCAGTTCAGGTACCGACCGACCCGTCACAGGGACCATGGCAAGGTCCGCTTTTACCCCGCGCTGAAGCATCACAGGAACATCTGACACTAATGCCAATTAGGAAGGGAATCTAATCGTGATGCGCGCAGCTTGAGCCAACAATCGAGGAGCAATTCTCAATATCGCTGTGTGCCATTGAAGACGAAATGTGCCAGAAAATCACTGCATGTGGCACCAGGTGTACAAATGATCTTATGCAAGGACTGGATATCCATTTGAGACAACGAGATATATGATGGATAACATTTTTGTTCTTATTAATACTAAAAGAGTAGTAACTAAATGTGCTGATCCTGTTCCTAAGCTTATACACAGCGACCTCCGTCAACCTGTAAGATTCATGTTAGTATCAGTGTATCGTAGCTCATCGATAGTGGCCATACCTCGAGATCCACACCAGTAATGAAAGATGCTTCATCACTTGCCAAGTAGCAACAAGCATTGGCGATATCGCTCGGCGTCGAAGGTCTGCCCATAGGAATTGTAGAAACGAAGCCCTTTCTGTTCTCCTCGGTATCAGGCTTGCCGATAAACAGATGTGTCCTATCGCCCAGTTAGAAATTTCCCATCGCCACTGTAAGGTAATACTCACATCCCAGTGCTTCCAACAACTGGTGAAACAGAGTTGAACCGAATCTGCTTGGGTCCATACTCAACAGCCATCGTCTTGGTAGCATTGATAACAGCCGCTTTCGAAGCGTTATACCACGTCAACTCAGGTCTAGGTCTAATCCCCGCGGTACTTGCAACCTGGATAAAACACCCCGGCCTGCCGTCTTTCAAAAAGTACGGCACCAGCACATTAGTAGAGTAATAAACACTCTTGACATTGACATTCATCACGAGATCAAAGTCCTTGGGCGTGACGTCCTCAGTTGGCTTCTTGGAGTACGCTGCGCCAGCATTGTTGACGACGATGTCGAGCTGCTTGTACTTCTCAATAGCAAAGTCAAGAACTCGACGCCAGTCATCGGGGTTGGTCACGTCGGCGCGGGTGAAAGAGCAGGATAGTTCTTGAGCAACAGCTTGGCCCTGTTGCTCGTTGAGGTCTGTGATTATGACATTGGCGCCTTCGGAGATGAATTTTGTGGCGATGCCTTTGCCGAAGCCTGATGCACCGCCTGTGACGATTGCGGTCTTTCCTTGGAGACGGCCAGACATGATGATGAATGTGAGATTTTGATAAGAGTTGAGTGTGTAGATTGAGTGAGAGGGAGAGTGTTTTCTTGCTTGGTCTGTATTTTTATGTGGTGATTGGCTTCCCCACGTTTTAGTGACTTGGGTGGGCGACTCCGTTTCACTCCCTTCCAGAAGAGGAAACCAATGAAGACAAGGGCCAGAACTAGTGAGAGTGCGGGGTAATTTAGCAGTCACAGGAATAAAAAAGTCTTGGCTGTATCCATACTCACATTCACAATCGGCATTAACCACCAACGGGCATGATTACCAGTCCGAGATCGGCAGACCAGATACTAGACTGTTTTCATTATCTTGTAGACTCCAGTCCTCCTCTGACCCTCTCCCTATCTCACCATTCACTTCAACTTATTCACTCCCATCATGTCAGACAGCAAAGTATTTCGCGTCCTCGTTCTCCCCGGCGACCATGTCGGTCCTGAAATCATGGCCGAGGCCCTTAAAGTCCTCGATATAATTGAAGCAAGTCGTCTAGACATTCGATTCGAGCAAGACACAGACATCGTTGGCGGATGTAGTATCGACAAGCACGGCACTCCCGTCACAGATGCCGTCCTCGAAAAAGCACTAGCCAGCGACGCCGTTCTCTTCGGTAGCATCGGCGGTCCAGAATGGGCGGGCGTCGAACCTACTCCCGAATCAGGGCTCTTAAAGCTGCGTCAACGCCTCGATGCATTTGCCAACCTGCGTCCCTGCGAGATTCTCGTTCCAGCGCTAGTCAGCGCATCGCCTATCAAGGCTGAGCTTGTAGCCGGGACAAAGTTCATCGTCGTTCGAGAGAACTGCGGCGGTGCTTACTTTGGAAAGAAGGAAGAGAGTGAAGACGAAGCGTCCGATCTTTGGGTCTATTCACGACCTGAGGTTGAAAGATTGGCTCGTGTGAGTGCAGCCGTTGCGAGAATCCTCCACACGAGCAGTGGGAAGGCGAATGATGGAAGTAAGCCCGTTGTTTGGAGTGCAGACAAGGCCAATGTTCTTGCGAGTGGTCGTCTCTGGAGGCGTGCGACTACAGATATCTTCAACAAGGAACTCACCGACATTGATCTCCGGCATCAACTCGCCGACAGTCTCGCCATGTTAATGGTTCTCGATCCCAAGCGCTTCAACAACAGCGTAATCCACACCGACAACACGTTCGGCGACGTGCTCTCCGACATCTCCGGTGGCATCACAGGCACTCTCGGTGTTCTTCCCAGCGCAAGTCTCGCTGGCGTTCCAGGTGAAGGATCCTGCAAAGGAATCTACGAACCTGTTCATGGTAGTGCGCCTGATATCTCGGGCAAGAACCTTGCCAATCCTGTGGCGCAGATCTTGAGTCTGGCGATGATGTTGCGATACTCGTTTCTTCTGGAGAAAGAAGCTGATGCGATTGAGCAATCTGTTGCAAAGGTCCTGGATACCAAGGAGGGTGGTGGGTTGGAGATTAGGACGAAGGATCTCGGGGGTAGTGCCAAATGTAGTGAGGTTGGAGATGCGGTTTGTAAGGTCCTGAAAGATTTGTTGGAGAATTAATACGAGTCTTGACAGGAGAACCACGAAGCAGGTGGAGACTTCAGAATAACAGCATTGTTAGATTTTAACCCGTAAACCTGAGGCCGAATAATTGTGACTCGTGCTAAGCAGATCAGAGCAAGTGCCGAAGCACGGACCACGGCGTACGATGCTTCGTCTGAGATAAATGCGCGCTATTCTCATCAGACAAGGGCCATACCTCCACCGCCCAGGGAAAGCTCTGCCAAAGGCCTCTGCAGTGTCCAGGTGCAGACTTGGTACCATTCCCTTACTGAGATAACGCGCAGGAAGTTTCATAATTGTGCATTCAACTTGTTGTATCGCGAGGGGAAAGGTTGGGGGACCTCAAGATCTCTCAGCATAGAATCACTTATTCCAGCAGTGTCACAGATTTAGGATCAGTTAGACAGCTTATGAGCATTGCCCATCTCTCATATGCCAGCACTATACACTTATGCTAACATGATTCGCAGTTGAAACTTGTGGCTGAGAGCTTAAATCAGCAGACAAAACTTAGACTAGGGCTCAGACAATGCCTCTTGTGGCTCAAATCACGATGGGTGCATTACCTTTACAAACTGGCTCTGCTACTCTACGGTAGAATTCTGGAGCGGTACTGTAGTAAGAGTGTAGCTTGGCACAGTTGACTAACCTCGATAGCAAGAAATAAGATCTCGGCGATACTTCCCGACTCTGTGGCACTGACAGCGCACTATTTGGGCTCAGCTACGCCACCATTCAATAGCCATACAAGTCATGTTGAACTATTCCACAAATTGAGTCTAGTGTCCAAGCTACACTGACTAGTCACGACGGCCAGAGAATTTAGTAGTCACTAAGGAAAGTCAAGGTTAGGCATGCAAAATCAAGGTCTAATTAATAGCTCGACTAGAAGGTCATTATTCTAAAAGGCTCCCGGAAGAAGAAGAGGTGAAGGAAATGCTAGCATCTAGAGAAGGGCTGCAAAGAGAGCAGCGAAGAGGGTAGCAGCTCCAACAACCTGCTTGCCGGCACCGTTGACGATGGCGGGGACGGTGCCAGTGGGCTTGGCGGGGCAGCCAGGTCCGCTGCAGCCAGGGACAAGGGTGACAACCGTGGTGCTGGGGCAGCTGGGGCCAGAGCACTGAGGAACAGGGCTGGGGCAGTTGGGGCCAGAGCAGTTAGGAACAGGCTTGGGGCAGTTGGGGCCAGAGCACTGAGGAACAGGGCTGGGGCAGTTGGGGCCAGAGCAGTTAGGAACAGGCTTGGGGCAGTTGGGGCCAGAGCAGTTAGGAACAGGCTTGGGGCAGTTGGGGCCAGAGCAGTTAGGAACAGGGCTAGGGCAATGGGGGCCAGGGCAGTGAGTAGTGCCGTTAGTCCAGGTGCCGTTGGTAGGAGGGTGAATGTAACCACCGTGAGTAGGAACCTTGGGAGCAGGGCACATGGGGCCAGAGCAGACAGGGACCTTCTCAGCCTTGCAGTTATCAGGGGTACCCCAGCTGTTCTCCCAAGGCTTGTAGATAACGGTCTTCTCCTTGCAGCCGCAGTCAGCAGCGACGAAGAAGGTCTCGTGGTTCCACCAGTCGTGGCACTCCTGTGTCTTGTAGACAATCTTTCCGGCACAGCTGCCACCGGAGCAGAACTTGGGGACGTATTGCTTACCACCCTGGCAAGAACACTTCTCGGTGATGTAGACCCACTCGTTGTCACAGTCGCTGCCGTTGACCTCAATGAAGATGAAGACGGTGCGGTCAGAGCCCTTAGTGTAGCACTTTCCGTTGACGCAGATCTGGACGGCGGTGACGGTAGCGGTGGTGGTGCTCAGGGCACCAGTGATGGCGGTGGTGAAGGTGGTGGTGACAGTGGTCTGGTCGGTAACGGTCTTGGTAACAGAGTCAGTGACAGTGGCGCCGGCTCCGGCGGCAGAGACGTAGACGGTCAGAAGACGGCCGGCGGCGACAGCTTGACGGGCCTGGAGACGGTTGCGGCGGGTATCACCACCACAGAAGTGGTCCTTGTCGCCAGGGCACTTAATGTCACACTGGTCGATATCAACACGGCTGGTGTTATCGGCATCGATCTCATCACCACAGTAGCAAGCACTAGAAAGGTCAGTATGGTGAAGAGCAGCAGAAGCAATAGATTGAGACTCACGTATCGTAAACACCGAAGTAGGCACGGCCAGTGCAGAGAGAAGCGCAGCGCTCAAGATCCATCAGAGCGTTGCTCTCAGCGAGCTCGAAGGTGGGGAAGCCAGCAGAGGAACCGACACAGCCGAAGAGGCTGAAGACACCGATAGAATCGGGGAAACCAGCAGGGGAAGTAGCAGAGGCAGAAGCAGAAGCCTCGGTGCCAGTGGCAGTACCAGTAGGAACAACAGTCTCGCCCTCAGAGTTGGTGGTGAAGCCAGCGCTGTTGGTCTCGACAGCGGTCTCAGTACCAGTAGGAACAACAGTCTCGCCCTCAGAGTTGGTGGTGAAGCCAGCGCTGTTGGTCTCGACAGCGGTCTCAGTACCAGTAGGAACAACAGTCTCGCCCTCAGAGTTGGTGGTGAAGCCAGCGCTGTTGGTCTCGACAGCGGTCTCAGTGCCAGTGGGTATCACAGTCTCACCCTCAGAGTTGGTGGTAGCGCCCTCGGAGTTGGTGCCAGTAGCGATCTCAGTGCCAGTCTCGGTGCCAGTCTCGGTACCAGTCTCGGTACCAGTACCAGTGGGAAGATCAGTAGGACCACCATCAGTAGCCTCAGCGACAGCGAGGTTGGAGACATCGAGCTGGACGGGATCAGAACCGCAAGACTGGAGGAACTGGATATCAGGCTTGTCGGAGTTAAGGGCAGTAGGGTTGCTGGATTGCTCAACAGCGGCGCCGTTGGTGTCGGCAAGGGGCTCGGAGTAGACAGTCTCGCCGTCGAGGGTGACATCGAGAGTGCAGCCCTCGAAAGCACGCTTGCGAGCCTCGATTATAGCACTGACGCTAATGCTGAAGCGGAGCTGGATCTTGGTTCCAACCGAGAAGATGGTAACCGATGGGTTAGCGCTGAACTGAGCGATACCATTGGCTCCGGCAGACATGCGACTGAAGATAGAGTCAGAAGTTGTCCTGCATTCAGGTTGTAAAGGTATACTTACACAATAGTCTCGCCATTGGGGCCAGTCACGAAGTCTGAACCGCGGCCAAGAGTGGCAGAGCCAAGATCAACGGACTGAGAGGCGGGGCCGGAGGTAGAGCTGGGAGCGGCACTGGTGGTAGTGTCGACAGTGGTGGGAACAGTGGCGGTGGACTCAAGAGCAGAAGAGCTGCTGTTGGAGAAGCGCGGGAAGTTCTGGGCGAAAGCACCCGAGGCAAAAGCCGCGAGAAGACCTGAAGACAGACGCATAGTAAAACGAGTGACTATGGTTAAAGAATGACTAAAGAAAGAACGAATGAATGAATGAATGAATGAGTGTGTGATGATAAAAAAACAAAAAGAAACGTCAAGATTTAGCGAGTATATATAGATAACGGCACTGGGATCCATTGTATACGACAATGGCATTTGGTGTGTTGTTTGGGTTAGTGTAGCAAGTCTAGAATTGCGTACCTTGCATTAGAGCATTCCTCTTTGGTTGGTTCACGAGCATCCAATAGTGACGACTAGTAAGTCAAGACATCTTCAGTACCGACGGTCCGCCTCTCACTGGTCTCCCAGAACGAGAAACCTCCATAAAAAGCGTTCCTGGATCCAGGCTATTGGAATCTAAAGCATGCAAGGGAATGTGATTGAATAACGGGCACGGGCGGCGCTAGCGTTATAGCGTTGCCGTTCAACCACGAACCCCTGACTAACTCCTCATTGAGTGGATAAAGACTGTCACGTTAATCTGGTGTGGAATGCAACTATTGGGAGTTAGTCTACATCTGTCAGAAATGTTTCACCCCAAAGCTTGACTAAAAGCTTGATCTGATCCATAAAGTGGAGTGATAGTGCCAAGGGAGGCTCAGCTACGCCATGTTCGGGGCTTTTGCTTGGCATGTCATTCATTATCCGGAAGAAATTGAGGCATTTTGTGTGAGTAAACAATTTTATTGTTATGTGGGTTGATTGACTCAAAATACGTTCCCACTTCCCGGCGATTTGTTGTTTCTGTGGTCCGGAGCTTTCGCTGCAGAGATCGTATCATAACAGCAAGTGCCATCGGTCGATTGTGGACCAGCCTGTCTGGAAAATGCTGATGAATCATGACCGAGACTTCCAAATGCTTCGTGTAACTGCGGCTATCTGACCGCGATCGTTCCAGATCGGGTAGAAACCGACCATGATGAGAGTCCACCAGAGCCAGATCAGAGACATGACGATCCACGCGGTGAACAACTGTAAGGATATCAATTAAAAACAAATTCATGTGATTCAAATGAGAGACAGTAAAAGGGGAGTAAACGACTGCAGGGTAAGAAGAGAATAAATTACCTGTTTACTGAAGACGAATTTCGCTGCGTACATCGGCAATGGCCATAATACCCAGTGACCAAGAAACGTAGCGATAGCCCACCAGAGAGCATATTTAGTCCATCGACGTTGGTTGTTGTCGTCAATAGTTTTATTTGATGCCGTCTCGGTTGTTGTGACCTGGTCAATACCTTTACCTTGAGAGATTTCTGATCCACTGGAGCTCTCATCAGGCTCAACAGCCAATCTCTGTTCCTTGAACTGACTCCAGTCATAATTATCAGGTCGCACGTAAGTAACAACCACACTGTACAGCAACGGACTGAATAAAGATGCGACGGTGCCATACATACAGGGTAGGGTCCCACCTGTAGAGGCGACCGTCACTTCTCCGGAAAAGGCGTATGCGGAGCCGAGCCAGACACCGAGGCCCGTTGCCATTCCTAGGAATGCGGAGCTAATAGCGGCGAGCTTAGTCTGTTTTCGCCAAATTATGGTGAAGATGAGCGGAATAACGCCAGGACACGTTAGAATTCCTGGAAAACGGTTAGTAAACAAGAAATTGAGTTCACGCGACGGGAGGTCTTACCAAGCATGTACAGAGTCCAGCCCATATCAACTCCGATGTAATGGAACATTGCTGTGAAGGCTGCTGCTGCGATACCAAAAAAGACAACACCGATATGTCCCCATCGAATTACTTCCTTGTTGGAAGCTTCCTGGTTGAAGTATACGCGGTAAATGTCGAATGTCAGGATTGAAGATACGGCAAGAATTTGTGCTGACAAAGTTGATGTAACAGCCATAAACGTCATCAGTAGAACCGCAACAGCACCTCCCTTCCCTGCGACAGCGACGGCCACATAAGGCAGAGCAAGACCATTTGTGACCTCGGCACCAGTCATAAGCTATCATCGCGTCAACGTCACGTCTCCGATCGCGGGAGGAGGGTCTTTGCTTTGCTTACTCTTGGATACGTCGGAAAGATTGGAAGCGCTTCGAGCCCCAGTGAAGCCATACCCACGATGGTACCAAGCGACCATGGTATGCTGAAGTAGGAAATACCACCAAGCACATAGCCTGGGACAACGGCGCTCGGCGAAGCCGCGAATGCCTTGAGGAAGTATCCTGTGTCCATCTGATCATGTCAGACATTGCTAGGGCTACGGCGGAAGGATTACATACGACGACGGCCCCGAAATTGGAGGTCAGCAGGATGATAGCGAAGTATATACCCTGCTGAGAAGTCATGGTGAGGAGAGAGCCCTCATAGTTGCCTTCAACAGAGTGGTTCGACTGAGCGGCGACGACGAGATCATATAGTCGGCCGATTGAGCCGACAGATTCCGATGTTATGACCTTGGCTGTTAACCAACAGCTCAGAATGAGAATAGCAAAGGTATGGATGTAGTCGGTGAGAAACCTAGATCAAGGTTAGCAACTACCTTCCCGCATGATTTCTGGGTGAATTACGTTGCTTTGATGCCACCAACGAGCGTATAGAGGACGACACCGAGAGGAAGCAAGAAGGTCGATGCCATGATGTGCATCCCGGTTCTGGGCAGAGTCAGTGGCCTACAACCGAATCAATAACTCGAGGTAAGAAGCTTACAGGAAAGAGATAGCTGCCGATGCGCCCAGAATCATGTTGATCGTGTTGAGCAGATTGTTCACGATGGCTAAGAATGTGAAGCTTAGATGCGCGACAGTCCCTACACGGTTTAGTACGATAAGCCCAGATCCGAAGACACGAACCACTTACCATATCTGATGCGAATGACCTCGAGAATAGTATGTGCTTCGGGAACACGTCCTTTGCAAACTATGCCCAGGTATCCGAAGAAGACAATAACGGTTGAGCATCCAGCGCCGTACCAGAATGCACCGCTGATGCCGTAGCTGTATGTTACTAGGACGCAACTCAACAAGGCGGTGCTCCATAGCCACGACTATAGTACGGTCAGTATATCTTGGTGTTGAATAGGGAGTGAGAGTGACATACCGAAACAACGGCAGACGCGACTAGACCGGTCCGTACTGTTCTGTTGGCGACCATGAAACTGCGATTCAAATGGTTAAAACTTATGACCTCGGATGCTTGACGCAGATCACATACGTTTCGACTTTAGAATTGTCTTCGTTAAGTGTCTTCTTAAGGAGAGCCGTCAAACCCATCATGCCTGTTGCCATAGTTAGCCTTCTTCACTTCCGACTCGGCATCAGCAGGATAATCACCAAAGGCAAATGCCAACCCAGCAGCGACCACGACGCCATATCCGACTGATTGGGGTAGAGGTGATGGGACTACAGAAGGTTCGTCTGAGCGATAGTTGAGACCCATATTGGCGGTTAGGGTCGAGACATGCAGTTCAGCTCCTTGAGAATTGTAAGTCTGGATGTGAAGGGCGTTTTATGGAAGTCCGACTTTGGCTCAACATGGTCAATTGCTCAAGATCAGCGGCGATGGCGAAATCGCGCGCTTGTACAACTAACCAGTGAAACCCGAGAAGGGTGACGTTGCGCTATCTCGAGGTGTCGTTCCTGCGAGCAATCAACAGCATGAGAGATATCGAACTTTTCTATCAGGGATATAAGACTAGCCAGACGCTGTATCCTTCAAGGGATCTGACTGGTGAGATCTTGCCCCGGAATTGAATCGGAACCCGCATTGACAGGGTTCGCGTCCGGACTTCCAGATGCGGTTTAACGTCGATCACCTCATCTACAATGATTATGTTCAACATATCGAGTTTTATCTGGCCCGCACCTCTGAGGCCTCGATCTTAAAGAGACATCAATTAACAAACCTGAAGCTAGGTATTGAACTCCACTTACAATGCAAGACGAACTTGCTGCGCCCAATTCGTGTAAGACCTGTCGACAGAAGCGGGTCAGATGTGACAGGGCCCTTCCCAGCTGCCGTCGCTGTGCATCCTCATTGCTACCATGCTCAGGGTATGAGCGGGCAAGAAGGATTGTGTGGACAAACAGCGTGGCTAGCAGAGGGAAGATGATGGGCAAGGCATCATTCAGCACGATCGAGGATGATGCTCGCGGACATACCAAAATGGCTGTCACTGAGCCATACTCAAATTCC
Source organism: Fusarium temperatum (assembly GCA_001513835.1). Classification (NCBI taxonomy): domain Eukaryota; kingdom Fungi; phylum Ascomycota; class Sordariomycetes; order Hypocreales; family Nectriaceae; genus Fusarium; species Fusarium temperatum. Next base: position 296,263 of record LJGR01000004.1, on the reverse strand, counting down.
TCAAGTCAACCGGATTTAGTGGACACAGGTCTACAAGACATACCCAGAAGCTCTCGGGATTACATACGATACTGTGAGTCACCCCCGGGACTGTTCCATCCACCGACTCATGATACTGCTAGTTCATCAAGAGCTCTCCAAAGAGTGTGTCGTATACAACAACTCATCCTTCAATCCCTTCCTTTCTCTCATGCCTTTGATGCCATCCAGCAAAGCTCTATCGCATATAATGATATCCATATCAGCCTTCCACATAGCGCACCGGCTTGATATTAGTCAGGCCCAGCTACAGCCAGACCATAGTGAGGTGCTACGTATAGCACTTATCAACAAACAAAAGGCGTTGAGGCATCTTAAACATGAGCTACAAGTCCAACCTGAGATTAACACTGATCCAGTCATCGCCGCGGTATTGCTATTCGTCAATCTGGATGTAGTGGAGTTCGGTGGTCGAGGTTGGAAGTACCATCTACGGGGAGCTGAAGAGCTCATCAGAATTCGGAAAGGGCTTTCGAAATGTGATTCCGAAACGTGGCTGCAGTATTTTGATACCGCTTGCACGACGTAAGGAACCTGCCGCTGTTGAAGAGGATTGATTACCTTGCTGATAGTTTTAGCTTCGGTATACTTGGCAGTACCCTTCTCCCGTCACATTCACTATGTGTGACAACAATGCCTTTGGACGCGGGGTTACTAGATATCATCCGGAGATCCGAGCAACAGACATGGATCGGCTGTCCGGCAGACCTCCTGTCCTTACTCCACGTCATGAATACGCTGCGTACTGCATCGGATCATCCCAGCCACGCGGATAAAACCGTCACTTCAATTTTCGATAGCTTGGACAACTTCTCGCCGCGATCCTGGGCGTATGACTTTCCTGATCCTCAGTATCATGAACCAAGACACCATCTCGCCCATGCATATAAAGCAGCTGTCAGTATCTACGCCTACTACATCATTAGCGAAAGACCTGGCCAACCACCATTCCCCGAAATGGATATTTCTAGAATCACAAATCTTGGCATACTTCACATGTCTCAAATACCAGCAAGTGACTTCCATATCAAAAGTTTGGTGTGGCCTGCTTTTATTCTGGGTGCTGGAGCTCGAGATTTGCGTACAAGGGAGGAAGTCAAGAATATTATGCACAATATCTGGCGAGCCTCATGTTGCTACAACGTCAAGACTGCTACAGGGATGCTTGAGAGAATTTGGGACTGGAGACGGGAGAACGACGATGGGAAACAGAGTTGGTTGAGATTTATCTGGGGGCAAAAGGGAAGCTGGCTATTCCTTTGAGACCGAGAAAACAGGGAGGGAGATTGAAGACGGACTCGTTAACATTCTTGCACTATAAAGTAAATTGTCGAAAAGCATAATAGCCACAAGTTTTATCAAGATCACCCGGGAAGCCACGGTATTATGCTTGTGGACTTAGTGAGGAGTTTGAGCATTGGTGTTCTCAGTATTTAGTAGCACTAAATCTTCCCCGAGTAATTCAAGTCTGGGTAACATGAACACCGTTTTCTCTGGCAAGGTCTTTGATCTCCTGCATCAAGCACTCCCTATCCAGCATACCAACGCCTCCTGACTTGTCATCGCAAAACTTCCTGAGAGCATCCTCAAATCTGCGAGCTTCGCTTCTGTTTTGAATATATTGATAAAGCCGGAGGCCATACTCTCCAGCTGCGACCCCAAGAGCAACAGTTGCAATTATAATACCCCCAACTTGTACTTCAAAACTCAAGTCCGGCATTTCTTAGCTCTTGTATTAGTATAAGCTTTGTCTAGTAGTTTGGAGGGTTTGGTTACCTTCTCAGGATGTATCTGGACAATGGAAATTGAGGAGGCTGTTGATGATTTGTATAAAAGATTGTATATACGTTATAGATTTTGATGAAGTAACAATCCAGGTACGAGGGTAGAGGTCAAGTATCCTTTATATAATTGTAAACCAGGCTGTAGCATCTTAGCAGAACTTCCGAAACAACGATGCTATACGGGTTGGAATGAGGTCCGACATTATGCAGCCACAGGAAATAGATATCCAATCACAACAGGGATACAGGGCCACCAACGCTTACTGACTATAGGATTGCATGGAACTCTTTAATGAGAACCTTTATAGCATATGCACTTGAGGCTCTGCTTATTTCAACACTTTAATCGGGCGTAGGGGTCCGCTTTGTTTTCCGAAGTACAGCCCATCTCTGAATATCCTTCAATGATTTGTGAGAATGCTTGAAAATACAACGCATTGACCCGCCGAACAGTGAAATCACTTACTAATGGGGTTTGAGGCTACTGGTCTAATCACAACGTGGTTTGAGGTCTTATTTTGGCCAAAAATAATATTTTTATGATAGATCCATTCCAGATCCCATAACTCCTTCATACATCGGTCCTCAACGCCAGGTCATCCTTCTAACTACAATTCTCCTTCTTAACCTGTCCCTTAGTTGACCTTAGCCTGGCTAAGGTTCTGGATGATGTTGCCACCATCAAAGAGACCGTTAGCGGCCTTGGCGCGGCAAAGATCCTTTCCGCGCTCAATGACGTTGGCATCGCACTGCAGGTTCGCCTGAGCAACGCAGCTCAGTCGTCCACCACCTATGATCATCGTTAGCTACATATTCCACTCGGTATTGACTGATGTTACTCACAGTTGTTTCCACCGGGAACGCAGCGACCGGCTTGGCCGTTGGAAGCAGTGCAAGCGTCCTGCTTCAAGCTGGTGTTGGCGACACAGCATTCGCCGCTGGGGACAGGTCGGCCGCCGTTCTGACCATTTTGACGGGTGATGAGAACAGCGCTGCGAGGGGCATTGCGCACACCCTCAGTGTCGACGATGCCGGCGGAGGCAACGGCAGCGAGGCCGAGAACAATGGCGGTGATAGAGAACTGCATTTTGGATTGTTGAAGAAGGGCTTTTTTTTTTTGGTTAATTTCTGGGCGATTGATGGTGATGAAGAAGATATAGGATGCGAAATGGATTAACCGACCAGCGGAAGAGAATTGAAAGTAGTGATTAGATGAGATTGTTGAGTGAGTACTGAAGATCCAAAGACCGACGACCCGAAGCCTGGGATTTATACTTTTCTCGTGAAGCAAAACACCTCCTGCGATGCCTCGTTTAGCGCTGCCATCCAAAACGCATGCGGCGTAGTTTCCCCTTGCCAAGTCAGACTCCTACAATAGCATACCGCCTATTGTCGTGAGGCTGGGGAAGGTTTGCAGAGATTGGATGAGACGAACAACGCCTGGTGTTCAGGTCGAGTCCAATGAAACGGTTCCAAACAGTGAAACAGGTTACATCCTTCTCTCGCTACCCCTGGTCTGGGCCCGGTAGTAGCCGCTTTGGGGTTAATTCCGACATTTCGCTTCCTCCGACGTCAGAGAAGTCATAGCTGGCTATATCCGCTATTCCCTTTCGAGCATAGGTGCAGGGGTCTGCGTTTGTCTAAACGAGCAAGGAACGAGATGTCCAGACAGATCTGAAATATCTCCTTGTAAGACCAGCAATTCGGGCTATTCTCTTGTTTTTAGCCGCTTTGTAGAATGTTTGCAACAAGTCTATCATTGAGCAATCCGAGACTCGCTTACTGGAAGTCCTTTAGGTTCAGGCCTGGCACAGCAATGTTCAAGTCTTCCTTATTCCGGGGTATGTTGAGGTGAGACTGAAGTGTGCAATGACATTTTCGGGAAGAAACACTAGTACCGGAAGGGCCCATATTAGTGACAAGTGAAATAACAGTATACCACCAAAGGGGACGTTCCGGCCTTAGCATTGGCAAATTCAGCTTATTCATTTGTCTGAAGAGAACTTCCAGGAGTCTGAGAGAGCATTCGACATTGCACCCAACGAATCCAGAGATCACGTAGTCTTTCAAATTATAGATCTGGGAAATTATATCATCAATGACTGCACACCGCTGATTGTTGATTGCTTCTAGTTTGGGTCAGTGATTGTACCTGTAATAGGGTACTAAGGTATTTGAGCGTACCAAGAATTTGAGCGGGTATAGGCAGAGTAGTCTCGATAAGTGCATTTGTGGTTAGCACTGCGGAGATAGTCAATGCAGTGAACCGTACTTGGTCCCGGACTACCCAGGCCATGAACAAAGCAGTCGTTGCTTCATGGCCAAACGGTTTTATACCCATGATGCCATCCTCTTCAGACAGCCGAGTTGAGTATTTCTCCCAAATCTTCATTGATAAGTGCCAACCCTGGAAGAATATTCGAACAACCTCGAGGCAGTCATAATAGTCGACTATAACACCGACCTGTGCTACGACTTGTAGACTTGGTTGAGTGGGAACGCAGGAGTGATGGCCATGTATAATGTCAAGGACGATGAGGAAAGCTTCGGCATTCCACTCTGGGGCTCTGATCTCTAAAAGGCCTTGTTCGTTTGGTTCTGACTCTTTGAATTTGCCCTGGATCATTCTTCGGAAGACGGGTGACGCAAGGCAGAGGTGCTTGGCAGAGACGCGAAACACAACCTGGTTTGGATCGCCATTCTCTAAATATGGCTCTAGCCATCTCACCTCATCCATTTCATCTTCTTCCGTTTCAGAACAAAAGGGAATGGGGCTGTTGAAATGGTGGCAAACCGTACTGGATATCGGTGCAAACTCATTTAGTAGTTCGGGAGGTGAATGCAAGTTCGGCTTCTGAAGAATCAGCAGGGCGTCTGCTTGCGGATCGAGCTCAAGAAGTGATTCCTTCATGACGACTTTCGAATTGAGCTGACTTGAAACTACAGTGGGGGCAAATGGAGAAAACACAAAGTCTTCAGGACGAAGACCTTTTCAATTTTGGCTTGGTAGAAATCGAGGCGTTGGAAGAAGCTGTAAGTCATACAAAATATGGAAAAAACATAAACATATCCTACGCGGTATTGAACGCCTCCCAGATAATTAGTTAGGGCTTGCAACAAGATTTATTGGTCATCGTGAAAGCTTATGGGTAAAAGCTTATATCGGGGAAAAAAATATCGTGTTGTCATTCATTATCTGTGTTCGCAGCCTAAAGCTTAACCTTATAGGCAGCATTCATCCCTATCGCCTCCCACATAATTATATGTATACAACTGCTGTCGAGAGACTACCCGGTAGGGACCTGTCTTTCTCGGTTGATAGTGGCGCTATACTCATTCTGTAATGACATGTCCATTTTGTTGGTGGCAGAGTGGAGTAGGATATGATGCCTGAGGCATTACAAACAACAGAGGAGCATCTCTCGAGGCTTGTCTACTCGCAAGCTAGTATCAATGTAGAATTAGCATACTCCGAACAACGACTATCAAATGGCATTTTATGGATCTAGTGGCTCGCAAACTTGGACAACCTCGGCTGTAAAATTGTTTAAATAGCCCATCTTCTCTCATCACAATTGGGATAAATAATGTTCGCCCTTGAACAGTCTCAAGGAATTTCACCACTGTCATAACGCGTCGCGTACCATATTTAACCGCCAATTAGGCGAATCCCGTCACCATGTCTACGCGCTCACCACCAGTAAAGATCACCGAATACGCGAGACCACGCGGCATCACCGCCCTCGTCTTTGGAGGCGCCGTATTCTCTTATTTATGCTTAGCTGGCGTCACCTTGATATCCGAAAACAACGAGATCTGGCAAACTCTCGATAATATCTCGCCGGGTAGTGCAGACACGTTTCGCTGGATTGTCAAGACTGGGGTCCCGCCACTTATCGTGATACACTCCATCGAGGCTGTGGCATTTGACCGCACAAGATTAATGCCACATGGCGTTCCGAGATGGGGATTGTTATGGTGGAAGTGGGTTCTGAGCTGCTGGATCGAGGGGATTGGATGTTGGCAGCGCTTCGCTTCTGTTGTTAACGCGGAGAAGGCGGCGGCAAAGTAACGCCAAGAGACGGGGAGACTCGGGCACTGTCTGAGACACATTGAACGCGTCGCTGATGCGGAAAATACGTCACTGATGTCTTGCGAATGTTTTTGAATGAGAGTTGAGACGCGCTCGAGCTCAAAGTTTCTTATCGCCACTCGAAGCGTATGGTGGAATGGTCTTCCAAATTCTACAAGGTCAATGACGGCTTGATATTGCAGACAGATGCCTTTTCGCAGAACTCTAGCTGGGCAAGACCCAAGATACACTTTCACGAAGTCATGCTGAATTAAATGTTCACGGGGAATCTTTGCACACTTTGAAGCTCATTTCTCGATAACATATAAATTAAAAAGCTATGGAACTGATCGTGATGTGAACCCAAGACCTAAATCTCACCAAATAGAGTTCTCTAAATCAAGATGGAAACAGCGGTGACCTCTGGCTGGAGAACAGGGTACTCAATAGAACCAGGAGTCTGTATTGCAGAGACATACTCAAATGCCAGACTCGCATTCTTAAGCCGACTGTAGAAAACCTCAGCCGCGTCCTTGATAGCCTCCGAGTTCAACTCCTTGTTCTCAGTGATGGTGCGGTCCTTGTTAACGTTGTACAACGACTTGGCGTAGGTGATGAGGTTGTATCTGTCCTCAACCTTGAAGCTCAACAACTCGGGCAGTTGGGCAGCGAGAAGCCAGTCCTTCCACTTGGCGTCCTCGAGACCGATGGGGAGAGCATCGGTGAGATGTTGCTCCTTATAGCCCTGAAGATCGCTGAGGGTCTTGGGCAGGGGAGTACAGAGCGCGGGGGGCTTGGAGGGGACAAAGCTGTAGTAGTAGTCCTGAAGATAATTGACAGCTGTGTGCTGGGGTGATGCAGTGTGAATGCACATGGTTACAGCGTCGATGAGCTGATCGACTGTGGTGATGGTAGGGAAAGAAGGAATCTTGCCACTGGTCTGAATCTCCTTGCACCAGTCGGCAATACAAGCTTCCTTAGCAACGACGTCATCCGAAGTATACTTCGTCTCAAGAACAGACTTGACAAACTCCCTGATAATACCCCAGAGGAGATACATATCAGTAGCATAAGGATAATTGCGGTACTTATCACCCTTCTCCCCCTCGATGTCAAAGCCTCGTTTCTTGAGATCATTGGGAATGTACTTATCCTGAAAGTTGAAATTCTCATACGACCAGTTTACCAGTCCAAAAGCGCCGACCTTAGGATCACGCTTGGCCCCAGAGGCGAAACCGGAGATGCGAGCAATGACGAGAGGGACCAGAAGCTTGCGCGCAGCGTCGTTGAGAGCAAGGGTTCGGAACCAATGCGGGCTGAGGATCTCGTAGAGGATGTGACGCTCGGGAATGGTTCGGTTGGTGGCCACGATGATAGCCTCCTCGACCATGTGCGTGTCGACAAGGTGAGTAGCGACCTCGTGTCGTGCCCAGTCCGCTGTTTGGGCAACGGTCTTGGCGTATCTCCAAGGCCAGTCGTCCTTCTCAGCGACTTTGCCCTTGTCATCAGGGTTCAATCTCTGGTTGAAGATGGTGACGGAGTTGTCGAGAGAGCCCTTGTAGTCAAGGGTGATGGCCAGCGGGTGAAGGCGGCCGTCCTCGTGAAGCTGGAAGACAACGACCGAGGCGGCAGCATATCGATAGCTGGGTTGTCCGTTGGGATCAGGGTTCGGAATGGTGTTTTTGAACTCTTCGTCGTCCTTGACGCCAGTGGCTTCACGGAAGTAGGAATAATCCTGGATCAAAAGATCTTTGCCTTCCTCGAGCAACTTCTTCACCGCGTCAAGGCCTTGCTTCTCTGCCTCGGCAATGTAAGCCTTGATCTTCTCAGCAGGAGCAGTCTCGATGGTCGATGGGTTAACACCGCTAAAGTGCTGCTGAGCAAACTTGGCATCAGAGTACCAATCATCGTGTTCACCCATGTTTCTGCCCTTCATGATGTCTGCGTTCTGGCTTTGCTTGACGCCATTGACAACAGCACCATTGGAATTCACACCCTGGCCATCGGATGTTTCTTTATCTGGCTGATTGTCCTTGCTCCACTTCTCAACGTCGGCAAGAGTTGGGCCGACGTAGGGACCATCGGTTGATGAGAGTTCCTTGGGGATGATGAAGGAGAACATGAAAGCAAGCTTTTGGACAAAGCCAACCTCGGTCTGGTTAAAGATCTGTCCGACACCGTCTTTTCTGGGAGCACCATCCGCACTTTGCTGCTCATCCTGAGGAAGGGTGTTTAGATGGGGAGGATAGCAATCGCTGGGGTCGCTCCATTGGTAGACGCTCTGCTTGACAGCGAGATCACGCTTGACGGGGAAGATGGGCTCATATCCTTGAGTGTCAAAATGAGAGGCGGCCCTGTTAAACGTCAGCCGGTTGGAAATAAAATAACGCAGATGGTCTTGCTTACGCTTCTTCGAGAATCTTGTACAGCTCAGTCAAGGCTAATCGGGTACCCATATAGGTACCAGTCTGAAGACCCTTGCGTGCAACAAGCTTGCCATCGAGGGCGCCAGTCTTGTCAGTGCTGAGGACGATACCCTGTCTGAGAAGCTCGTTCAGGAATACGCCCTTGTCCCAGACCTCGAGAGGATCGTCTTCAACAGCATAGTTGACCTTGGAGTTGAGGATCTCGTCCAATGTCAACTGAGGAGGACGAGGTGCAAGAGGAGGTGCTGCTGCCATGGTGGAAGATGTGCTTGCTGGGTAAAGAGGAAGATGGAATGATGAGGGGATGAAGAAAGTGAATAGAGATTTTGGTTAATACCTTATCAACTACTTTATATATCTTATTTACCTTTCCATCTTAGTTGCTCTACAAATATGGAAACTCGTGGCCGCTGACCGAAGACTGACCCTCAGCCAACATCGCCTTGGCGTTGAACACAAACAGTCCAGGTCTGTAAGCAGATGCTGGTCCATACGAGTCTAGAATATGCGATGTTTCGGATCACAAACTCAGCTCGCCACAAGAACAGAACCATGTCTCTCAGCCAGCCACGGGCACATAGCTGCGTCCCAACAAAGCGATTGGGCCTCGTGAAGGAACACAGTCTTCGGCTAGTTAGCTTCGGTAAACGAACTGATGGCCCCAGACCGCGCGGCCCGAGCCTGCATCGAACTAGGTACCTAAGCGTCCAAGGCCATTCACCTCACCACGCACTAATGCTAGACAACAATACTTGCTCAAACTATTAACTGCAGGGAGTAATCAAGCGGACAAGCCGATCAATTCAGCGCACGAATCTGAGTAAGCGCGAAATCATACAGGGAAGACCGTGCTCTAAGTCCCTGCTTCAGCAATTCCTAATAAAGGCATATGCATATAATCAACCGGGGCTATACGAGCGAGCTGGCCACTCTCAGAGGGGATAATTGACAGCTGCGCAAATGAGCGGTGTGCATTTGGTCATCACGCTCAACAAACAGATTTAGGCTCTGCTAGATCTCAATTGTTTCAGTTGGCACTAGTTCGGCATGTTATCTTCTGCAAAACGGCTAGACATTTCTATTGTGGCTGGCTAGTCGGACCTGAATTGGCATTGGGGCTCATTCTAGCGCGTTTTAGGGTCTCAGACGTGACTGGAATAGGCTACGTGGCCTGAACTAAGAACAAAACGGCGGGATCCGCAACTGCAGCGACTATTTGGTCTAAAACCCATTAACGCACGTTCTATGCGTCGCTATACGCAAGGTTGATTGTGCAGCCCAATCACGACTGAAGAAAAGGTGCTGACGTTCAAGCTAGGCATGTGTGTCTTGGATTTCGTCACTAAGCCACGTTATTATCGCAATGACGATAGAACCATCCCCGCGTATAGCATCCAATGTTTCGGATCATTCTTTCCGCTTCGCCAAGTCTGCTCTGGCAGCCAAATGCTTTATCGCGACTCTACATGAAGCTTAAACTTTACCTAGCTCGGTATACTAATATTACATGTATGCCGCTATTGGAGGAGTAAGATTCTTGTCCAGTCGACAGTTGATTAGCGCAAATGATCCCTGGTAATATCGAGCTTTTCCTGTAGCGCAAAATGGGAGAATTCCAGAATATGCTGCACGCCTGCTGTCAGCGTAAGCAATCTTGGCATCGTTGTGGCTGGCTGAAATGCAAGCTGATGGAATCTTCGCGATGGAAACAAGCCTAGAACCTCAATCTTGCTCCATGTCTTGACTGCCGGATTACTAGTGGTGGACGATAGAGTCCGGAACGCCACGCTCAACCTGGCAGCGGCCGCTCTGGAACAGTAACCCTCCTTTCGTGACTATTCTGTTGGGTTGCGAGCTGAAAACTAGCAGGAACTCGTAAGAGTTGTGTGCGCGTCTCACGCTGAGTACCTCAAGGTCAGCTTCTTCTTCTTAAGCTCAAATACCTGCTCTTCTCGCTTCAAACTCACCACCAGCCAAGTCTCCATCACCTACCTATCTACAAACTGCTTTCATCATGTCTGCGCAAATAATTTACCCCAGCACTGGTGTGACCAGCACGCCAAACCAAACATCCAAACCTGCTCCAAATGTTTCGTCGACCGAGACTCAACAGCCAAAAGACCAGCTCCCTCAGGACTTGGTCAATGCTATGCAAGCAATCTTTGGCAAGCATCCTGGCTACCGAACAAGTAAGTATTTTCAAACAATCGATCTTGATCCAGGGCTCACAGTTTGCCTCTACAGCTCATGCCAAAGGTCTTCTTGTCGAGGGTACCTTTACGCCAACAGAAGAGGCCAAGAAGCTTTCCACAGCTGCCCACTTCAACAATCCTTCGACTAAGGTGATCGCACGGTTTTCTGTTGGCGGCGGTCTACCCCATGTTGCAGACGTGGCCGATGGTGCTACGCCCAAGGGCGTCGCTATTCGCTTCCAGATTGATGAGAACACTCACACTGATCTGATCAGCCACTCATTCAATGGATTTGCAACCCGAAATGGCGAAGACTTTCTTACCTTCCTCAAGCTCTTCGGCGCTGATGGGTTTACCGACGCGCAGCTCAAGAAGGCCAAGGCTGGTGGAGGAGACTACTCCAAAGAGCAGAAGGCTTATGATCAGGCCCACGCTGCGTTTTTGTCTTTCCTTGGAAACCCCGAGCACAAGTCTGCTGCTGTCTTTGTCACCTCAGAGAAGCCCAATCCTCATAACTACGGAACCATCACGTACTACGAGCCCAACACTCACGTCTTGACCAATAAAGACGGCGACGTTACAAACGTCCGCTACCGTCTCGACCCTGCTGATGGGGAGCACCTTTACCCCAACAAGACACCTGAGGATAAAGAAGTGCTTGCGAAGCTAGGCAATGACTACTTGGAGGATGATCTACGAGAGCGCTTCCCAGATAGGCCAATCGTGCTAACCATTCAAGCGCATATTGCTGGTCCAGACGATGTGCTAGATGACGCTACCATACCATACAAGAGCAAGACGTTCATCCCCATTGGCAAGCTGGAGATCAACAAGGTTTTGGATGACAATGCTGCTCAGCAGCAGCAGATTGCATTCAAACCTAACCCGGAGAAGGGCGGTATTGAGGGTATCAAGTCATCCAACGATCCCTTGATCCAAGCCCGGAAAGGTGTTTATTGGATCAGTTCGGATCAACGAAGGCATGAGAAGCAGGTTGAGTAGAATGCCTTTGGTGATAACCCCGGTAGCTAGAATGGATCCTAGCGACGGTTTTAGGTGCAGCTCTGGAGACCTGTAGCTTTTTCCCGCTTGCATAAGGATCCCTACGTGCCAGAAGTTCACTTAAGAAGTCCTATTTACTTAAAGGTTTACTTATCATTTCTGGTAATAACAAGAAATGTTTTTATACGTATTGCTAGCCAGCTCAAGTTTGAGGGCACCTAGATCTGAGAGAAACTTGGCCGTGACTGTATATTGGCGAGCAGTTACTATTATTCCAACGTCTTTTCGAATATAAGTCTGGTGGAGTCTGTGAATTCAATGGCCCTGATCAGCTTGGCCCAATCGCGGCCCGCAACTTCAAACTCAAAAACGCAAGGCAGCTTATAAAATGCTCTTATTATATACAGTCTTATTGGAGTACGATCAAATCGCGTGCAAACTGCACAATAATGAATGTTATCCGATTGTTTTGTATACTTAAGAATATATATCAAGAGAAATAGAACCTATTAACGGAACAAGCGCATGTTTCACTGGCACATAGGCTTATTCGTAAGTGTTGAGCATCTAGTTAACGCAAACAAGAGAATTGAATTTTTGGTAAGTTACACCCTTGTGATTTTCGAACAGCAAATTTGTAAATATGAGAGAAGCGACGATTATAATAGACCAAAGAAGAAAATGCCTCTGACATTTAGAATCAATTATCATGCTTGATTCTACGGAAACGATTCCATATTTGCTGCGACAGCTTCATGTTTGCTTTTTCAGAGGAGACCGGGAGAAAATAGCCAAAACCTCGGGAAAGCCTCGGCCGAGAAGCCATTCATGTTGGTATAAAAAAGTCCCCTAAGGCCTCCTTGAAAACGAGGATCCGCTCTTATCTATCTACTTGCAACTTTTTCCGCCTTCGAACTCCTGAACTAGCATGACAACGCTAGCGTATCCTAAGCAGTGCCCTTGCTGCGAATGCACTCTTCAGTCACTAGACGACCTAAAAAGACACCTACGAACTCGTCAGGTATTTTTTGTATACCCTATATTCCAGATCCGGATTTCTCACACTCTGTAGTCTCAAGTTCAAGCGCTTCAAGACGAGCTCTTTTGTGTTATTGAACGAACTGTGTTTGGTACCTCTGAGGCTATACAGGATATACAGTCGACAGACAACGCAGATACGCGACTTGATGAGCCGGTTTCTCTATCAGAGATGCCTCAGCTACCAGAAGAACAGTTGATACTGGAGACTGATCCCCAGGTCGACTCTGACGTGAGCAACATCGGCGATCGTTTCATCGATCTGTCTGAGAAGCGCTTTATGCAATTGCTCAAGGATGGGTCTCCGCAGTATATTGATGCACACCGAGTATCTAGCGACCAACGCTATTTCGAATTACGTGTTAATTTCAAAGGGTGTGCTGAACAACGCACTGATCAACATACTGAACAACCTGTCCATTACTGGATTCCAGAGGCCGTGATTCAAGAGTTTGACAATGCTGCTGTTTGCACATACTGGCACGCCCGTTTGGGTCCCGACGGAGGGCCTGCAGGGCGCCCATACGACAAAGTTGATCCTCAAGTTCTCAAGATCGTTGATTATAAGGACAGTAGTCAAGGAGAGTTTTGGGTTCAGATTGTGGGAGATCCTATCTTCCATCCTGATCTTATACCTTCAATCGAAGAATGGTCAGAGGATCCAAAAGAACCAGAAGGTAAAGCTTTGTTCCGATATAGACCTACCTATATGCCCGTCGCTGAAGTACAAGACAAATGGCCCATCCAGTACGAGCACTGGATGAACGGTGCAAAGTGTCAAGAGGATCGCAAGGCTCTCCAAGTAATTTATGGTCATCGAGGAAACCCAAACCACAAGCGATTCGAGGTCTCAAGACTCGGTTTCAATTGGGCACCGAATGCATGGTGTGACGAGAGAATTGTCCATAATTCGCATCCTTTTGCTCTTCTTACCTACTTTAAGAGTGACCCAGAAGTGCGAACAGGGGGAAATAACACGTCACTATTTCCACCAAGAATATTCAAAATTGTGCGATGGCGTCGGGGTGATGATGGACAACTTCTTTTCACTTACCAAAAAATAGGAGAGTCGGAGCTTGAGGATGATTTAGAGGAGAGAGATTTGAAAGGTATAGAGAAACTTGATAAGAAGATGCTTAGTATATATAGGAAGAAAAACAGGTTATAAGAAGTAACTTAAATTAGGTATTTAAATTCTGATTATTATACAGGCTGCAGGCATTATAAATATACTAGATTGGGTCCGTACAGTATAAAGGCTGCTGCTAGTATTATAAGAGGCTAATTAGAGGTTATACCTATCTTTTAAGATATTTTAATTTATTATAGGGAGTTTTTAATTAGGTATCTTTTAATATACTATACTTACTACTAGGCTATAGATCCCTGTTATTAAAAGTACCGGTTTATAGTAATCTACAATACGCAATGCATTTATAATGCCTGCAGCCTGTACTGTAAGTTGCTTCTATTAAGCTTAGAGAGATATATACTATACTATTGTTGGTTAGCGTTGGTGTGTTTCGCTACAGAAACCTAGAGGATCACGCCAAAGGAATCACAAGAGAGCAAGTAGCGCACTGCCAAGCCTAAGGGGAACGGCAGCAACCTTGCCAGTCTCATAGCCCAGTCCTCATGAGGTCAAAATCCGTAAGTTAAACCTTTTTATTTGTCATAAAGGGTAATGGCTTGCAACTAAGAGTACTTTATCAATACAGATGCGTCAATGGCAATGCATAAGGACGATGTAAGGAGATTTGCAAGTACCAAAGCGCTTCGGATGTTGGTAACGTGGAGAGCCATGTTCTTCAGAGAACACATTTGTGATATTTCGAGTTAGCAGTAACTTCTGGGGCCATCGGGTGGCCAACGTAACGCACTCTTATCTCAGGAAAGGGTTCTTCATAATACTATAGGATAACTGCAGCCTATAAGGTTAAGCTTTAGGCTATAAATATAGATAATAAATAATAATGTAATATTTTCTTTCTTAATATAAGCTTTTACTTATAAGCTTTTATAATAATTAATAAATCTTATTATAAGCCTTAAGGTATTATAAAAGGAAAAGACTAAGAGGTATATAAAGGGATATAACCTTAAGACTGTATCTCTATATATATACTATAATATAACTCTATAAATAATATTCTTTATAATACAGTAAGGATGGAAGTTATTCAGGCTGCGGTAAGAATGCCAATCTTGCCACAATTTCGATAAATGACTTGCTTCTGATCTACGACAATGAAGGATTTATCCTGCGGGGCTTTGATAAGATGTAATATTTGCCAAAAGACTATAAGTACAAGTCAGAGATCAGAACTGTTTAGGCAAAAGCCAATTATCATTGTGTACCGTCTGGCATACCGTTGGCTCATGCCCCCAGACGTTTGCGATGTCCGGACAGCATGCCGAAGTGACAAAGCGGCAGTTGCTGTGAGAAAACAAGAGTGATGGACAGGCCGAACAGGATCTAATATTCATTATTGGTCCGGCTGTTGGTTGCATCTTTAGTGCCCCCAGGTCTTGTCGAATCTCCCCACATACCCCACATTCCTGTGCGGTTGATTGATTTGTTTGTTCGTCAGTTGAGGGGCTTGAGAATGTTTCCCGGCTATACCATGATCTGTAATGAGTCCAAATTCCACCAATTAAGACGTCATATTTGAAGAGGTTATGCAAATGGCGACGATCCTATGCAAACTGACCCAGGAAGCCAGCCCTGCCATGTGGGTTAGTTGTTGCCTCGTCATTGCGTTGAAGGTATATTAGGCTGAATTCGTTTCGTGCGAGGCTTGTCTCTTCAGGTTCGCCTGAGCGTCATGCCCAGCCTTGTACGTACATCAGATGTAGGTGATAATATACTGCTCTAGGTAGTAAAGCCGTTAAATGATATAAGTAGCGTTGTCCTTCGCGAGTGATGAACCCTGAAGCCTCCATGTCCCTTTATTACTATTTCCTGTCGTCTCTATCCCATTGGCCTCCATAGGGTCATGAACTGGCATTATGTTATTTCGGACAGCAGTGGTGTCATCTCTGGCACTATATGGCTTAGCTGTGGCTGAGACTGGCATTGACGGCTGGCTTCGCTACAAGAAGTTACCATACAAAGCCCCCGGCGACTTCAAGCACCCCAAGGGCATCATCACACTCAATGCAACCAAATCCAGCCCCGTCTACACTGCCGGTACCGAGTTATAAGACGCCTTCGCGGGTATCTTTGGAGAACAGATCCCGCGCAAATTCAAGGGCTGCGACCACCAGCATTCCATCATTATAGGCACTCTTCCAGCATTGTGTTAAAATAACTTTGTTATGACCGATCTTTTACTACCTTATAACTTAATATTCCCTAACCTTAACCAGCTAGTTTAACCTTTCCTTTAATAATATAGCTACTATATATATATTTTCCTCTAAACCTTTACTAACTATATAGCTGCTATAAATATATTCTCTTTAAAACTTTTATTTATTTAACCTTTTATTTATATTTACCTTTTCTCCTTTAAGTTATTAAATAACTTATATCTATAGCCTTAAAGCTATAGCTATAGAGCGTAAAGTAATACTAACTTAATTTACTTTTAACCTCCTAATATAATATACCTATTTAGAATACCTTCCTTAGGTAAGCTTTCTAAGCTTTTTTCTTTCTTTTTAAATAATTTCTTTTATTTATAAAAAAATATAAAATAAATCTATAGTATTACTAAAGGTATTATTACTAAAAAAAGTAAACTAAATAATAGTAAGCTTATTAAACTTATTAATAATAGCTAGGTAACTTATAGTAATATAATATCTTTTTAAAAGATAATAGCTTTTATTATTAGTACTTTAATATTTAATACTATTAAAAAAGGTATTTTTATTAGCTATAGTAAATACTACTATATTAATAATAAAGTTATTAATATAGTTTTAATATTTAGCTATTTAATAGCTATAACTTATAACTATTTTTATAATAAATACTTAAGCCTATATTTTAAGGAGTATTTTTAATATTAAGTTAAAAAGCTATAATAAGTAACTAAAGTAGCCTTTTTATCTTTTAATAAATATATTTAAGTTCTTTATATATATTAAATATAATTATTAAATAGGCTAAAAAGCTTATTTTAAGTAATTATATTAGGTAGTAAGTATACTGCCTAAATTAATTTAATAAGAGTGTTATTTTGAGTTAATAGAAACTGCTACTAATACTTATAGTACGTGCCTTATATATATAGGCACTCTTAATGCCTATTATAATGCATGCGGCAAGGCATATCTCCCCGCGCCTTAAGGAAGATGGGTTTTAGCTTAGTATTAACGGTGGTTCTGTTAAGATTATTAGTTATAATAAAAGGGGCGCACTCTATAGTGCCAATAAATACATATCTTTAGTTTAAACTACTACTTCTTTACTAATATTACTTTATCTATTTTTAGATATAAGGTTAGTTAGTTATATGCTTTAGTATATATATTTAATTAATAAAGGTTAATTTAACTTTTACTAACTAACTTATATAAAAGTTAACCTATTTCCTTTAAATTTTTCAACCTTACTATTACCTTATATTTATCTTTAACTTTATATAAGTAAAAGAAAGTAAATTATATATTTAGCCTTAATAATTACATTTACTAGCTACTTTTTATATAAGCTTAAGTTTAGACCTATTAATACTATTAAAAAAGCTGCCTTTTTTATATTAAAAGGCAAGCCTTCTTTTATAGCCTTTTTTAGGTTTTTTAGTCTAGCTAGCTTTCTAGCTAGCTAGACTAAATTTATTAAATAACTAAAGTATGCCTAATTTATATAATAATTTATAGTAATTAAAGTATAGTTAAAAATAGCTATTTTAACTAGGCTAAATAGGCTTATTTATAAGAAACCTTTTATAATAGCTATAGCTATTATATAAAGCTTATAGTAATTTTTACTATTAGCTTAAATTAATACTAGTTTAATTATATTAATAAGATTATAGTTAGTTATATAATAGCCTTAATTAGTTTATAGGCTTTTATATATAGGCATTATATTAATAGCTATACTTAATATTAGTAACTATAACTAATAGTTAGGTTAAGGAATATACTTAAGTGTAATAGATATACTAGCTATAGTATATAATAAAGGTTAATTAAAGAGTTATCTTATAAGTAAAATAAAGAAAAGGACCTAATATAACTACTAAAAAATAAGCAGTATTTATACTGCTTTATTAAGGCAGTAATTACACTACTAAGGTAAATAAACCTTTACTAATATTAAGTTTTAAGATACTAGCCTGCTATAGGGGCCTTACTATTTAAGCCTCTATATAAAAGCTAAAAGCTTAATGGCCTCATAAGGCTAACAGGAAAAAACAAAAAATGAATACGTATCCATGCTTTCCCAAGCCAACTTCTCAGACATTTCCTACGCCTCCAACCCGACCAACGCTATCCGCTGGACCAATGAGTGGGATAATATGGACGGCACTATTGAACGCGGTTACGGCGGCAAATCCATCTTCTTTGCGCAAAACAAGATTATGCCTGACAAGGCCCGGGTGAAGCAGTACGGCCGGTTGCTGGCGTCCATCGGTATAAACGGTGCCATCCTGACCAACGTCAACGCCAACCCTATCACCCTGAAACCGGACAATATTCGTGGACTTGGCGAAATCGCGGCAATAATAAAGCCGTACGGCGTACAAATTGGCCTTGCACTCAACTTTGCTTCCCCGCAGACTTTGGGTGGGCTATCGACGTTTGATCCACTCGAGCCATCCGTTATCTCCTGGTGGGAAGACATCACAAACCAGATCTATGATGAAATTCCAAACTTTGCAGGGTACCTTGTCAAAGCCAACTCCGAAGGACAACCAGGACCGCTCACCTACAATCGCACGCTGGCCGAAGGAGCAAATCTCTTCGGAGATGTCCTCAGACCGCATGGAGGAATCGTCCTATTCCGCACATTTGTGTATGAGATGCTTAATATCACCGACTGGAAGGCAGATCGCTCTGTAGAGGCATATAACGCGTTCCAAGGTCTTGATGGAAAATTCCATGATAACATTATCCTTCAGATGAAGTACGGTCCACTCGATTTCCAAGTTCGGGAACCTGCACATCCCTTATTTGGATACTTTAAGAATGCCAACGCTGGTATTGAGCTTCAGATCGCACAAGAGTACCTGGGACAGCAAGCACATACCGTCTACCTGGCTCCTCTCTGGAAAGAGATATTAGATACGGATCTTCGTGTTGATGATAAGCCATCTTTTGTGCGAGACATCATCTCGGGCAAGCGGTTCAACCGTCGGATTGGTGCATTCTCAGGTGTAGCGAATGTAGGGATGAGCCAGACATGGACTGGTAGCCATCTCTCTATGTCTAACCTTTATGCATTTGGCCGCTTGGCCTGGAACCCTACCGATGATCCCGAAGCAATTATCAAATCGTGGAGTCGTCTGACTTTCGGCCTTCATCGTCAAGTGACAGATATCGTCACGCGTATCGCCTTGGAATCGTGGCCGGCATATCTGAACTACAGCAGTGGAGACCTGGGACTGCCGACCCTTACAGATGTTACGAATAACCACTTCGGACCGAATGTCCGAGCTGGCGATGACAACCCTTATGGTATCTGGACTCGATCTGATTCATTCTCTATCGGTATGGATCGTACTGTGGCGAATGGTACAGGCTTCTCCGGTCAATACCCTCCCGCATTGGCAAAGAAATTCGAAGACATAGAAACCACACCCACGAACATGATCCTATGGTATCATCACGTCAACTACACACACAAGCTTCCGACTGGAAAGACAGTAATACAGAATCTCTACGATGCCCATTATGCTGGGGCCGAAACGGCACATACTTTTCCAAAGTTATGGATGGGAGCTCAAAAATATGTTGACGAGGAACGTTTCAATTCTGTTCTTTTCCAGCTCACTTTCCAAGCAGGTCATTCGATAGTGTGGAGAGACTCCATTGTGGACTATTATCACAACCTTACAGAGGTTCCTGACGAGGCGGGACGTGCTGGACACCATCCATGGCGTATAGAGGCCGAGGCTATGTCTTACAGCGGATACAAGACCGCCGTGCTAGACCCTATCGAGTCTGCCTCTACTGCCACGTCTCTCGTAACACTAGGTAATAGTACAGTGGCCACAGCTAGTGCGAAGCTCGACTTCGAGCCTGGGAGATATGACGTCGCAGTTGTGTATTTTGATATCCTCGGTGGGACTTCACAGTGGGAAGCGTATCTGAACGGCAAGTCTTTGGGGAAGTGGGTTGGCAATCTGGAATCAACCCTCAGCCGCGCAGCAACGAAAGAGCCAGATGGCGCTTCCAAAGCCCGTATCACGTTCCCAAATGTCAAGATTGCCAAAGGGGATATCTTCAAGGTCGTAGGAAAGGCGGACCGCGCGGAATTGGCACCTCTGGACTTTGTAGCATTTCTGCCCCAGGGAGTTATTGATTGAAACGATATTAGCTTCGAATCCCAGAATAATGCAAGGTATTTAAAGTAATAAAGTATGCTGTTATGCTTAAATGTTACTGGTAAAGTACCGTTGCCTCTTAGGACTCTCTCCAGTGGGAACAGCCTATTAACCAGGAAGATTTGCTTGAATCTCCATCCTTTGCATTGGGTTTCAGGGCAGCCCAGGGCTTTCACGTCATTATTTGGATGTTTGAGGAGCGGCAAGATATATTAGCAACTTTCACAAAGCAGATTGTGGTGCCTATGGAATCTATGCAGCCCCGAGTTGTTCGGGTCCGTGCAAGGCGAGAATAGCCTGAAGCGGGTATTCAGGTAGCATTACATATAACAGCGCGTTTACAGAGACAAGTAGTTATCATTACCGCCTCTTCTAGTTCTCGCGTTTATGAAAAGATTCAGTTCACTTATGAGGACTATTCTACCCGGCAATACTATTTACAGGTATAGGCTGGTTCGCAGCAACCATGGGCTTAGGTGGCCACTCTCCAGCATCGAATTCACATTCCAACGAATGATGACCAGAGTGAAGGATCCTCGTTGCCTCCTCCTCACAGCTAAAGTCTCTTCACACTTCGGAAGGTAAAGTCACCAGAGCCGAGCAGTTGGGAGGAATAGTCAACGACATCGTAAACGTTTAACCTTTAAGCTTCTATTTACATATAATAAGCCCGTAAGGTCTATTAAATAATACCTTTATTATATTAAAAATTATTATATATTAATCTTATAAACTTAATTAGCTTATATTTTCTTAACTTTTAAAGTTTTTAGTTACTTAAATATAACTTACCTTAATAAAAGTATTAATACTTTAACTTTTCTAGCTAGCTTAAATAACTTAATTAATAAAACCTTTAATAGTTTAACTTTTTTATTATAATATATATATAATTCTTTTTAAAGTTATTTAATAACTTTAATTATTAGCTTTTTAATTACTAAATATATTTTTATATCTTTAATACTTTTTATAATACTATAATTCTACTTAATTAATTATAATTATTTTTTAATAACTTTATTTTTATTTTATTATTATTATTAAGCTTATTATTTTTCTTTATATTAAGCCTTTATAGTTTTTATACCTTTTTATAAATAAAATATAAAAAGTAATAAGTATTTAGGTTTAAGGTAATTATATAAAATACTTTATAACTAAATAAGGTAATTCTAATATAGTATTTACTATTAATATTATTATTTTCTTTAAACTTTTTAATAGCTTAATAAAGTTATAAATTACTTTCTTTAAAACTAATATATAATTTAGTAATACCTTTAAAAGTATTAATATTAATAAAGAAATTATAAATATACTTTTAAGCTTTTTAGCTTAAATTATTACTAATAATAGTTTATTTTATTAAAATAGTAAATATATTATTTATAAAGTTATATTATAGTATATATATAAAAATATAATTTTAAAGTTATATTCTTTTATATACCTTTTAGTTTTTTTCTTTTATAATACCTTAAGGCTTATAATAAGATTTATTACTTATTATAAAAGCTTATATTAAGAAAAAAATATTATATTATTATTTATTATCTGTATTTGCAGGCTAGAGCTTAACCTTATAGGCCGCAGTTATCCCATAGAATAATGCCTTGGCGCTGGTGACGTTGCCCTCACGAATAGGGCGGACACGAATAACGCGCCAGCCTGCCTCGTGAGGGGAAATACCACCGACGGTCGCGTGAAGCCAATCGCCTATTGCACCAAGAGCATAGTGGTTAAAACTCGTCATTTGACCGGGATTTATTCGCCCATCCGGGAGCATACTATCCCAACGTTCCCAAACTGTTGTTGCGTCGTGGGATACCACGGCGTATAACCAACGAGGACATGTCGTCTCTAGCAACATACGGTATGCTAGCTGTGAGCGGCCGATCTGAGATAGTGCGTGGGAGATGACCGGGGTTCCTGCGAAACCTGTGCTGATATGGAAGCGAGCGGTTCGGACCAGACGGTCGAGGGCTTTTCCGGCTGTTTTGCGTTGTTCCTCGTTTTCGGGATAAAGACCGAATCTGATGGCGAGACCAAGACCGGTTTGGGATGTTGACATAAGGTTACCTTCTGGTGTGATGTATCTTCGCTGGAACAGGGTCTTCAGTTGTTCACCATCTAGGGCATACTTGGTGGCTAGTTCCGTCTTTCCAAGGACCAAGCATAGCTTAGAGAACACCAGTGTAGTATGTACAAGATAGGCATTCGCCACGAGAATATTGTCAGTTCGTCCATTTCCAGGATCTTCAGGCGGTGCGCTAGGGTCTAGCCAATCCGCGAGCTGCCACTTATCAGGGTTCCAGAGTCTATCCTGGGCCCTATCAACCCCCATTTCAAGCCAAGCATACATACTATCAAATTGTCTTTCCAGCATGCCTTTGTCACGACTGTACTGGAACAGAGAGTCTGGGGCTAAAACTGTGACATCATCCCATATTGCTTGAGCCATGTGCGGCCAGTTTGAACTGATGGCGTTGGGACATACGAGAGGAGGTATACCGCCTTTGCCTTCCTCCAGCTGTTCGGCTGAGACGTCTTGTAGCCAGTTGCTGAGGATATCCAGTGTGTCGTAGAGGTATGTCGCTGTTGGGCAAAAGACTTGCAGGTCGCCTGTCCATCCGAGACGTTCATCTCGCTGAGGGCAATCTGTTGGCAGAGAAAGAAAGAAGCCGCGCATTGACCAGACGATATTCTTGTGTAATTAATTAACATAAGGGTTAGAACACTCGAAGAAACCTTGCCGTTCCATATCGGTATGAAGCACAATGGCTTGGACGTCATCAGGCGAAGGACCAGCGCCCGGCCATCCCTCAACTTCGGCATATCGGGAGCCATGGAAGGTGAACTTGGGTGACCAATCCAATAGAACCTCGCCTGAACCGATAATAGTATCGCAACATTTCGCGTCACGAAGTGGTCGTGTTCCCAACTCTCCATTTTCCATAACTTCAGCATGACGAAAGGTGATGCCTTTGTCCTTCTCTGTAGGAAGGCTCGGTATGAAGAGCTTTCCCACGAGGTTCTGACCAAAGTCCAAGATTATTTTGCCGCTCTCACTTCTGAAGACACGTTTGCAGGAGATGGTCTCAGTGACACGGACAGGAGGAATGTTGGGTGCCACAAGTTGGGCTGATGGTCTCGGAAGAATCCTTGTACCCCAAGAGCTCGGAAATACATGATTCATGTCGTGAACCTCTCCATCGTAGATTTCACTTGCTATAATTGGAGTGGTGGTGCATGACCAAGTATCATCTGAGACAAGATCCCAACATACTTTGCCAGCTATATCTTGGATCTCGAGCTGAGCAAATACCCCTAGCTCGTCGCCATATCGAAACCGCTTGCCGCCTTTGAAGCCGAGCCTTCCGGCATACCAGCCTTCAGCAACCTCAACACTGATGATGTTCTTCTGGCCAGGGAGTATTAAGGAGGTAATATCGTAGATACGATAAATCAGACGATGGTTGTAACTTGTCCAACCTGGGGCCAGGACCTCATCACCCACACGTTGGCCATTGATGGTTGTCTCAAAGACACCAAGACCTGTTATGTATAATCGAGCAGGAGAGAAGTCCTTTATATCTTGCGGTAAAGTGAACTCCTTGTAGAATCGGATCGGTCGTAAGGGGCCATAAGGTCCAATTCGTTCAGCCGAGGCAATGAAGTTCGTTTTGAAGTTGCTGCTGTCAAGAAGAGCAGTCTCAACGGTCGCAGGAGTCGACCAAGGGCTAGGTTCAAGTATAGGAGAGTCTTGATCGAGGCTTTTACCGTATATCCTCACGCGAACTGACGCAGATTCGCGGGATGAAAGTGGCCGCGCTGGCCATGGCACCAAAACTGATTCTTAACTTTCGATGGCGAAGACGTGTGCATCTGATATGTCAGACAAGGTGACCTCCACTTGGTAAGAAATTTGTATCCATGGAGTAGCTGTCGAGGGTGATGTTTCAAAAGACCATGAAAGTCGAGGCCTGGACGTGTCAACACCAAGACCGCTGTGGTGATGCTCGAATTTGAGCCTGGCAACTTTGGGACTGGATATGGTGTCTGCCAAGGGTTCTTGAGAGGATGTTGAGTAAGATTACCGCAATTATTCGTCTGTTAAATATGACCCATCTCGGTTTCATTATTGCCTCGGAAGTCGGGTCAGCTTGAAGCGAGTTGTAGTCGCCCGCAGATCACTATTGACCAACTTGATAGAAAGGGGATCTCAATCTGGCATTTCGTGAAGTAAGATTCAAGTCAGGTGGGTGTAGTTTACCGGAGCAGGTTGACTATGGCCCTCGCTGTCTCTGGCGATCTTGCGGCTTTGAAAGCATCCGATTGGTCACCATTCCGAGAGAGCCAATCATGTCTCTTCAAAGCCAGTTGGAAGCACAATCCTTGGCCTCAGAACTCCAAAGTTATTCCCCATACAAAGAAGCCTCGTTTCTTGGCATATTAGACGGACGGTTCCATTCCGCAGTGGCAACGCATGGAGGCTTTGACCCAGTTGAAGGTTCGTCAATCTGATTGTCGTCTGAGCCTATCGTCAGTTGTATAGCTAGTTCTGACTAACAGCAAAATATCGCTTGAACCAACTGGTATACAAGTCCTTCGGTCGAAGGATGGCCGAGAGTTCGGCGTCTCGGGCTGTTTCTGGTACAGACTAATGCCACCTATGGTCCAAAAGGAGTGGGTTACCTTGGTGTAGTAGCGTTGCAGAATCTGGGGCCCCGGATGCGGAGAAGATGAAGAGAAGTCTTGATCACTACAAATACACAGCCAACGCTCTCCTGATATACCACGTCCAAATCCAATTTCACAGCTCGATTGAACAATATGGGCTTCCTCGCAACTGCCGTAGCTCTTGTAGCTGCCCAGGGCGGCTTTATCTACGGTCTTGATTCAGGTATGTTCCCAATACCAATTTCATCTACTCCTGTACAAACAATTGTCCATTATAGGCATCATTGCGACGACCTTCGGTCATGATAGCTTCAAACTCGCCATGTACGGACCTTCCATGGTCAACACCACTTATCAAGGAGCTATTGTTTCTGTATATAACGCGGGGCAGGCCATTGGTGGCTTGACCACTGGATATGTCGCTGATAAACTCAGTCGAAAATACACGATCCTGATCGCGTCTATCCTAAGTGGGTAGTACGAAAGCCACTCCGGGCGTTCACATCGCTAATGAAGAACCGTAGCAATTATTGGGGCGGTGCTCCAGTGCGCTGCTGTCAACATCGGCATGATGATTACGGGTCGTCTCGTAGCCGGTATCGGCTGTGGCCAGATCCTCTCAGTCGTTCCCATCTACCTCGCCGAAGTTTCAAAGCCCGGCCAGCGCGGCTTCCTAGTCGGTCTCCAAGGAATGATGATTGTGATTGGCTTCGGCGTTGCTAACTGGATAGGATACGCTGGCGCTTTTGCCAAAGGAGACGGACAGTGGAGGATCCCTCTTTGTATGAAGCTACCTATTCCAGTTTTGCTTGTCGTCATGATATTTCTCGTCCCTTTCTCACCACGTTGGTTGGTTCTCAAGGACCGGTATGATGAGGCTGAGCAGGTCCTGGCTCGCCTACACGATAATGTAGATGATCACACGTTCGTTGAGCAGGAGCTCTTGCAGATCAGGACGCAGATCCAGCTTGAGAGGGACCAAGGTAATCTGAACTGGTTCACAGCCCTTGGACTAATGTTTTCACGCAAGTACGTTCGCCGGACTTTAACGGCGTCGTTCATCGTGACTATGAGCCAGCTCTCGGGATCATCCGTCATCCAGGTATGCCCCTCTTCCCGGAAAACCCTAGCTGCAAATTTAATATCATGTTACAGAATTTCCAAAGCGTCTTTTACCAAACAGTCGGCTTCACCGGACGTACTTCTCTCCTGATCAGCGGTGTTTATGGCATGATGGGAATCATAGGTCAAGTCATCTACCTCGTATTTGTCGCCGATAAACTGCCTCGCACTCGCACCCTCTGGTCTGGATCCATTGTCCTTTGCGTGATGAATTCTATCGGCATGGCTCTCAGCGCCGAATTTGGATCTTCAAACAACGAGAACCAGGCTGGTGCAAGAGGTGCCATTGCATCTATCTTCCTCTACTCTATGAGCTATGCTATCTTCTTCAATGCCATGATCTGGGTAGTTCCTTCAGAGCTCTTCCCTTTCTTCTTGAGGACTAAGGGTATGGCACTGGCTGTGGCGACCAAAGCGATAGTGGCTATTGTTTTATCTCAGATAACGCCATTAGCTATTGCTAACGTCGGCTGGCGGTACGTCTATCTCGTATCAGTACGTTACTTGATCGAGCAGTTAACCATTTACAGATACTATTCACTTTTCATCTCATCTAATGCCGCTGCCGCAGTCTTTTACTTCTTCTTCCTACCCGAAACTGTGAGTAGCGTTGACTAGCATTTTTGAGACACTTACTGACCATGATAGTCTGGTAAAAGTCTCGAAAAGATCGCAACTTTGTTCGGAGATGACGTTGTTATGTCATCTTCCCAAGCCGAAGCGAAGGTTAATTATACTGCCGATGCCTATCAGTTGGAGCATAGGGTCTCCACCAGACAAGACGAGTAAAGCTTTTCTCGAACGAGATCGACATACAAGCAAAAGAAATAGATATACGGGTCAGTGTTCTGCAGAAGATGGAAGAAGGTATTGAGGGTTGACATACGTGAAATACTACCTTGAGGGATCTACCATGTCCCTCTTAATCATTCATCACTTTAACAAGTGACTATATGCTGCCAATAGTTCTGGGTGTTGCACCATGACCATATGTTTGAAGATGTGCTGGGCCTGCAATTTGGAATTTAGGTCAGATAACAGGCGGCCAATCTTTATTTCTGAGCAAGGCATTGTGCAGGTGGACCACTGGATCTATGCCGAGAGGTCGACAGGCCTTATGAGAGACTTTTCGGTGCAGGGGAATGCAAGTTGTATTGGTTAAATCAATAAGTGATACACGAAGAGTGAAAAGCACGGATGTAACCTTTGATGGCTGTCTGATGCTGTGGTTGCTCTGTAGCAAGATATTGTAAACGGGAAAAAATATCCCTACAAACTTTTTAATTGTGTAGTAATAGAGCCCTGTAATATTTAGGCAACATAAGTATAACTTAAGAAAGCATTCTTTAACTCTTAGTAGGTATTGACCAAAGTAGAATACTAGAGCCCCCTTATAGCTAAGCTGGGGTTGTACGGCCAATCCTTCTATGCCTATAGAACTTCTTACAAGCTACAGTACAACTGACTAGACTTTACAATTATTATCCGTGGCTATAGTGCCAGTAAAGATATGCTGAGGCCGCCATATTGCGGGTGATTGAGCTATATCATGTTTAGCTTTCAATCTAACGTTGCTGTGGTAATATAGAGACTCACCCATACTTTCTCGCCAATGAGCCATAACACCAGGCGAACGCGACAAACAAGAAAGTGACAGAATAGTATCAGTTTCAATGCCCCTGATTATAGAGTCAGTACGGGTAGGATGAAGAAGCAGGGGGTTTACAAACAAGGCAGTGTACAAGAAGCAGCCGTAAAGATCTGCATTGGCCTTGAGGTTTCGCGAGGTGAAGTACGAGTCTTCCTCAGCAACGCGGTCAATCTCCATAGCCACCCTGAGAAACGAATTCTTATAGACATCTTCCTTGTACTCTTCGATAAGCTGGCGGACAAGCTGCCCTCGAGGGTCCTTGACCTTGTAAATCCGATGCCCGTACCCAAACAGACGGTACTTCTTGGCTTTGACGTCAGAAATAAGCTGAGGCACGTTTTCGACGCATTGCACCCTTTAAAATTCCTTGTAGGCCATCTCGACAGCGCCTCCATAAAGGGGTCCATATGCTGAGGCCACGGCGGCAACGGTACACGATAGAGGATTCTGTAAAGTGGAAGCTGCGGCGAGGAAGACTGCAGTTGAATTGGTCATTCCATGATCGGCGTTAAGAACCCAGAGGCGCTCGAGACAATGTTCTATCTTGCGGTTTGGAGTGCTGCTACTGCCTTCTTCCGTAAGACCCATCATGAGCAGAATGTTTCCGATGTATGACTCATCCGGGTTAGCTTGGGTGAAAGGGCGACCTCTGCGATAGCAGTACACCATAGCGACAGTGGTGGCTAGTGCAGCCAGTGTCCTAATAATGGCATCGTCAACCTCTTCCATTTTTCCCAGATATGCAGGCTCGCTCGATCTATGCACCGCTTGAGACCCCTTGTCATGAGCTGCAAACGCAGCAATACCAGCCAAAAGCATGGGATGGGTCAGTCCATCTGGACTATATGTTGTTCCATGTTAGCTCAAGGAATGAATTTATAATTGCTCAGTTGACTTACGGAAAGGCTTTGATTGCATTTTCTACTGATTGTGGTGGTTTCATGTGGGAAGCAAGTTTGCAACGAAGATTCATCTTCTGTTCTTGTGTAGGAAGAGTTCCCCAGATAATAAGATGAACCACTTC
Source organism: Fusarium temperatum (assembly GCA_001513835.1). Classification (NCBI taxonomy): domain Eukaryota; kingdom Fungi; phylum Ascomycota; class Sordariomycetes; order Hypocreales; family Nectriaceae; genus Fusarium; species Fusarium temperatum. The sequence continues at coordinate 267,728 of LJGR01000004.1, read as the reverse complement.
CTCATAGTTGTTATTGTGGAAAAGCTCATCAATTGTCTTGTCTCGATACTGCATATGGCCAGCTTTACCATCACTGGATCAAGGTTAGCATACAGGTCCTAGATGCGCTTTTCTTTTTTTGAAAGGTTCCTCACATGTAGGTGATAGATGTCTCGGTAACAGCAGTATTCCATAGCCCCTTGTCGAGAACGCGGAGGCTGTTGTCATAGTGATCGGCTACCTCAGCACCAAAGCCTGCCGTTGTGATTTCAATAAAGTCCAGAGCTTTGACAGCATTGTTCTTAATTGGAATGTTATAGCTTCTGCCAGTGCGACTGTCGGTGACGCTGAGTGTACCAGATGAAATTGAGTTGTCGGCGTGGCCCATTGCTTTCTGATAGACCCATGCGCCTGATAAAACCAATGAACGAAGGATCTTGCGGCATCTTTTGATAACGGGTGAGATTGAATTGTCCATATCGAATAGGTTTTGCCTTGGCCACGAGTTCAAGCTTCCGGTTTTGCAGTACAAGTGTTAGACCAGTTGTAGCAAAATAGAACAACTGCTAGGTAGGTAGAGCCTTGTTTCTGGAACCCCAAAATTTGATACGGTACAATAGAAAAGCGTCGAGTCAAATATGCTTCAGATTTCAAAGGCATCAAGATTCTGAATTTCTTACCTTACATTAATATTAGACCATCTTCTTATCGCACCTGACTTACCAACAACAGGTATTCCCCGCATTCTAGTCAAGACGTGCCATCAGTAGAAAGCTTTTGCCGTGTTGGTCGTAAGTACTAGTCGCAGAGGGGAGCTTTAGTAAGTAGTTCCCGATCAGGTCAAACTTAGTCAGATTTGAACAAGGATATCAAACATTATGCATGCTGGTAAGCGGCAGGTTAGATCAAGTACGCAGTCAGATCAGAGATAATGTCAGCATTAGATAATGTAAGTTCTGCAGTCGGGTAACACGGCGACGTTTTGCTAGCTTTGCGGAAACTCGGCACTACTACATGATTAGCGGTAATTCTCGCCGACTAGTGAAATGGAAGGCTTTGTTAGTAGTAAGGAATAGCTGAGGAGTCTTTCCATGCGGCAATCACTACTCGAATCTAATAGAATCAAAACGGGATAATAAAGTTGACCTCCAAGTGGACCGCATAGCCGTCAAGATTTGTCTGTTCCACTCAGAATCTCTGCTCGCAAAATGACTACAGGCACAACATACCAGTATTTACAAAACACAAATTTGGGCACTATTGCTGAAGTTCAGGTAACTGTCTCCTTGAATTGGGGTAGAAAGTAGAACTAATTAGTTATACAACTATAGACACCGCCGAGACACGAAAGTGAACCTGATGCGTCCTTACTCATCGGAGACCAGGAGGCGCCCGTCTGGCAAAAGCTCAACAAATGGCTGCCACGACGAGATGCTCATCAAGACTTTTGGTGGGATGTCACGGGTAGACACATTGTAACAATGCTACACGAGGCTGGCTACCCATTGTCCCGCCAGTACGAATGTCTTTTATTCCACTACTACATCATTGTTCCTCGCATGGGTCCGAGGCCTAGCTCGTCTAGTCAGCCTGTCTTCAAGAGCTTCATGACAGACGACTTTTCACCCATCGAGTATAGTTGGAAATAGGGCAATACCAATGCTGATGCGCCTAGCATCCGGCTGAGTGTTGAGCACATTGGACCTTTATGTTTAAAACCTTTATGGCTCAATAAAGCTTTATTTAATAAAAACCTAGCCCTAAATATAACTAAATCTCTAATAGATAAGCTTTTCTACCTAACACTACTAGCCAGTTTAACTTTTCCCCTTATTACTTACTACTTAACTTATTATAGATAATAAGTATCTATCTTTACCTATAAGTCTATTATATTATATACCTAAGCTTTATTTTATATTACTTTATTAATTACTACTACTTTATTATTTAATAGTATATTTCTTACTTACTAAAAAACTAACTTTTTATATTATTAATCTTTATAAAAATATATATAGGTATTATATATAAAATAAATAAGGCTTATAAAGATAATATTTTTAATATTACCTTTTTAAATATTTTTATAAAGTCTTTTATAGTTATTATAATAGTAAATTTAAAGCTATAGGTTTATAGGTAAATTAGTAATATTATATAATATAAAATATATTAAAAAGTAAAAAAGTAGCTTAGGCTACTTACTAATTAGTTATTATATAGTCTTAGTAAAAATTATAATAAAAGTTATTTAAAAAGTATTATTTTAAGTTAATAAACTTACTTTTATTAAGTATCTTACTTTATATATATTTTATATATTTTAAGCTTAATTATCTTTATAAATAAGTAATAACTACTTATTTATATACCTTTAAAGTTAGTTATTAAAATACTAACTTTTTAGCTAAAACTAAGATCCTAGGTAATAATAAGGGTAATAAGTATCTTACCTATATGTATTTATTAGTATTCTTTACCTTTATATACTGGGGGCTAAAGCCTCTTTTAATTACTAATAACCTTATTCCCGAGCACATTGGACCAGACGCGGGTACTGCCCTAGACTTTTACAATCGGGCATCGACCATTGAGGTCATGGACTATCTATATGCTGCAGACCCTTCTATTGACCCTGTGTAGTTCAAAACGTTTCTACATGACTTCGACCCTCATAACAACAAGGCTAGCCAAGGAAACTGGGGAAGTTCGCTTTTCACTGCATATAAACTCGGCGCGGACAAAATCGCCGCCAAGGCCTACTTTATACCCAGGAATATTAAAGTTTACTAAGCTATTATATTAAACCTAAAGTATATTTTCTAACCTTATAACTAACTTATAAACTTAACTTTACTATTACTTTTTAATTACTTTAAACCTTTTTTTCTAATTATATTAATATATATATTATTATAAAACCTTTTTTAAGTTAAGCTTTTTTTATATATTAGTATTTCTTAATAAATTTAATTATTATATACTATACTTATAAAAAGTCTTTTTTAATTAAATTACTATTTATACTTTAAATATAAATATAATTTAAGCTAGATTTTATTATAATAGCTTTATAGCTTTTTTTTTTTTAATTTCTTTTAAAGTAAATAATATACTTTTTTTTTACTAAGTAATTTAAATAATTTTTATAGAAAATTTACTATAAGCTATTATATAGGTAATAGTTTTATAGTTAAAAAAAGTAAAGTTAATAAGAAATTTATTACTAAGCTAATAAAAGTCCTATATATAGATTAATAGTATAGCTTTTTTAAAGTATTTTTTAAAGTCTTTATAGCTATTTATAATTTTAAAGATAGCTTTATATTAAAATATAGCTTATAGTATAACTATAGCCTTATTAATATAATTATTAATAATTACTTTTTAAAAAAGTAAATACTAAGTAAAGATTTTTTTTATTAAAATTATTACTTTAAAAATTAAAAGTATTTATAGTATTAAGCTAATCTTTTTTAGTTAATAAATTAAAATATTTTATATATTTTTAAAGGTAATTAAAAAGTTATAATTTAGGTTTTTTTCTTTTTAGCCTTTAGCTATAGTAATTAGTTAATTATTTAGTATAATATTTAAGTTATAAGCTAGATATATTATTTCTAGCTAAGACTTATAGCTAAGAGCTTAACCTAGCAGACAGAACTTAGAAGTTTGCTAAAATTTCTTTACCTATGGCTTTGAAAGAGCTATAAGAAATGTCTATAGCGACGATTCAAGCTATCTTTCTGCCTTTAAAATCCTCTCCAACTTCCTTACCACCGACCCCAACGGTCAGACGCTGCGAATGCTGATCCTGGGCATTGACTGTATGGCCCCAGAGAAGTCACGGATCAAGGTCTACATGTGAACTCCCGGTACCTCGCTTAGTCACATCAGTTCTATCTTGTCGCTATGTGGAAGGAGGCCTCTTTCTCAAGACTCTATCGATGAAATCAAGGAGCTGTGGTGCGCTACCCTGGACCTCGATCACGACATATCGGACGACGACGATCTACCAAGGATAGACCACGAAACGTCCGGTATGCTGTTCTACTTTGACATAAAGCCTTCTTCGCATCTGCCAGATGTGAAAGGATATATCCCCGTACGGCATTACGGGAGGAGTGACCTAGCTATTGCACACGGATTGATTCGATTCCTTGAGAAACGTGATCGGGCTAAATACAAGGAGCAGTATTTGGAAATGCTCAAAGGCTTTGCTGAGCAAGCCGAGTTGTCATCGTCGCGAGGCTTACATACCTACATTTCTTTTGGGATTGGCAAAGACGGTCATTTGCAGTTGACATCTTACTTCAGCCCTCAGGTGTATCGCAGATTAACTAAAGCAAAAGTAATGTAGATAATGGATTTATTGCAACAACCTGAGACTCATTTAAAAAGGATTTCGAGTTCTATAATCATGTGGTAGATACAGGTCTCATCTCTAATATGGACATTGTTGTTAAAAGGGTTAGAGCCTATGCTTCTAACAGTTGTCATCGCATCCTACAAGGTATCGCGAGTACAGGGCCAAAAGATCCACAGCGAGGGCAGTGAGGAATATTAAACAATAGGTAATATCAACATCTTGTCTTGTCAATTACTCTAGCACTACTCTAATTGGGTCGTCGATTCACCTGCACTATAATAAAGCAAGCCTTAATACTAGAAAGTATTTTAGTTAACAGAGCTACAGTTAAGTAAACAGGAAGCTTTGCTATACTTTCTTTTATATTCCTTTTAGAACTTAGCGTACTTTGTTTATACTAGAAGGTTAATTATAGTTAATAGAGTAAAGGCAGCACTTTAGAGAAAGAATATCCGGATGACCTTAGTTTGAGTGATATATAATATAAACACATAGACTAGAGTATAAAGAACTATATGCACCTTTATTGAAATAGAAAGAACTGCTCGAAGTTTTTATTAATAGTTTATAACACTTAGTAATTTGAATTTTAAAGGTATACTAATGCAATAATGCTTTTCCGGAGCGACAAGTCCACTCCCCGTTCCTTCAATCCCCGCATTATATAACTGGAAGCACTAGAGGGATCTATGGGGCTAAGGTCAGTGTGAGAGCAATTCAAGACCGAAGGCCAGGTTTCTATTTCCCAACGTAGCGCGGGTTCGTGCATTCTGATACGCAAGAATTGTTCGATTTGGTTGTGAAATCGTGCCTCAGGAACGTAACACTGATCGATGTCCACATTTGCCCCGCGCAAGTCGCCAATAAGGATTAAATCGAATTGGAAGTTAACACTTTCGGGCATCTGGATATCGAGAGTGCCTAATGAATGCTTTCGTAAGCCCTCATCTAACAACTGATAGGCGGTCATGAAGTTTCCAACAACAACAGCGATCTGACCGCTGGTCTTATAACTTCCTCTCTCTTGCAACAATCCAAATAAGCTTTTGTATCCCTGGTCAACATGGAACTCAAGTAAGAAAGGGTAGTGCCAATCTTCCTCCAGGAGCAGTGTTTGCCTCAGTTCACCCAGAAGTCCCATAGCTAGAGAATTAACGAGCATTTTGGCGCTCCCAGGCGAACTCAGATAATCTAGACAAAAAGTGATATACCATGCGTGCAGATTGCGGATGGAATCACTGGCCGCGAAATGTGCCTTTTTCGTGGTTATGTGTTGTAAGCGGTGAATGATATATTTGAAAAGCTCCACGAAAACTCCGGAGTACAGCGGACGCCCATGAAGTTTGGAAAACGCATGAAGCATAGTCGGAATAGAATCGATGAGTAGGGTCTCAGGATATTTATCAAGGAGCTTCTTCACCTCCACGCTACAGTCCCAAAAGACTATATCATGCAACGCGATAGTTATAGTCGATTCTATCAACTCCAGGTCGAAGGAGCTGGCAATCGAGTGACAAGAGAGCTGCTCGTGCCAGCCTGAATGGCCGCTGAACAATCCGGATAGCTGCCATTCTTTTAGAATATCGAGCAAGCTCTCTCGAACAGACGCCTCTGGAAAAAGATGAGGATTCATAGAAATAGCAATGGCCATCAGTAAATGATTGTTGTGAAAGACCTCTTTGTAGAGTGGAAACTGGTAAACATTCGTTGGATGATGGAGAAAAGGATGTCTCAGCTGAACGAATCGAGCTCTGATGAGATGGGCGGCGACTAGCCTTGCAGCTTGATCACTTCTAGTCGAGCCACAGGCATGAAGGCACTTACGACCGGCTTCTGTGTCCATTAGAAAGTCGAAAGCACTTCTATGAATGAAATTGACTTGTGTCAATTCATGTTCAAATAGCCGCTTATCTCCAATCCATGGATAACATGAATCCTGGGAAGTACTGGTTACCTCAAGGAGACCGCGGGAAGCTATCTCTAGTTCGTTCTTGGCTTTTGAACTCACGACTAGTAACTCCTTAATCGTTAGCACACGGCCTGTACTCAAGATTGCTTCCATTGGCTGATCTTGGGCAGCTGTTGCTATCACTAGCAATGAAGACAGACGCATTGGTACTGGGTGCGAGTAGGAACTGTTTTTGGATAAATACTTATCAATCTCTCTAGCAATGATGAGAAGATTGAAGTATCGAGACGCAGCCATCTGAATGCTTAGTAGCTTAGCATCGTCTCCGATCCTACCCCACATGTCGGTGTAGAGCAACGTTAAATCCGAGGGGGTCTGCCTAAGAATTTCTTGAAGCATCTCGATTTTGTAATCTTGGCGGATGGCCCGATTCAGACGCTCTATTACAAGAGCTACCCACAAGAAGACGCCTTCAGCACTTTGAACAGTCTCCCGTACAAGTTCATCTCGATCGCGGCACTCAAGCCGACAAATATCCAGCCGTTCGCGGACGAAAAGAGTGATGTCGCTTTTATTGAATTGTTGTAACCTTAGTCGGGGTGCATTTTTGAAAAATGAGCAAAATGCACGCTCTTCTCTGCTGGATGCACACAACTTGACATCATTCACTGCCAACAGTTTGTGAATGACTTGAGCATTTGTCCAGTCGGGCCAAGGCAGATCTTCAAGTTCTTTTGCCTCATCCAATCCGTCTAAGAAGATGCAAAAAGATTCCGGGGAAGCTTCTAGTGACCAAACAAGAGCTTCTGTCAGCTCATCGAGACTCCAGTCCGAATGGCTTCTCTTAGTCTTGACGGAAAATTGAGCTGTGTACAACCCTCGACAAAGGCCTGGCTTGCCGTCCAGGATTTGGTAGAGGAGCGACAATGCCATGCCTTCCACGTTTCGTTGCAAAGGTTGACCTGGTTTCCAGAAGAAGTGTGTTAGAATCTGGACATTAGAGCGCCAGACCTTCAGGTGCTTGGATGTTGAATGGCTGAAAGCGAGGAACTTTATGAGAGAACTCTTGCCAGAGGCTGGTTTTCCACTAACCCAGAAGACATTCGATTCTGATTCTAGCCAGTCCCGAAAACTGTCAAAGCCTTGATTGTGGGCGGTCTCGGCATCACTATACTTGGTATCTTCGGATAGTTCCGTATCTGATTGATCGGATTCATATGGCGAGCCGTAATCTGACCGTAGTGAGTCCTGTTCGTCGTAGATCCAATCAAAGGTTCCTGGATAATTATCTGAAATATGGTTCTTCCGTTGGTTCATGTCTGGGAATCGTAGACTCGACAGAAGTTGCTCATACTCTTTCTCAAATGACTTATCCTGCTCACGCTCTCGCAATTCCTGTCGAAGTTCATCGATCGACTGAGAAATAGTCTGTCGGATTGTAGTCTCCGCCGAGGTTACCTGATCTCCAATGACAGTTCTCGTCGTTGTGTGCCTATCTGCAACGAGGTCGCTGATGTCTGCAGTAAAATCTGTGATTAGGTCTGAGACCTTTGTGGAGCCACCTACGAGCTGCGAAATGAAGTTCCGCAAAGCCCCCTCGAGGTGCTGGAAAGCCTCTAAAGAGATGATCTCGGCGGCTTGGGATTGACTGCAAATTCGATCCAAGAGGAGACTGTGCAAGAGCTGTTCGTGGCGGTGGAGGTTGTGTCCGGCATCTTCAAGTTCCTTTCCACGCCATAGTGCTAGTGCACTTTTCTTCGACGCAGCCACTCTACCACGAAGCCCTCTTCTTGAAGCTTCATCAACATGAAGTCTAGAGAACTGTTGTTGTAACTCATCCACGCAGTCATGGATCTTTTTGCCAACATCCACAATTTGCTGCTGAGTTTGGCCTAAAGGCCCAATTTGTGCGGCAGTTTGATTCATTTCCTTGAAGCAAGTCTTCGCATTCTTCAGATATGAGTCTAGCTTTGGGTCAGGGGCTCGGCCATCACGGATGTTGCGGTAGACGTGGATGGAGTCCTTGGCGAAGGTGAGGATCTGCATCGCATTGCAGAGAATGCCTACTCCAAGAAGGGCAGCTTCGGCGCCAGACATGATGCAGAAAGCCTTTCGGTCAGAGGAATTTTGGATTTTTAGTGAGATTTTGAAAACAATCGCGGTGAAGTAGAGATGAAGAAGAGAATTTCAGCCGAGGAAAGGTGCGCGGGGTGCATGAAAAATGAGGCTGCAGAATCAGGCTGTGCAAGGGACAAACCTCGTTGGTTGATAGCCCTTAATTGCATATTTTGCATCATCGTTGGGAAAAGAGATTTATTTATATAGGTAGAGTGGTAGAACTGTGCCTTATAACAAGCACATTGAGTACACCATGCAATGGACATTAATCGGGCCAGCTCCAAAGTATTCACCGGAATTGCCAATATGAGATTCTCTACAAATAGCGCCCGCCAGCTACGTTCATAAATTGACACTAAGTGCTAGCATGTCATCCTACAATATGCAATTAACAGTTTTGAACCAACAGCTGTTGATTATGCCTTGCTCAGCCTGATTCTGCAGCCTCATTTTCAACCCCCTCATCCATCCTTTGCCTAACATCTTTCCCGACGATTGCTTAACTAACAACCTGATGCTTCTCATTCTTAGGCACTTGATCAAACCAGAAATTTCATGACTACTACTCAGCGCGCCTTCGAGGCAGCGATGCTCGACTTTAAAAACAAGCTAAAGGGCCACAGTTTCTACGATGAAATTATCCAAACGACTAGCATCGAGCAAGTGTACCAGGACATCGAGAAGCTTCAAGATCAACAGGCAAAGTCCGGTCGCCTCCGCCATTTATCCAAGATTGAACCGTTTCTAGCTCGACTTCGCGAATACAGTAGTGTCGTTGAGACGTTCGTACAAGCAAAGCCCGATATCCTGGCGCTGATATGGGGCCCGGTCAAGCTTCTGTTACTATGGGCCGACGTCTTGAAACAGTCATTCGATGCTCTCGTGAATGCGTTGGAAGAAATTGGGAATGCTTTGCCCGACTTTTGCGAACTGGCAGAAATGTTCGCCGGTAACAATCGCCTACAGGCATTGTTGGTGCTGTATTTCCGCGATATTCTTCACTTTTACTTGATCTCTACCAAATTCTTCAGTGTGCGCCGTAAGTTTTCCAGACTTCCGATACTTTAATTTGGTCTAATAACGAAGGCAAGGCCCCAGAGCCATGTTCGAGATGTTCTGGCCAAGCCACAGAGACAGGATACAGGTCGTGGTCAAACACATGGCAAGCCATCGCGACCTGATCAGAAGGGAAGTTCGTATGGAGGAGATACGCAGAGCAGACAAGATGCGAAATCGAGAATTACAACATTTCATACAAACAGAGGAGAACAATATCGCTCAGGAATATGCGAGTCATCGAGCCCATATCTCACCTAGGAGCTACGATGCCGACCTGTTTCGTTTCAGCGAAGCTGTTTGTAATGGAACCGGTAAATGGCTCTTCCGGGACCCATCATTCCAGAATTGGCTCGCTGGTAAAGAGAAAGCGAAGCCTATTCTATGGCTTCGAGGTATACCAGGCGCCGGTGAGTCTATAGCTGCGATACGATCCAAGATCCATTTACTAATTAACCACTGATATAGGCAAAACACTGCTCGCTAGTAGTGTGATCAAGCACACTCAGTCGTTGGGTGGTGCCCAAACCGTCTTTGCGTTTCTCTCATACATCGACAGTCACATTTCCGCACTCTCTATCCTCCATTCTTTAATATTCCAACTCGCCTCGACATCCCTCTCTCTCAAGACAATTCTCTGTCAGTCAGACCTCCAGTATCTGGGAACTGATATTAATATCGCTGCAACCCTTTTTCAAACGCTCCTTCAAAGTGCAGGTGTTGTGCGAATCATCATTGACGGGTTAGATGAAATCGAACCGGCACAACGCTCAAGGTTGATCAAGGAACTCGTGAGACTAAGCGGCGAATGTGAAGAGTGCCACATGCTGTTGACTAGCCGTGCCGAGAGTGACATCTCTCGCGATTTGAGCGGCAAGACTACAGATCTACAGGTAGATAAGAATAACGCTGGCAGTATCCAAACTTTCGTCAATCAAGCTATGGCAGAGTGGCTCAAAGAGAGGGAGTTTATCCCAGAGGTTCAAGACCAGCTCCAAGGCTGGGCTGCGCCACTGGCATTTCGTGCGAAAGGTGTGTTTTTAACCACCTTATCAGATTCTTAATCACATTACCTTACAGACAAAACTTCTAACATCGTAATAGGAATGTTTCTTTATGCTAAGGTTGTATTGAGGATAGTGTATTACATCAATGATATCGAGGACATAAAGGCCCAACTGGAACATCTTCCATTGTCTCTAGAGGATGCGTATGCGCTTTGTTTATATATATGTTGCCTTGCTAATACATGTATAGTTATGGTAGGGTTCTACAGCAAATTGATGCTTGTCCAGATCCCCGAAGAAGAAGCTTGGCTCGCTCAATACTTGGCTGGGTGGGATGTGCCCCATCGCCGATGACCTTGAAGGAAATCGAGCAGGCATTGCTCGTTGACCCCAAATTCGCTTCCAAGCTACCAAAGGTCCAAGCGACTGTCAACGTTATACAGGTCTGCGGCCCGATTATTGATATAGTAGATGGCTATGTTCAATTCGTCCATTTCACTGTTAGAGAGTACGTCAAAGGAAAGCACTCTTTATCAGTAACTAACACTAGTCAGGTACATATTCAGCACCAAGATCCAGAATTCTATCACTCTCGCTGAGATGGCGCTTGATCTGGCTATTCGCTGTTTGGTGTATATGTGCCAGGACCATCATGACCCTGATCTCACAGAAGATGAAATTGATGCCAACATACTTTGGGGGGCATATCGCCTGCATCACTTCTCATCGAGCTTCTGGCTTAGCTTGATCACCGAGTATTTAACTTTATCTGGCTCAGAAACCATACCTGATACTCTTATTGATCATCTGAGAGAACTGCTCGAGACACGACCATCACATCATTACACTCAGGGTGACCAAAACAAAGGTTCCCTACACCAGGCTATTCTTGGACTGGGGCTTCAAGAGCCCGCTCTAGTAGAGATGATGAAAGGCTGTACTGACTTTCAGACATCATTATCCAACTCCGACTTTCGGATCAATAATCGTGAGTTCTTTCACCTCGAGAGCCGGTAATGATAATTAATCTGATCAATAGCGGAGCAGTGGTTGCATACCAGTCCGCTCTCCATTCCCCAGATATCAATTACTCTCCATGAGCGGCTGGATGCCCTCGCCAATGAAGGACTGCCCACCCTGAAATCACTCTCTTACCATTATGGACCCAGGTACCTTAGTTGCGGGGTTTTGGGCTGTCATTATCGTCGTGAGGGCTTTCAAACGAAGTCAGACCGCCAAGCTCATGAAAGGTATCACCAGAAGCCATGGAACTGCAACTTTCCAGGCTGCCGCTTTGTTACTCAAGGCTTCATCTCACGAAAGATGAGAGATGACCATTTGAGAAACGGCCACTCGCATGCTATAGATCCTGGTTTGTCAGGCATTCCCTCCACCGAAAAGATTGAAGACGAAGAACTCCAACCTCTCATATTTGATTTAATTGAAACCAGCAGGGTGGAGATCATAACGCCACTGATGCCTCGTCTGTGTAAGTTAAACCATTCGGTGCAGGTGGAGATCGCATTCCACGCTGCCAGAATGGGTTCTTGCGCAAGCCTACAACTATTCATTGACTCTGGGCTACTAAAGCCAGCAATCGACACGGGACTTGGTCTACATTGGCACAGGCTTTGTGATCTAGCTGAGCTGACAGTGAAAAGTGAGAGTGTCAGCTTGTCCAAAATTCTTATATCCTGGTTTGCGACACTAGACATGCAAAAAGTGAATCACTTTAGCATTCGACAAGCGCTAAAGAAAATAGTCGCAACCATATTGGCACTGGAGTCCGAAGATCTCTTGGAACTATGGATGCCAACACTGGTTTCATCCTTCGGCAAGGCAGGCACCACCGTGAAACTTGCACAGGCATTTACGCATGCAGGTGCTATAGCCTCCACTGCCAACAACCCAAGCCGCGAACGTATGCTGCTGGGGATTTGGGAAAAATTCAAGGTTTTCGATACACTGGAATCTCGAGACCGTCGCACAGTTCTTCGAGCTATTGCCGATACCACGTGTTCCGTCAACCTCGCGCGTTATGTAATTCAACATGGCTGCGAAGTTGACTGCAAGGCGCACGAGAACTCTCCAACAGCCTTGCAATTTGCAGCAAGAAAAACCACACAGCAAGCAGCAGACCTTATGAAGTTCCTTCTTCTCCAAGGAGCAGACCCTAACATGGGGGCGACGAAAAATAAGAGATCAGCGAAAATCATGATTAGGGACGAAAAAGGGGCACGACAAATCTCAAAGTGGCTTGGACTGACTTGGGAAGAATTAGTTGAAAGAACTACTGAGGAACTTCAGAGGATTAAGAGTAAGGAAAAGGAATGCTCCCACGGTGATTGAGAGGTGGGTCGAATACATCGTTGGAATATCTTGTGTTATATCACCAGCTTGGAGTTCTTATTTGGACCTCCATTCATATCTATCTAGTCCGAGCGAGCCACCGCTCGAGTTTCTAAGAACGGTTAGCCTGATATCTCTTTGCCTGAATACGTGACTACACACCCTTGACGTCTCATCGTTGAAACCATTTCTAGTAGAACCATCATGGACACTCCAAGTATCCTGGATAAGCTGTGTTTTCTTGACTTGAATGCTTTGAACATACTAATTGACGCCATCAGATCATTATTAATGGTTTCTTGTTTGACTAATGATATTAGAGGGATGTTACTAACCTCCTCAATCGAATCTGGAGTAATGTACTTGGTGGCAGTGACGTGCCGCTGCTGGCCGATACGATGGACCCGTGCAATCGCCTGTTCTTCTGCCATCGGGTTCCAATGAGGCTCCAGAAGATGCACGTGGTTAGCCGAAGTTAGATCGATGCTAGATATTGGTTGTACTGTTAGCATTCGCTTAATCTAGTCTCTTAAGCACCTACCCTTCTCCGCCACTCCCAAGGGTGGCCAGCATCACAGTACAGCGAGGGTCGTTTGAAAGTTTGAACAGCGCATTCTCTCTCTGTTTGATGGAGAACTGACCGTCAATTCTCACACACGTGAACCTAGCCTCTAAGAGAGCTTTCTGAACAAGATCGAGCATCTTGGTCCAGTAACTAAAAACCACACTGATCGACATTAGCAATGTCTGTATATGTTCTTTGGATACTTATACCTTTTTACTGGTATAGTGGATGACGCTGCCGAATTGTTTGTCTGTTCTAATCGAATGTTTTGTATCAATCTCTGCACCTTAGCAGACGGTGATACCCTGCAGTTTGAATCAACGCTGCAACTCGTTTCAAGCTGCTGTCTATCATTAAGGTGCGTCGTTTGCAAACTTGGCCCTTGACACCTATGCAACCTCCAAGCTTCAATGTCCGCATCAGGTAAGAGGTCTTCCCCATGATCGCATATTCGGCGAAGATTCTGGATTAGAGACAGGACATTCTTCTTTTCCGTAACTGAATTTGAATGGTTGGTAGAATTTTCATTCGAAGAATTTATGGCGTTCTTGGCAGCTTCAGATTCAAAAAAATCGTAAAGAGCGCGATCGTATGGATGCAAGTCAACCTTTTCTTCGCGGACCGTTGGAGGAGGGAGTGCCTGTGAGATGCTGGATTTTGTCCGACGCAGACAGGTGGCTTCAACTAACATCCGAAGCTTTCGAAGGCTCTCTTTTCCATTATCGCGGATGGGATTGGAAATCCAATGATCGAAAATGGCTTTTGCATCGAGAGGCTCCATCTTGATAAAGGCAAGCAATGCTCCGTAGTTATCAACGGAATTCACAATAGGAGTTCCCGTAAGACACCAGCGTCTCGGTGATTGGAGCTCACATACGGCCTGAAAGATTTGGGTCGACCTGTTACCGATACGATGCGCTACATTCATTAACCATATGAGCGAGGTGATAAGATACCAATACTCACCTTCGTCTAAAACAACGCGGAACCATTGCTCTGTGTACAATGGACCTTTGTTAATCCACTCAGACCTTAAAGTCTGATACGTTGTCAATACTATGTCATTGTTCCGGAACTGCTCGGCAAGACTTTGTCTACCAGGGCCATGATAAATGGCAACGCGGACCTGACCCGGGACGATGTGGTTGTTTATCTGAGCCTGCCAGCCAGGAATCACTACTCACTATTAGTGAAGGAACTGGTGCAACGTCGGCGCTAAACTGACTGCTCTTAGGTATGACAACTAATGTTGCGGAAGGCTCAGAACCATTCCTTTGGGCTTCGGTGTCCCTCAGCAAGTCCAACGACCAGCAAATGAGGGACAGTACGCAAAGCGTTTTCCCAAGACCCATCTCCTATGAGTCAAAGCTTGTTAGCTCTGTCTGACAAGCGAAGTGAGGGTATGAGGGTCTTCTCACATCAGCAAGGATGCCCCCAGCACAAAGAGGCACAACATCAGTCCTATGCCCTGTTATTCGGTTGCGGTATTCTCTGGTCGTTCTTAGACTTCAGTCAACATATTTCGTTGTGATCTCATACCTGTCTTTGCCATTGGATGTATCCCGTGCAACCCAGAGCGAAGGACATTGAGGACTCTCAACGTTGGTGCATTCCTTCTCGCTCATCACTGTGAGAGCTTTGAGCTGATAGCTAGATTACATTAGCCCCTAATGACAGACCAAGAATGTTATCGCGCTTACTCTTTCAGGTCAGTCTGCAAGCGCGGGCTTGGTTCAGTCGTGGGTCGGATGGAAAGATCAGCTGCTGTGTCAAAAATGCCAATGAGTTGACCTTTCTTCTGCTCATCCAACGCAAGAGAAGCATTCGATGTACTGTCGTTGTATTCAATAGCAAGATCTTCCAACTGCGGCATGCGAGATCCCGGAGTAACGAGGTAATGAGGATTAAAGTATTCCATCTCCAGGTCAAAGTATTCGATTTCTCGGGGTGAAGGATGTTGAAGGAAAAGGTCGTGATTAGATAAGACAGTTCCAATCCCTGCTGCTTCCTTGATATGGCTGAGAACTATTACGCGAAGGGATGTTGGGTCGGTCAACAGGGCGCTAAGCGTTACCGAAGGGTGGTGTAGCAATTCCGATGGAAACGAGTCCGTAACGATGCCCGCGTAAGTACCCGTGTCTGCCGTGCTCAACTTCATGATGCCGCCACACTCGCGCAGATTGACTGCAGCTTCTGATTCTTTTCGATTCTTGGAAAATGACGATGTAGCCTTCAAGCTTATCTTTTACTAGTTAGAGCCTATTTAAAGTAATTATCTTGATGCTCACCGCTCCGAGGCAGACATGGCGAAATGTCTCTTCGACTAGCGCCTCGCCTCCGATATCAGGAATTGCTTCGTCTTTATTCTCTTGCGCAGATTCTGAGACGATGACCGAGAGACCGTTGTCGCAGGTGAGCTGATGAAACAATTCTGCGTCTGACAAGACAGAGTCTTCGAAATTACCACGAACGACGTCTGGCTCCGGGGATTGTAGGCGTATCCTCTTGCAGGCTCGTTCCGCGTCTTGACCGTCCCAATCCATTTTCGAGACCACAAAATCAACTGTGCGCGAGTGTAACGTGATGAGATCAAATGAGTACGATTATTGGGATGCAGCCCGAATCGAGAACGCCTTGAAAAAACGGCTGCCCTGTTTAACGCCTCGTTGGTGCACAGCCACAAGCGAATCCGCCTCGGCGTCAAGTGCCTTGAAACGATTGGCCGCCTACTAATATGCATAAAGCCCTTTGCGTTTCACCCAATGAAAGGAGGGAAGTAGGCTGAAAGGCAACCAGGTTGTGCTTATGCAGAGTTGTGCAAAGTGGTTTGGGACTTGTGTAAAAGATGTGGGGCAGATACCCTAGATTACTACCAGCAGCTAATAAAACTCCATCACTAACTTCTTTCCACTCACGCTTTTGCCAATCATATCTACACCATCCTAGATCGGTGCATCGGAGGAAAGTTGTAGCCATCGATCTAGACCATAGGCGAGTCTGAAGGTCAGGGCGAGCCCATGATCATACCGGACCACACCAAGCCCAAGACTGAGGCAAAATGAAAATTCGTCATAATGACTCAAGCAAACATGGACAATTCAGAAAGTTAACCTGGTGAGAATTATGCAAGTAACCATGTGAAAGATTATACGACTCTTTTAATATGAATTGCATGTATGGCCTTGATTTGCCTAGTCGCCCCTCCCTACTGTACTTGGGGGACGGT
The DNA here is from genome assembly GCA_001513835.1 of Fusarium temperatum. Classification (NCBI taxonomy): domain Eukaryota; kingdom Fungi; phylum Ascomycota; class Sordariomycetes; order Hypocreales; family Nectriaceae; genus Fusarium; species Fusarium temperatum. Next base: position 251,147 of record LJGR01000004.1, on the reverse strand, counting down.
GCTTGTTGCTTGTTCGTGCGATCTATCTGTCTTCTAACACTTTTAGACAAAACCGTTATTATCATTATAAACACAGTCAAGTACCGTTAATGAAAAAATGGGTTGGGTTTATAGTTATGAATTATATTAAATAATATTTAGAATACTATTTTTTAAAAATCAATTGAATTTAGCATAATTAATAAAGTAAATCTACTCTTAATTATCGCTTTAATAGTACACTTCCCTGGAGGGCATTATTAGCGAATTTCCACAAGGTTGCGCTGGGCTCTTCCTGTGTCTTGAATCCCTCACAAGCCGTTGTGAGCGGGAACACAATAGAGAATCGTCCAAACAGCGCCAGACGATCCTCGAGCAGGAAATCTGCCCCTTGAACAATCCTGACACACAGCTCTCTATAGCTTTCCTGAAGATGATCTTGTAGTTCGCAGTCTAAGGGAACTGGCCAGGGGCAAGAGACATGGGGGAACCTGGTTCGAAGCTTTTGAACCTGAATCTAGCAAACTACCTTGAACGCCCGAAGATGCATAATGAGGTTGGCGTCAGATACGCTCGGAAACCAAATATCATAGCCTGCCCAGACCGACGAGCCTTCTGAGGGAACCTTCCAGCAAAACACGCCACTAGATGGCTCTGCACCTAATGGGTCACCCCAGTCTTGTAATTGATCATATGTTCTTTTGAGTAAGTAGTTGGCCTCTGTAGCAATTGATCAGGCTACACAGGTAGGACTATCCCCAAGGGTATCGATCAATTCAAGAACCGTGGGTATGATGGAAGCCTCACTAAACAGAAGGGGCATCTTCGATTCTTTCTGGAACTCCAAAGGTTCTCTTTTCCAGACCTCATCAGAAAGAAAGGAAGCTTTGCGAGACGAAAATGCTTTAAGAATCTAACCAATAGTCAAAACTCCTAACAAATATCAAACAAAGAGTGAAGAACTTACGACTAGGGGTCTAAAACCAGCGAAAAGCTTATGACGGATTCCGAGACTAAATGTTCCAGCAGGCCAGAGCCTCATCCACCCCCCAACGCCATCTATATGGCGCCACCAACAATTACTTGAACTTGCTAGTATCATCTGGGGAAAATAAATCATCAGATGAGCCCTCTTTGATAAGGTCATGACAATACTCACCTCCGTCAATGTGAGACACATGATAGCTACAGCGACTTCATCTTGCTAAGACAAGTCTGTAGACGGCCCTTCTGATTCTCCCTTTAACAAGCGCATGGCTAGACCGTACTTTTGCCGCAAATGAGTACGTGAGGAATGCGGCCTCTGCCGCAAATCAGATATGGATGCTGCAAGGCATCGTATTGCTGGCGAAAGGGCGTGTCCTTGCCCACGAGTAGTTATCGTGCGAAGGACTTCGACCCAATTGCCACAAATGCGAGATTTAGTAGGTTTATTTTGATGGATGACATGTAATTCACCTTCTGGCATGAAATTTCGCATGATGAGCAGAACCTGACCCTGCAAGGGGTTCTCTGGTATGCCCGGGATCATAAGAGGTTGTCTCGGGTGGAACAATTGCATGTCACGTATAGCATTGGAGGGACCCACTCTCATCTCAGCCGTCTTAGCAGGAGGTTTTGATTTCTTAGATGTGATTTCGGGAACAAATAACAAGTCTGTGGGGCAGGAGCATTCGCGCCGAGAATCAGTGCATTGTAAATAAGCAGGCTTTGCCCCATTGCATCAAGAGTGGGCCAGCTGACGATGACAACGAGTATGTATGTGGCGAAGGATATTGCCCCTATTTTGCGCGATTTACACGTTTGACAGACTGTTCGGTTGCGTACTTTCATCCTTGTAAAAGGGGCTGGATGGATGCTTCACGGGGCCAGAACGTGATGGTCGGACAACAGGTAGAGAAAAGAATTGGTTTGCTTACGAGAAGACGTTGGTTTAAAAGCTCGAGCTTAGCGGAATTTACCCCCCAATAGTAGCTGGTCTATTAAGCTTGAAGCCTTTGGTGCAGGACGGCCAATCATTGTAGTTGCTTAGCTGTAACGTTGCATTCCACCCGCGCCCATTCTTGAATGGTCTCGATTATGTGACTAAGCTGCGTCTTGGTAGATGTGCCGAGTCTTGGCGTCTTTTTGTTGCTGCTTTGCGTTACTCTCTTGCCGGAGTTGCTACAGCATTATGTATGCCAAAGCTCGATCATATTGGTGTCAGTGTCTACAGTATCCGCTAATCTGCTACTCCTTTCGACTGCTCTGGTCTACTGGACCATTACATTAGAGAAAAGCTGTCGTGATATTGAGCCAACGCATGTTGAAATGTAGCAAGAACATGTGGTTGGCAGACTCGAAATACAGGCTAAAGAAGACCTTGTCGTGCCCTTGTTCGGCCAAAAGTCTTGAGTAAAGGCTAGGCTAAAAGTGTTAACCCATGTTTGTTATCTTACTAAGTTCTGTCCGCTGAGTTAAGCTCTTAGCTAGAAGTCTCGCCTGGAGATAACACACCTTGCTCACAATGTGCCGTAGAGACTTAGTTACACAGCTAATCCTACCACACGACCTTCATAGCCTTCGCATAATAGTTACGTCTCCTTGCAGTAGTAATCGGCCGATTTTATGGGCAGCCTGTTGCAGAATAGATGCATAATTTAAACAGCTCGTTTAGTGATGTAGGCTATAAATCGAGTCGCTGATGTTGGAGTTCAGGAATGGTCCAATGGAACGGGGAACTGAGATCATTAATTGGTAATATGGGCGATGGCAGTGATTCTTAGCAGTTATTCAGCCACTGATGCCTGTAGATACCTCTTAAAGACTGCAATCTGAAAAACAACAAAAGAGAGACGTGTCGGTAAGATGAGAGCAATAGATCGACGAACTTGAGACTTTACAAGCGGGTTGAGGTATCATTTCTTCCGACACTGGTAGTCGTTAAGTCATCGTTAGTCATCTTTCCGTCTTCTCCATACTAAATAAGGCAAAGGTAACACAGGTAACAGCACAACGGTCTTCAACATATTATAGCACAATGCCATGCACAGGCCCTGTTTGGATAAGCAATAATTGGTAGTCAAACTGAAAAACCTAACTAAGGAAGAGTAAGAAATAATCAATCTGAAACTATCCCACTTTCCCAAACCGGAGGATTAAGACATGAGGGCCATTGGCTACTACGACCACCGACTCGCCTGTATCAAAATTAGGCTTCACTACAAAGGTATATATGTTTACCATTGACCGAGGTACCCACAGAACTCTCTTGGAACCTCTCATGAGCCAAGCTTCGTTGTCGGTATAGACAATCCTCAAGAATTCTTGATTCCAAATGGGTGGAGAGCCTTCTCGCCCGTCATTCCCTTTCTCCTGTTCCAGCCCTTCCCGCACCTGTTCGATCTTTGGGAGATCCAAATCTATAACACCATGGCCAACGTCAATTCGAGAGTTGGACCTCCAATCGAAATTGACGTATTGGGTTGGCGGAACAACATATTTCGCAACCCAAAGACCCTGGCTGACGTCCAAGATACTCAAATCGCCTTCTTCGGCGTCGATTCCCGATAGAACCGCCAGGATACCATCAGAACTCGATGACAGATCTCTTACTGCATCTAACTTTTTATTTTCGAACGTCTTTTCTTTCTCCCCACGTTTTGAATCCCAAATTTCTATGATTCCATCCCGATATAGATCGCCATCCTTTCCCTCGAAGGAAAGGGCGAAACGGTCGTTGACAAATGCAGAAATTATAGGATAGTCAACCCATGACGCAATTTCAAATAGACGCAAGCTCTCGCCAGTAGTCGGGTTCCAAATCTGTATCTGCCCTTCTGTGCCATAGAGTGACACAAGCTGACCAGATGGCTCAAATTCTAAAGCAATCCTTGATGAATCCGTATTCGATCGCAGCTTATGAATACACTCGCCTGTTCGACTATCGCATATGTTTATAAGCCTATTTTCATCCACGAAAGCGCACTTGTGATCTGGCCCGAACACTACCGGAAACCTGGAGTCGGTGCTAGCGACGGAGAATCGACAAAGTGTGATTCCCGTTGCCGTACTTGTAACTGCTATGTCTCCATTGCTTCTTTGTATGATAACCTCTTCGCTGGGGCCTGAGAAAATCCTAACAATAGGATTTGATGTTTGTGACTTGACAGAGTTGGGATCGTTTGAATTTGAATCAATGTGCCACATTTTGACCGATTCTGATTGCAATGAGGCGAGACTAGTGACGCTTCCATAGTGCACACCAGTGGTAGATTCTGAAGGTATTCGTAAGATTTCTTCGTTCTTTTCTGGGTTCCACAGTGTGATTCCTTCGCTTGTGGCGACAGCGAATGATTGACCATCGGGTGCCCAGGCTATATCACCAATATCAGAGAGAACCCCTTCGCCAATTATACAAGCTGGGACAGTGGGATTGTGTAAGCCCCATACCCAAACCCTGTTTCCGGAAGTTACAACGACCAGACGCTTGCAGTCAGGATGCAGAGATGCCGCGTAGCATGTCGCCTTGGGACCCAAGGATGCCCTTGATATCACGTCGCCTGTCTCAAGACTCTGAACGACGACCTGACATGACTCAGGCCACCGTGTTTCTACTTCAATTTCGGAAATGATAGAAATTAAACACACGTCTCCCGAAGTGCTAATTCCAAAATCAAACCACTTAAGTTCACCTTCACCTTGCCATGGATCTATGGAGTATTTGCAAGTTGCAACCCAAGGATCCCAGACATTCACCATCTCACCAGGCTTAGCCAAAGCAAGAAGCTTTCCATCCTGCGAGAGGACTGCAAACTCGACGAGGGTGAAGTTGCTCTGAAATGATTGTATGTAGTCGTAGGTGTTTGAATCCCAAATCGTGATAGTATCTTTCCCCTCCGAAGGGTCAGGGTCAATGGATTGGTAAATCGTGACCAGATGTTGCCCGTCTGGGCTGAAAGCAATAGGCCGTATGTTTCCCGCATCCGCATCCGCCTCCAGTCTTCTCAAAATTTCGCCCGTCAAAGCGTCTACTATGAGGATGGTCCTACCGCCCTGTTGCGTGATTGCGAGTCTACCGCCATCAGGTGAAAAGCAGAGGGTCGGACCGTAATATGACCAAGTCTTAATGCCTGGGACAGTAAAGTTACAGGAGTCCCAGGTTTGGAAGGACGATGGCAGCACTTCTATATCAGTAGACATCTCGTCGTTGAAGTTTTGCCTGACTTGACTTCGTTCGGGACTAAATACCAAAGCTGAGCTGTAAAGCTGGAGTGGTACATGATCTAGGATTGCTCTGTGTGTGAGGGCAAACCGCATAGCATCTTCCACAAGTCGATGTAATTCCTTTGTTGCCGTTTCGAGCTTCATTATAAATTAGTATAGAACCTCTTTTCGGCAGAGTCATTAGTACATACCAAGTCAGACCCCAGGGTTTGAATTGATTTGATCGCTCTTGAAACACGGTCTAGCAGGCTCATCGCTTCCAACCAATACAAATACTTGGTCTTCAAGAAGGTTTCCACTAGGGTGAAAGTGGAAGAACGCCGAATTATCTGTCGGGTCGATTTCTGTAGGTGGTCGACCCAATACATGCAAGCATACCGCATCGAATCCATAGGGTCAGATGCTGGCTTCAACATCTCATGAACATAAACAGAATCGTCATGTACATGGTAGAGGTTGCGGTGGAGCTCTTCCATCACTTTCATACTGCTAATGAACAGAGAGTAGTGCTGCTCTGCAATACCTGAACGGAAGATGTCAGACTGTGTCTGTAGGAAGTCACTCGCTGACTGGTGGACCGTGAAGACGGTTCTGTTTCGAATGGCCAAGAACGAACCACAGTCGTTGACAATACTAGCCAAAGCTTCGAGGTCTGGCTCCTGTCCCGGGACTCTCGTGATTGTCGCGATCCTATCATCAGAAACGGCAATCTCTGCTAGGCTCAGAGGCTCAAACGCAATTGTAACAATAGCAAGAATAGCTTTGCAGATATCCATATCCATCGATTCAAGTACCCCAGCCATCATTCTCTTGTAAAGCTCATCAAGACCTTCGGGGAAGGATTTCAAGACCTGTAAGGTGTGATCAGGCCGTCGAACTTTTGGTTTGCCCAGCTGTTCACAGACCAACGAAACCCACAGGAACGTGTCATTAGCGTTGGAACGCAAATGATCCAGCACCTCATCGCGAGTCGATTTCGTATACCTCTTTCTCTTTGCCAAATCTTCAACCTTGCGATCGATGAAATTTTGGACGGCAACATGGATCGCATCGTGGTTGAGCTCTAGATGAAGACTATGTGGTCGCACATTGTTTGCCACATCCTTGAATTCTTCCTCGATCTCTGGCCAGTTGCGGCTGGACACGATCCATTTGGACTTATAGGAACAGGAGAGCCGGCATATAAGTGCGATAAGCCTGCTTCGATTTTCAGTGCATTCGTCTAGAGCATCGATGACGAACACATAGTTCCGAGTGGTCTCGTCTTGTAATATTGCGGCGATGATGTTCGATAGCGCTTGAAAATCGTTATGATCGCTGAAGACATCTCTCCCTCCTGTGTCGTATTCATTGCGTACGTAGGAGATCAGGTTTGGTTGTGTTTTTGCCAGAAACCAAATAAGGCCTCGAAGTACAGCGGCCGCAGTGCGTAACCTGGGCTCTGCAGCCTGACAGAAAAAGTAGAATATGCTATTAGGGGCAATATCCTCAAGTTCATTGATGATGCCGCACAGAAGCATAGTCTTACCCTTCCCTGGGTCACCTTTGATCCAAAGCAAACGATCGTCGTTATCTTCAAGCCAGCTCTGGTAACTTTCGTTCTCGATGACCCATTGGTAAGACTCTATCAGAAGGCCACCTTTCGCTTCGAGTATATTTGCCTTGTCGTTCTTAGGGGTTGTAATGTGTAGGGCCTTTAGGCATTCCTCATCCTTGTCATTGAGTCGGTCTTGTCGCTGCCTAGCATGATGTTGCTTGTTTTCCAAAAGCATCTCGTGTAAATCGCTTTCGAAAGCTTGCGCAGACTTCGACATGCCTTCCAGGGTTGATATAATCGCCTGAGTGTTATACTGGCTGGAATCACGTTCGATTGCAACCTCGGCTTCCTTAATTTCTTTGATCTGTCCTTCCCAGTCGTCTAACTTGGGCAAATCCCGTATAAAGACGCTAAATTTGCTGCGATGGTATAGGATAACACTCTTCATCTCATACAGAAGCAGCTTTCCGTAGAGACTGATGACGTGAGTCTGGAGTTGAGCACGAAGTGGTTGGCTTGATTGGCCAGAGCGGTTTTCATCCAAGAGTAAACTTGACAATGCCCAGTACCACTCCATGCGCATCAATACGTACGTCATACCATCTCTGTTTTTCTGGGGTTCAGTGAGAGGACTGGAAAGGATTTCGAGCGCACAGCAGATGCCAGCCCAAGGAACAGCGGCCTCGGGAGCAGCCTTGATGCCCGTGTCAATTGCTTGCCTGATAGGCTTGATCATTTCCAACCACTGATTGACTTTCTGCTTCCTGTCTGCATCATTTGCAGTTTTTTCAAGTCCAAATTGAACCAAACGTTCCATTTGCTTCCATCTTACGTCAGCATCTGATGCAATAACGTTTGTTACAGCAGTGCCGTTGTCAGGCGGTAGAATCTCCGTAGGAAGTTGACTTGATAGGATCTTTTCATACGCCTCCACTATACTTTTGCTCGTTTCCGAGCTCTTCAGTTCATCATAGGCTTGATTCCAAAGTCTCCGAGGGAGACCCTCCGAAGCGTGAGCAGTTGGCTCAGTATCCTCAGTTGGCTGGGTGTCTCTAGATGACTGATGATTGGGGTCCGGCGGGGCTGGCGAAGTTGCTCTGCTCTTTCGTACCTTCGCCTTAAGCTTCCCAAAATTCTTTCTGAAATCCATCGTCAAATTTCAGCGTTTCAAAATGAGTATTCTGATCGATGGGAAGTGGAAGAAGCCAGGAAAACCCCGCAGTGCTGGTAGATATGTGCAGCCTCGTTTGGGCATTGTGCAGAGCCAACACATGCATGCATAACCTCCACTATTCTGCATATCTGACGCCACTGTTCCAGTTCCATATGCCAGGCAGATCGTTTTCAGCGATACCCGAACTCCAATGTCGCATCTTTTCAAACTCCAGCATTACATCGTATGAGCCGAGCCTTTTCACCAAGGACAAGCAAATCCATATATGTCTGCTTAGCCTTACCACGGTACTCTCTTACTAGCTTGAAGTTATCTAGAACTTCAAACAATCAACAGTCAAGACAACGCTTCCTGGAAACAGAGTTCATACATAGTCGGAGTTAATAACTAGGGAAATTTAACAAGCTGTTCTAAGGTATTAATATAAACATATTAGGAGCTACTAATTTTAATTAATAACTAAAGCTTTAAATAACTTAATAAAACATATTAAGCTTAAAATATCTTATTTAACTTTAAAAAGTTTTAATAAAAACTAAAAAAAATATATACTTTTATAATATATTAATTAGTAACTTTATTAATAGTAGTTAAGGTATTATAATCTTCTAAATATAGTTACTAGGAAAATTATAAATAAATATAGTTAAAACTATATTAAGTTCTCTTAAAGATGGGAGCTACTAGTCTTTTATTAGGCTTTTTTACATAGCCTTACTTAAATTCTTAAGCGCGATATAGAGAGTCTCTTTATCTAGCTTATTGGTTAAACCTCAATTACTACCTTCTTCCCACTCACGCCTTTACCAATCATATCTACGGCACCCTGAATCGCCTCAAGCCCTTTCCCCACAATCTCAGGATGGGGCATACACTTCATTTTCCCATCCTCAAGAGCTCCTGGAAGCCAATCAACCCATAGTCTCTTCCCAGTATCGGTTGATCCCAGAAGAACATGGTCATTGATCAAGACTTGCACGCCGTCTGGTATGGTTCCAGGGATAGGTATCCCAGGAGGGAGTATAGTTCCCAGACATTTCTTCCCCTGGAGTCTGTCTGCAATCGTGGCGCAAGCCGTGATAGCAGTGTCCGAGTATACGGCACAGTAAACTCCCGCCAGATCGCCAAAGCCGCTCAGCATGTTGATGATATCTTCCGCAATGCCATCTTTCTTGTAGTCGAAAATATAGTCCACGTTCATCTCTCTCAACAACCCATGGTTACGCTCGCTCGCGGTAGCCGCAACGATATATCCAGCAGCTTTCACAGTCTGGATCGCATTCGAACCAACACTTGAGCTACCTCCCCAAACTACCACGACTTTTCCTTTCGAGTTGATCTCGGTTCCAGCCACGGGTAGTTCGAGACCCATCAAAGATGGACTGAACAGCATAGCAGATGATGTTGTAAACCCCAGAGGAAGAACTGCAGCTTCCTCGAAAGGTATGCGATCTGGGATCTTGGACACCATGGGCTCAATCATGATGGAGTAGTCTTGGAAGGCCCCATACTTGTTATCGCCCTTCTGCCACGCCATTGCATGACCTAATACACGGTCTCCGGGTTTGAATCTCGTCTGATCGGGTCCAACAGAGACGACTTCCCCAGACACATCGTTACCGTTGACGTAAGGGTAGAACTCAGGTTTGATGACGATACCGAGCTTTTGAACAGCGTAGTCGGCCGGGTTGATAGCAACGGCTCGTACACGAATGAGTATCTCAGTTCCAGTTGGAACAGGAATTGATGACGACATAATGATCATAGGATGAGCCTTTGGGTGAGGCAATACCGCAGATCGATTCAGTGTTTCTGCGGTTGAAGACATGATGCGGAAGACGTTTGTGATATTGTGGAGTCAAATCGGAAGATGCAGTTGATATTGTGTATGAATGGAATATTTGAAAGATAAATAGAGATCTTGGCACTTTAATACACATTGATATCGGCATCGGTTGTTACTTTTGTTGGTCGTCCGGTTCTGGACATAAGATTATTACCAACCTTAACTCCGGGTCCCCTGGGAAGCTACACCCAATTGACAACACCACATCTCACTGGACCGCCATAATTATTTTCTCATCAAAAACAGTGAACGAGGACATTCTCATAACTCCGTTTCAACATGGTTTAGACTTGTCTAACCCCGTGCTTAGAGTTCAGTATAATTACACTGAAGCGCTATCTCTTGCTAGGCTGGGTAAGACACATTGAATGCTTATAAGCTAATGTCTTCCCAATTGCATATCTTGGATTCTGACGATTCACTAGCCCTCCCATTTTGTGGCTATAGAACTCTGCGTTGCGCAATGCCTGACGAAAATATATATCGGATTCATGAATCCGGATTAACCAAAACATAGCGGAATCGGGGCTTTCCAGCCTCAAAGTCAATGATAGCCTGGTTTGCCTCTGACATGGGACGCATCTCAACCCAAGGTTTGACATTCTTATCTGCGACCAGCTGCAGCATTTCTTTGATCTCAGCCGGCGAACCAATGCTTGAGCCAGCGATTCTGCGGCGTGCGCCGGTCAGGCTGCCGGGTCGGAACGGGAGTTGACCTTCAGGAAGACCGACTTGGACGAGCGTGCCGTCTAGTCGTAGGAGACCGATATAATCAGCAAGGGGCATCTGTAGTAACTCTTATTAGTGACAAGCCAGTTCATATGCAAGGGCTAACATACCTTTGGAGACGATACAGTTGAGATGATTAGGTCGAGCCTTCGAGAATTCTTGGTTTCCCATCCCTCTTCATCGGCTGTGGCGATGTAATCGGTGCATCCAAGATCCATAGCTTCCTGTCTCTTACTTTCTCTGCGCGAGATACCCACAACCTCATCGGCGCCAAGCGCACGTGCAAAGAGTACAGCAAAATGACCCAGCCCCCCAACGCCAACTATACCGACCTTCTTACCAGGCCCAGCTCCGAATTGCTTCAGAGGCGAATAGACTGTGACTCCGCCACAGAGAAGTGGCGCTGCATACTCCGGTGCAACACCTTCGGGGATGCGAATGACGAAGTGCGAAGGGCAGCGGTGATAGCGGGCATAGCCACCTTGCGTTTTGTCGCCTGTGGAAAGGAACTTTGAGCCATACGTTGGGGCCATGCGGGTGCAGTAATTCTCTTCTCCAGAGGCGCACTCATTGCACTTAGGTCGCTCGTTGTTATCATCGCCTAACTTGCGATTGAGGCATGCGTCGGATTGGGCACCGACACCGACAATGTCGCCAACTTTGATGCCGTCTTCGGCTTTGCTGCCAACGCGAACGGCGACACCGACGATCTCATGGCCTACCACGACGGGGTATGGAGCTTGGCGCTGTGGTAACAATTAATGCATCAGTGATGTCTTTTGTAACAATAAAATCCGTTTGAACTTACCCAGCCTGAGCGGAGGACGTGAATGTCAGAGCCGCAGATACCACAGTGGGTGATTCGGATATCAACATCAGTCTCCTCCCACTTCTTGGGCTCATACTCTTGCCATACCATATTCCCTTCAGCGGATCGTTCATCCTTCCCCATCCATCCCTCAAACTTGTAATCAGAAGTCATTTCTAAGAAGTTATCTTACGTATCAGCTATATCGTCCTGTGAAGTCTAGAAAGGAAATTGGGATGGCTTACGGGGGGCTTGTAGGTGCATTATATGCCGAAAACCATTGACGTAATAAGGGAAGTTCCGTCCAGAGATCGGTTTCGCGTCGTTGCGGGGGCCCAAGACACGGCATAGATGATTGATTGGCCTGGAAGCTCTTCCGTCTTACATCCCCGGTTCCGTCGGAACGCTAATGGTATCTCCGTCGGAGTTGATAAGCAAGTCTAGCCAATAGCAAGCTATCCGTAGCTCCCATCCAGGGACTAAACAAGGTAGCTAACGATTAAGTCAAACCTTATCGTTCAGCGATATGCAGTACTCCTCACCTTGGGGCCGCCACGTACGTAGAGCTTCAACAGCTATAAGAAGACATCTTCCAACCGTCCGAAATATTTCGCAGCAACAATTGAGCTTACATCTTCAACTCATCTCAGTCATCTAATCGACTATCTACACCAATTCTCCAAACACTTGGCTTCACAGCTCATCACAATGTCCAAGCAAGACGACAAGACTCCCGTGCGTGACACAGCGGAAGATGACGCCTACTTCCCCTCGCCCTTCTCCCTCACGCAGTACGTTACTGCCAAGACAGACTTTGACGGCGCCGACTATCCAAACAAATACACCGGCGGCAAGTGGAAGATTCTCATGATTGGCACTCAGGAGCGATATCTCAAAATGGCAGACGGCAAGTTCTTCTCCACGGGCAATCACCCAGTTGAGATGCTTCTGCCTATGTATCACCTTGACGCTGCTGGCTTCGACATCGACGTTGCTACGCTCTCGGGTGATCCTGTCAAGCTCGAGATGTGGGCTTTCCCTCAGGAGGATGAGGCTGTGAAGTCGATTTACGACAAATATAAGCAGAAGCTTCGCAGCCCCCTTAACCTGTCTGAGGTCTGGAATACCAAAGACGGCAAGGGGTTTACTCAAGATACGCCTTATCTAGCAGTCTTCATCCCCGGCGGTCACGGCGTGCTGAACGGCATACCCTTCAGTAAGACCGTCGGCGATGTTCTCCGATGGGCTCACGCCAACGACCGCTTCTTCATCACCCTCTGCCATGGACCTGCTAGTATCCTGGCCGCAGACGTCGGCAAGCCTGAGGGTTCCAAGTTTATTTATGATGGCTACAGCATCGACGTGTTCCCTGACTCGCTGGATCAGGGTGCTAATATCGACATTGGCTATATCCCCGGCAAGATGGAGTGGCTGGTGGGTGAGCGACTGAAGAAGCTCGGTGTTACGCCAATCAACAAGACTATTTCTGGTGAATGCCATCGAGATCGTCTGTTATTGACGGGTGATTCTCCACTGGCTTCGAATAACTTGGGCAAGCTTGCAGCCAAGACGCTACTGGAGGAGGTGAGCAAATAAAAGTCCAAATCGCTGGGGTCATGTAAAAGCAATGCAGTAAGAATACGTAGGCTCTGACATAAAATTGATAATAAAGTTACTCCCTTAACCATTATTACTATGTTCTATACGCTATTGCAGGATCTTGGTGTAGAATAATGGGCTTTTTGCATGTGATTCTTGTCCTATCCGAGACTGAAAGGGGATAATATCCGCCTTGACCTATACCCCAAGGGAAAGCTTTGGGTATTCTACAAAGATCATAACACAGCCCATCATTCCCGTTCCAGAGTCTCTGTAGCTGCTTTCCATTGTGTCTTGCGTCAATCCACTAACCATTCCCTTTTGATCTGCGCACAGCTGGGTCATAAAAGTACACAAACAGCATAGTGGGCTCCGTCACCGCCTAACCACTGTGGGGAAATGAGGGGTATAGAGCTTCCGACGGACCTTGACCCTAGCGAACACCCGACGAGCACTTCCGTCGGAGGCATCACGTCCAAGAGCCACTTCTTCCACACGATCTCCCATGATGTCTTCGTCTGTGAGAAAAAGACAAAAGGTATCTTCCGCATGCGAGCGCTGCCGCAAGCGTAAGCTCGGAGTATGTATCCTCATCGCTACCGATCTCATCACTTGTCTCGCTGACCAATTCGCAGTGCGACGCGGAGAGACCTTGCGTACACTGCATCCGTGCGGGTGCCCAATGTATCCCTCGAGCATCGGCACCTAGAGACACTGCAGAGTCTACGTCTGAACGGACGCGCTATGCTGAGTCTCCAGGATCACCTATACTTCCAGAGTCTAACATCGTTGACCTAAGTACTCTTGTGAGTAACCTCCATCTTTTTGAGGGACGTGAGACTCATGCCATTGCAGATAATCCGCGGAAATGGCCCCAACCAGGACTTACGTCATGATACGTCCTCACTGCCCGGCGGAACAAAGCTCTTGGAAACCAACACCACGCTCTCTGCCAAGCATTGGCGTAACGTAGTAGGCGTAGAACTCCCCGAAGACCATATCATTGAGGACTTAGTAGACAGCTTCTTCTCTTCGGTGGACTGGTTCATGATGGTCTTCCACGAAGATACCTTTCGCCGCCGGTACGCAGACATGCTGCAGCAGACACAAATCAAGTACCAAGATACAACATTCTATTGGACCTGGCTTCTCGTAGTAGCGCTGGGTGCGCACTACGCTGCACTCAAAGATCCTGATGACCAGACGAGTCCCCAATACCGACAGCTTTCTCGAGACCTGATTGCCATTATCGAGACGCGGTTCTTGCAGATTATTGGGTGTCAGACGGTAGAGACAGTCCAGATATGTATCCTGCTCGGCAGTTTTATATTTTATACGAGGCCTACAACAGGACTAGGTATCTGTGGCATGGGAGTCAAGATCGCTCAGGTCATTGGGCTGCACCGTGAGAGCTTCTGGAAAGAGACTTCTCAGCTAGCATGGGAAGTCAAGCGACGCACCTGGTGGACGTTGGAAGTCTTCGATAAGTAAGTGGTATCTCAGTATCCGCGTGTTTCGAAACTTACCACGTCCCTACAAACAGATACGCCGCTGTAGCGTTCGGGCGCCCCTGCATCATTGATGACTCTGATTGTCAGGTCGAGATGATCTCAGATATTGACCTCCATGGCCTTGTACACATCCCTGCTAGGCCCCTTATCCTATACCATCAACACAAATTCCGCCTCTATAGAATCATGGGTGCGTTCTTAGGGCGCAAGAGGCAAAGAAACAACTTCGAGTCCGTTGAAACTATACATCAGCGAATGCTGCAGTGGCGCCAAGAGCTCCCCAATGTCCTAACTCTCAAGGGTCAAGAGAGTTCCATGGACGCGGGCGTAGTGAAACCAACTGAACTACACGCTCTTAGCCTACAACTCACCTACGACAATCTTCAGATAATCTTGCATCGAACAGCAGTCTTCAACAACACCAGTGACATCTCAGCCATTTCGCTTAAAAGCAGTACTTCTCTTCAGCAGATCTTCACCTCAGCCATGGATACGTCCGAGCTCTTCCGCCATCCTCGCATTCTAGATGCATGTAGAAGAACCCACGCTGACGTCCACATTGGCATGACCTTGTTCACAGCCGGTGTTGTTCTCTGCGCTATCTGCTTGTCACAGCCTCTTACTGAAATGGGGACACGCGCGAAGACCGGGGTTATGCATATTACACGCATGTGTCGTGAGACTACAGCTGGTCTTTATAGTGGCCAGCTTGTCTCGGAGCAGAGTCTGGGGATTATTGATAGCTTGGTTCAAGTTATGCTGCGCCGAGAGACGGACATGATAACCGGACGAACGAGTTATCCAGGCTTCAATGACGCCTTTACCAAAGGAGATGCAGTTTCATCTATTCGGGGCTCATCCAGGACAAGCAGAGCAATAGCGCCCAAACCAAGTACAACCGCAACTGACCTGAGTGAGCCTACAAACGAGCGAGTGTTGGAGCCAATTCAAGAAGGTAAACATGATAATCCTATACTGAGAATATATACGTTAAGTGGGCATGAGCTTACTAGATGATGATAGTCTTCAGGCAACACATTTCCACGCCGCCAACGGGATCCAATTCGGAGTCACAAAGGCTTATTGGTGGAGGTTTGGGTAGCGATGGTCACCAAGAGGCTATGGGCACGTTCAATTGGGACGGCGACATGTCTGCCCTGGTCGATTCGGGACTTGTGGATGCTAGTCAACTGTGGCTATGGGCGGATACCCTGGACTTTGACTCATTCAACGACCCGGCCCCAGAGCCAACAGAATAATAACTTGAATAATTATTGAAAACTTGGATATGTAACAGAATGAGCTACTGTCGACAGCTTCTTGAGAAAGATGCTAGTGCATAAGGATTAAGAGGGACATCTGTATTACCGACTTGGAACTGTAGACCAATGTAACTATCCTGCTATGGTAAAAGCCATAATACTGAGCATTAAAAGCACCCTCGGTGTAACTTGACTACTGATACTTGACGTCTCGGTCGAGGTTTGTGATGCTGTTATGGTCAATGTCTCACGCGTCGAGGCAGACAAAGTTGGTAGATCCTCAGCATTAGTTTGAGCAGGTTCATTGGTCGCCGACTGCAAAATCTCAGTATGTATACATCGATAATATTCTGTATTTGTTGTACTCACATGCTCTGCCCCGATGACCGACCCAAAATTGTCACAAATTCCATACCCATACGCATTTGTCGTCGCAGCTTCTGTGGCCAGACATGAAGCGTTCCCGATATACTGACAAGTGTAAGCCTGCCGAAGTAGTCTAGGTTGGCACTCGCAAGAACTCAATCTCGACGTATCAGTATCAGAAACATACGGCAGGCAATCGCTGAGTATATTCCGGGCCGTTTGACAAGCCTTGTCAACGTCGACACAGAGCTGCTCTGGATAAACGGTGTATGGTTCAGCTGAGGGAGTCGTTGGAGAAAATGTCACGTAGCTGCGACAAAGACTCTCCCAAAGTTCGATGCCTCTGTCGAATAAGTCTTGATAGTAATTGCCCCGGTAGCAGAGCTCTAACTTATTTTCACAGCTGTCCAGCGTCAGTGACGAGATGGTGCCGGGTTTGGCTGAAACACTTGGTGAGATTGCCGGGCCGCTCTTAGCCAGTCTGAGTCTGGATCGTACCCAATATCCCGCTCGGGTAATAGTTTTGAAACTCTCCGAGTCCACACTTCAAACCTATTGTCCGTCTTTGCAACCAGCTTCTTGCGCTTTTCCTTGGCGTTCTTTATGGTGGTAAAAGTTGAAGCCAGCTCCCATCGGCGATAGTGACCTAGAGCGATATATTTTAGTGCCGAGTATTGCTCCCACACGAGCTTGTCACCAGATTGAAGATGAGGCATAGCTTCACGGAAGGCGATCTCGACCAGATTGTCTAGCATTTTGTCTAGGGCTTTGTCTGGCGGCAGGCAAAACCCGTGCTCGTCCTCATATGTAACAGGGTCAAGCCGGAGATTCGTTAAGTTCTTTGCTCGAGTCAGGCCCGACATTACTTCTGTCTGGAGCAGCCAGTCAGTTAAGTAGAGTTTCAACGAAAGAAAACTGGATTAACGTAACGTACTAGGTCTTGCTCGGCCACATAGAATGCAACTTCCTGCAATAAGGGTAGGCTATCCACTAGCATACGGATGGTTCCTGGCGAAAATTTGGGATAACGTGATTGTGCCCTCCAGTCTCTACTAAAAATGCAATGTGAGAGATTCTGGTGCTTGCAGATCGCTCCAAGTAGGTCGGGGCTCAAGTCAGGATGATGCAGATGACCATCATTATAGTTACCATAATTGAGTACTTCTAACCTTTTCAGGCTTGCAAAAGAGCTAATGTATCGCGTCCACAATTCAATCTGGTCGAGCTGATCAACTTTGATTGTAAGATTTGTCAACGAGATTGACTCCGTGGTAGCCATAGCGGCCTCAAAGACAGAAATGAGCCGGGGGACAAGTCTGGCTACTGGTGAACCTTCCATATTGTCGTGATTTATCGTTAGTTGCTGAAGGTTCAGGAAATTTATAGACTCCAAAACGGAATCGACGCGTCGTTCATGATTCCATATGCCGCTTATCTTGAGATAATTAAGCTTGACCAGGGGTAGAGCGTATTGGCCCTGCTCGTTGCAGCCTATGCCGATTACATCGTCTATGTCGTATATTCCCGTGCATTGCTCCAAGCTTTGCAGCGTAGATGACGAATTCGCGATGATTGTCTGCCAGGGTTCAGTCCCATCCTCAGCGAAGCCCTCTATAACAGACAAGTGACGGAGATTTCGAAGTCGTTTGAGCGGCTTGGCATGTCGTATGCTAGAACCGTCTGATATAACACACAAGGCCTGAAGATGCTTCAGGGAAGCGATTGAGCGTGCAATCGACCTATGTCTAGCATTAGCAAGCGGTAAAGACTTTGGGGCCACTCTTACAGCACGTACGCGGTCAGCACACTTGTTTGGACGATCCTCAAGTTTGGCATATTCTTTAGAGCCTCCTCCAGGTATCGCTCTACAATGTATATGTGTTTGCGTCCCGGGCTACACAGGCCGACAACGAACTCTCGGACGTATATAGCACAGGCGGGGGCTTCGTCTTCATCGAGGCCTGAGGGATACTCAACCCTTTGACCCGTATACTGGCCCTCAGTCCTCAGCTTCTTCCTCTGCTGGATCGATAGGAGCGGCTCTAGGGTGCGAATAAGTCTCGGGATCTTATTGACAGAATTAGCCGAGACTGCTAGTTGGCGGTATAGGCGAGCTATAGTAGAATTGTAAAACCTCCTGTTAGTCCGACACAGGTTATACAGAGTCGCCCGGTCATCGACATTGTCCAAGATAAGTTCCCAGATTTCTGGGGATAGCAAAGGCAGAATATAGCATTCGTTATCTGGATATAATCCATCGGCGTTTTTTTGTTTGCTGACTTGTGATGGTTGAGTGGCGGGTTCGATGGTAGTCCGAGTAGGTTTTCGCCCGACTGCACGCGCTTTTCGTACCATGGTGGTAATATCAATGCACCAGGTGTGTGGTGAGGAATTGTGACAGAAATATCTCAATGCAGTTTAATTTGCGAAGTAATACTGTTGTTGAGTTATATAGCTCCTCCAAGTTCCAATTGTGACATAGCGAGTATCCCAGACGGAACAAAGAACGACCGATGATTACCCAGTCACGTGAAACTAAGCGGAGTGATTTCAGTGAGTTGGTGCCTACTGTGCCTTATACAGTACAACGTAGTAATGAAGTATGTTAGTGGAACCTTAGAAGGCTGATGGACCCCTAGCAGCTGAAGGCTTAGCTTGCATTAGTGTCATATAGAAGGTTGCAGGTTTCTTGATTTTTGGCTGAGATTGATAAGGTGTTAGGGTAACTAAAGAGCGCAGCTCGGTCTTAAGGTTTCAACCCATAAATGCACGAGTCAGGGATATAGGATGGGGCAATCCGGATGTTCCGGGATACAGACCAGCTGCAGAATCATAGTTATAACCCTCTCATCTCAGTACTGCTGGGAGCCATACCAACCAGTAGCAGGGGCAGCTACCCTTGTTCCCCGCATATTTTGGAACACTTCGGGCAGGTCTTGATCTTGGTCCCTGTTAAAGTACTTTAGTGTACTCACTAGATTACGCTCTTATTTTGGCACGTCTTAGTGTAACGTAGGCTGATTCTTCAGACTTAGCCCCGCTATCTGTTATATTACTTTACGTACAATGATGCAGGAAAGATAAGTATGTGCAAGACTGACACAGATTCTGCCTTTCCCAAGAACGGGTAATAGGCAACACGATACCTTACACTGTTACACAGCTAGGCGCAACTTGGCCAAGCGGCCATGTGCGAAGTTATCCGATGCCGAGGGAGCCGATGTTGGCGAGTGTTTTGTTTGCGTGAAGGGTCAAGGCAAACCATTTGCGGTGATTTACTTCTAATATACTAAAAGCTGCTTTGCTGTCTTAATATAATAACACTCTATCAGTCATATGGTGCTATTGGGTATTTGGGCTGGTCATATGAATTAGTCTTTGCATTTCGATCTCTACGCTTACTAGGTACTGAGAGGATCTTAGCTGGCTCTTGTCAAGAAGGGTCACAATTGCTTTGTGCCGATCGCAAACTGGGCAAGACAATGTTCTGTCGAATGTGTTATACTTAGGCGAAGCCCCGTTGATCCAGGGAAGGATGGGCAAAGATCGACATTTGACTTAGCGGAATTCCTCCGTTCTGAAGAGTTGAGCACATGATACAAAAGTGGTAATCGCCGGGGCTCCTCCACCCGCAGGGACAGCCAATGGAACTAAAGATCCAAGTCGAAAACCATCGCAAAGCAGTGTACCTTGCTGGTCAAGACTCGCACTCGTATCCTTATCGGTCTCGAGAGTTTGGCTAATGTCAGCTCAAAGCAGCCACTATTGGTCACTAATACTCTCAATATGGATTGTGATGCAGGTTGCGTAAGCTAATGAATGTCCTAGACCCAAGGCTAGGCTGAAAAAGAAAGGCAGTCAGAAGGAGGTCACTCGGCACTGGTCATATTCCACCTGCCGGGCAGCTCCTGGACGGTCTATAAGTAGAGAACATGCTGCCGGTCCTGACACTGTTGAAACATCTCACTTACCAATCACTGCAATCATCTTCGTCGCACTTGAGTCGACAAGCACTTGTCCATAAGTATGAACTTCCTTAAGAAAGCAACAGCCCAGGTCAAGGAGCTACAAGCGGGTGTTAAAAAGGTCACTGGGTCAGCAAGCTTTAACTCATCAAGCTCAGCAGTGTCTCAGACTCCTTCTTATACCCCTACTTCCACAACGACATCAACAATGGCCGCTACACGCCCAAAATCTGATACCAAGCTGCCTTTGACGTTTCCAGCATTCACCTTGGTTCTGATCAGCCTGGGGGTGATATAGCTTTGCTTACAGTGCTTCTGTAGTCCGCGACCACTGGGATCCTGTCAAGCCCGAGGTTGAAGCTGAAATATCCGCAATCCTCGGAACCCCTTAGGCGATCGACTTTGACGTAGGCCTGATCTGGGAGCACGCCCAAGAAGCCTCCTCCTCATTTGCTACAGAGAACACTGGGAAAATGCTTGCTCAGTGAGTGACACGAAAGGAACTATCTGAAAGTTTGATAACCCCAAACTAACCTGTTGCCCCTTCCTATCTCGATAGGTATGCCAACTCCACCATCCGATGGATCGAAGAATACGCCCAAAAGTTCGGTGCCGATGGCGTTGCACAACTTAACAAGGTGGCTTCCAATCGTATCATAGTTCTCGAGCCTGCCGATGGCATAGTTGAAGACCGCGTTGGTACAGATATCGTTGATGGATTCTTACGTATTATCTTCGAGAAGAAGTGCCTTGCTTCCAACATTGATCTCTCTTTGCAAAGGCTCAGCCAAGCTGTGAACCAAGCTGGTTCTAGTGGAGCTGGCTTGTCGTTCGATGCCCGCACCAGCTTGGCAGTATACGAGAAGAAGATTCCTGAGGTCAAGGCCCGCCTAGAGAAGATTGTCGGAGTTTCTGCCCTCACTATTGAACCGAACTTTGAGATCGCCTTTTCCAAATTGGCTTCATATGAGTCCTCTGGCAAGCGTTTCAGAGACGGCTGGCAGAAGGAGTTGGGCATGACGGTCTTGGATTACTTTGATAAGCCAAGGGATTAGAGAGAGCTGGTTTTGGTGAAGATGGCATGCTCCAGGAGGGCTTCCAGGAAGCAGTCAGCACGAACAAGATTGCGTTTGCTGTTGTCGATGCGCTGGAGCTCAAGGGCAAGTTGTACAACGAAAGTATCGTTAAGGATGGTGTGCTTTATCTTCAAGTCACTCCTGAAAAGTGGTGGAGCAACGTCGATGGGATCGCTGATGGCTTTGTTGATCTTCTCTGATCATTTCTAGCTATGAGTCTGCAAGTATGTAACTATAGCCACATAGTAGATAATACATACATATGGGTACAAGATGTGCCCTTTTGACTGTTGAAGGGGTTTAACATACTTTATTACTTCGTTGTATTAAACACAGTAGGCACTAACTTACTAAAACGGCTCTACTTGTTAAAACTGCATTAAGTTAATTGTTGCGATACTGAGCTTGCTGTTCTGTTTTATTTTTAGTTCTGCATCTTACTTGAAGCTAGCCCCTTGGGCTATTTCTATTAGAGATAGGGTTACTTACGTAAGTTTATAGCTTGCTAGTAAAAACCTAGATTTAATATAATTAAAAAATGTTACTTGAAGGACCGAGTAGTGTTGAATCATGCCCCTAGCTCGTGTACATATGGGATTAACCTCGTAGAAGCTGAGAAGAGGAAGTCGGATGTGAAAAGTTGTGAAGTATGGGTAGAAGGAACACTAAGGACTCTGCATATAAATTGGCCATAAGACAAAATTGATAATATCGCCCAGCTAGCTTGTGTAATTACTAGAGGATCACCCTATGAACCTAAATCCATTTAAGCATGTCCTGAGAAATCTACCCTTGAAGAGTGGCCTGACTTGGGCTTTGGTGTCATATTAACGAGGGAACAATCGAAGGCCTACCAGACCATTATGATAAGATTCTAATTAAATGTAGCTACAGAAATGTCCGAATTATAAACGCATCTGTGTTAGTTATCAATTTTTCCTGTGCCCTTGCTCAAATTCCTTTATAACAGGCTTCTCCTTTTACCCTACTTTGCAGGCACACAGTCCGCAAGTTACTGAACAATATCCCTGAGACCTTCATTCCGCATTCCCTTGGCACTTTCAAATGTGTTTAAGCGGACTCCATAAAACCCTTTATCTTATTACTCTCTCATCATAGGCTCTCAAGCCATTTTGTATCAGGCGGCAGCTCAGACCTATTGGACACCAACTCAAGAGCCATTCCCAACTCTGCGGCCATATCCTCAAGATCCTCTGGTGGCACAGTGCCGATCTCTGATGTCCAAGCAATATACCTTAGCGATGGGAATAATTCCTTATTAGTGAGCAATGTTTTGATCAGTTTGTAGTCATTGGGAAGCAATATTCCTTCTGGCATCTCCTCTTCTGACCAGCATGGATACATCTCCTGCAGGAACAGAACCTTGAGGTTAGGTGGGATATTATCCTTGAGCATTTGCAAGAAGTCGAGATTCTTCTCATACCAATAAGGGCCAAATAATGCTCTGGGAGGAATAGCAAGATATTGCAGGGCAGTAAACTCTGCAAATTTCATGCCTGGATTGTTGAAGGAAAGGGGATCATGACAGTCCCACCACAGTTCCAGTATCTTGAGGCTGCTCTTGCACGGTTGGAGGAGTTCAGAGAAATCTGGGGGATCTCTGTGGGCTGGTACATCAAAAGGATGGTGGAACTCGAGATGTCTGAGCGACTTTGCGTTCTTGAGGAATTTGTTCAGGACCTCGTATGAATAATCGTGGGCATGGAGGTAAAAGGAGTCAAGATTCTCAAGAGGGAGAGGTCGGACAGACGGCCGTGCGAATTCACCGACCCTGACTTTCTGTAGCTTGAGAGTTGTCAGGGTTGGATGAGAGAGCAGTGGAATGTCCTGCAAAGTCATCTTATAAGTTTCCCTGGGATCATCCTGTATGAAATTGACTTGGCAGAGGGTTAGTTATCGCCATTCATCCAGCATTGCGACAAGTTAGCTTACGCATCTTCAGTTTCGGTTTAGCAACCATGCGACTGTTCAATTCTCTCTTGCGTGCCTCGTCCAGCCTCGAAAGCTGGCTTTCTCGGAACCTCAAATTGATGCCCTCTAGGTTTGGCATGTCGAGGGACAACAGTTTTCGGAAATGTTCAGCGTCTAGTTCGTTTACATTGAAGTGGCCGATGGTGGGAAGGTCCTCGGGGTGATGGTATAAGTCTCTGTACACGTCTCTTGTGCATGCACGGTTTTTTGTGATTGTCATTCTTCTGTATTTGACCTTTGGCGTCTTTGGCGCCCTTGGCTTCCTGGCGGGCGCTTTCGTTTTCCTTGACTGCATGGTTGATGGATTTGAAGACATTAGGTGGGAATGTATGTGGCTGTCGACTCGTGAGTTCCTCTCTTCTGACGCGGGTTGGACTAGGTAGGGATCAGAGGCAGGTTCGGCAATCGCGACGCGTGGAGCCCCAGAAATCCATGACATAATCTCAGTTTTCTTACCAAATGTGACTTAGTGTAGCTCTGGACAAGAGACGTGCGGATCTGGCCAATCACCAAGTTTCTCCTTATAGTTACTGACCAGAATCACATCTATCTGTCTATCTATGTATCTGTGTATTCAAAATAGCTCTATGCCCGTATTGGTAGCTATCTTGTAGTTATTGTTACTTTGATCTCTCACCCGAGTCTTCTACCGGTGCGCCCTGCTATAAGTACCTACCCCGCGCCGGCAGTACAGTTTACAACTAACCCAAAAATGGGCAAAGAATCTCAACCTTGAATCAAGACGCGATAAGCCATCAATTAGTTAAATACTCGCCTTGTTCCTAGAGCGAATGTTGGATCATAACAAACATCAAGAACTTTTCTCAAATAAACCAAAACCCCATTTCAGATTTATTCACTTCCAAATAAGCATCATGCCAAACACGACCGAAACACCTGCAACCTGGGTAGTGGTTGGTGCTTCACGGGGCATCGGTCTTGAATATGTCAAGCAGCTCCTTCAAGCAGGAAATCGAGTAATCGCCACGGCTCGGAACCCAGAAGCATCGGGACTTTCGGAAGTTATCAAAGGTCATGGCACTCCAGACAATTGTATCGTCGAGCAGTGCGACGTTGCGAGTAGCGAAAGCATTGATGTAAGCCCAACTTATTCCCCCAAGTCATTTATCATAGACATTTCTAATAACCTTATACACAGGCCTTTGCAGCCAGGATGAGCACGCTCGTAAACAAGGGAATCAGACTTGACAACATCATCATGAATGCAGGTGTCCTCAGATACCCTAATCGAGCAACGGAACTGTAATGCCCCATCGATCAGCATTCTCCTACACATGCAATTGCTAACTTGAGCTCCAAGATCATACGACAACTTCAAATTCCACATGGAAACCAACGTCATTGGACCGATCATATGCGCACAGAAACTAGTCAACTTGAATCCCGATAGCCCTCCTTCGAAACTGATCTTCATCTCATCCGACTCCGGGTCGACTACCAATTTTCTAGCGTACGAAGATGGCTTCGCAGCGTATGCGGCGAGCAAGGCTGCACTCAACCAAATGCTGAGACACATGGCGGAGGAGTTGAAAAGACGTGGTGGCAAGTGGGCTGAGATATGTGTTCTAGCTCTTCACCCTGGCGAGGTGCACACGTGAGTATTCATTCCATGTTCGAGTATGAAAGCTTGGCTGATCATTATTAGCGATATGAACTCTGGCGAGGTTGGCACCTGGGATGTAGGAACGCTCTTGGAGCCGGACGAGAGTGTCTCGGGTATGCTCAAGGTGATTAATGAGAAGAATCACACGGATACTGGCACATTCTGGTGCTGGGATGGCAGGGCAAGTTTGTCAACTCCACGTTGGGTATGATACTAATAACTCACAGGCTTATCCATGGTAATGAATGTCAGCCAAATTGGATGTCTTGTCAGTAACGCTTGCCTTGCGAGACTTCGATGAATCCCTCATCATTCACGGTTTGTGTTACTCTGTGCAGAAACCACCGACCAGGCAGCCGACTAAATGCAGACCCGTTTCATAACGCTAAACAAGGTCGCCCCAAACTCCTTAGCTATATAAATGACATTGGCATTGCTAACAATATCATGATGTTCTCCCGTGAATCACTATAGACGCTGCGAAGCAACATGCGGTCTAGTTCATCTTTGAACAAGTTGCTTCCAAGTTCCACCGGCCGATTTCACGGTCCAGTGACACGACTATACAGCTTTTCATGAGATTTTCAGAGTATGCGCTCTGATAAATAGAACATGCATTGCCCAGAGCGCCCGACTTGTCAGATATTCATAGAAAAACAACTTTTTAAGAACCCGAGGACTCTTTATATATACGCGTTTAAGCCCTTGGTCAATAAACAGCATGTTTGGGGCTAATTGATCTAGAAGGCTCACGGCATCTTTCACCCGATTATCGGAAGCGCTTATTGGTGGGGTTTTCTGAATTCGGTCGTGCCGAACCGCTGGGTCGTTTCATGAACCCTGTCATCAGGAGACGCAACCCACAATGAAATGACCTTCATTAATATCCGATCATTGTTCATCAATATCGAACGCTAGTTTCTCGAATTACGGACGGTCTCCATGTAGCTTGCCCACTGCCAGATTAGTGCTTTAAATATGATAATGGGAACCCCAGAGGATGTAGATCTCTTTGTATTTCTGTCTGTCGTTTCTCCTTGAGTCCACTAGCTGTCGTTCTTTTGCACCTATTTTTATCCACACTCTTTTCCTTCTTCTTCACTATGCGCCACTCATTTGTTTCGGCATTGATTGCCGCTTGTTCCGCCATCCATGCTGCCGCTCAGCTAAACGGAAAGGTCGGACCTCTCACTTCTGCTTCAGCCAAGGCTGCGATCAAGACTTGCAACATTGTCGACTACGGTGCAAAGGCGAATGCAAAGACTGATAATGGCCCAGCAATTCAAAAGGCTTGGAATGATTGCAGAACCGGCGGCGGAGAAGTCTACATTCCAGAGGGTGACTACGGTCTGGGTACCTGGGTGACATTGACGTCTTCGAAACCCATGTCATTTCGTCTTGATGGAATTATTTACCGGATTGGCACCGATGGAGGCAACATGTTCATGTTGAAGCACCTAGTGGACTTTGAGTTTTACAGCAGCACCTCCAAGGGAGCTATCCAGGGTTATGGATATGAGTTTCATAAGAGTATGTTCCATACATGGCCATGACTCTTGTTCAAGACACTGACGTAAAGTAGAGGATGAATATGGCCCACGAATTCTTCGGTTCTCCGATGTCAAGAGCTTCTCCATTCATGACGTTGCTCTGGTCGATTGTGAGTATCACACGCACTAATAAGTGACAAGACTGACGTAATTAAGCGCCCGCCTTCCACTTCTCTGTCGACACCTGCTCCGATGGCGAGGTATACAACATGGCTATTCACGGAGGTAACCGAGGTGGCCTCGATGGGATCGATGTCTGGGGAACTAATATCCAGTAAGGCCTCTTCACACTTTTTAGATGTGGAGTTATACTGATGTTATTTTAGTATCCACGATGTTGAAGTCAGCAACAAGGACGAGTGTGTCACCGTCAAGAACCCCTCTGACCACCTCTTAATCGAGAACATCTTCTGCAACTGGTCTGGCGGCTGTGCCATGGGGTCCCTCGCCACTGACACCGGTAATTTTCACTGCCACGTAACTTACCCAATCAACGCTAATCTAGACCAGATATTCACGACATCGAATACAACAACATCTATACCCAGCGCTCCAACCAGATGTACATGTTCAAGTCCTACGGCGGCAGCGGCACCGTCAACAACGTTGCTCTCAAGAACTTCGCCGGCCACTCCAACGCCTACACGCTCGACCTCGATGCCCAGTGGAGCTCTATGAAGCCCATCGCCGGCGACGGTATCCTCTACAGCAACATGACCTTCTCCGGCTGGTCCGGAACCTGCGCCGATGGTCATCAGAGGGGACCTATCAAGTTCAACTGCCCGGCTGATGTTCCCTGCACTGACATGCAGGTCGATGACTTTACTGTTGGAAGTAACAAGGGAGATACCGTTGAGCACGTGTGCAAGAATGCTTACGGCTCTGGAGCCTGTCTGAAAAAGGGCGATGGTGGTGCTTACACGACTACGCAGACTGTTGATGCTGCCAGCGCTGCCACTCCGACCATGGATGGAGAGCTTGAAAATGGTCTTGGTCTTACTGTTTCCATTGCCATTCCTACCATTCGGCCTTCGTTCTTCCCTGGTGTCGCTGCCATCAGCCCTCGCATGGCCGACGCCGCCAAGGCTAAAGCCACCGCTCGTGTAAAAGCTTCCGTCCCCGCTGAGGCTGAGACCGCCGCTGACACTTCTGCTGCAGCTGATGTAACTGTTCCTATCAGTATTGTTGCTTCGTTTGCTACCTCTGCTATTGCCGATGAGGTTTCTCCTGTTTCCACTCCTACGACTTCCGCCCACGCGACGAACACTCTCCTCCCGGTGGAATCTTCTAGTCTCAAGACTACGGTAAAGGGTCCCTCCTGTAGGGCGAAGTATTATCGTCAAGATTAAGATGGCTAAAAACAGACTTTTACTTGGCTCCCACATCTTAAGTAAACAAAATATATTAGACTAACAACACACCGTGCGGGTAATGACTAGCTACGCATAATTGTCCTCATTTCTCTTCTTAAGTCGTCTTCGTATCGCAAAAGAGCCATAAACTGTCGCTAGTGAGGAAATCAAGGGTAATACAATAAACAACCCAGTAACAGCGGCGCATAAAATCATCGCGAATATACTGAACCCATATGCTGCTTGCTGAAGATCAGGATTTGGATTGTTCGAATGTGAGGACAACGATAGATTGAAAGCCGACAGAATGATAACAATGACACCAAATGCTGACACTGCGTTGTTGTACTGGTCCATGTACGGCACATAGCTCTCGGTCAAGGCATGGGGGAAGCCCTGGAGGATACTGGATATAGAAAACTTGTAAGGCGAATATCGGTAAATCGTATCCAGTCGATTCAACCGTAACTCGCCGTATTGAAATCGTTTATCCATGATATTAGAGTCCTTGGGGTTGAGATTTGGTAGTATGGTCCGGGCAAAATCCGACCAAGCTCGGTAGTCCAAGTTCTCATTGATCAGACGAGATTCTTGAGCCACCCGCAAATCATGACCAAAGCGAATAAGGCCGCAATAAGAGTACAGAAGCCCGCAGGCTGCTCGGTGCAACTGAGGGTCACAGGATATGTTGGCCTCCCAGAAATCGTAGTTGAGGAGAAAGTCCGGTAGTGGCTTGATGAAAATTCTCGACTTGGCCCAAACGAGATGAAGATCCAGTTCCTCCGCAATTACGATCTCACGGCGCAGGAATTTCTGGTAGTATAATGATCGGGGAGCTCCATGGACGGCGATCAGCCATAGCATCTTGCGTATGGCATTGAAGCGAGAAAGGTCGAGAAAGGCGCTGAGAAATCTATGCACCTCATCTCTAGCCTCATATCTCAGTGGCTGCAGTTCCCTTGCCAAGGGAGATATATCGTTGAAGGCTGCAGGGAGGACGAGGTCATCCTGAGAAACCAAGGAGGAAGCTGGCGGGAACGGGGGCTTGTATCCTGTTGATGGAATCTCCTTCTTGGATTTATCCATTTGGAGTATGTATAGTAGACAACAGATGCAGGGAAAGATTGGAGTTCTGGTGAAATTGGTCTTTGAAAGCTTGTGCAAGGAGTTTGGAGGATGCCGAGTATGCCAATGACTTGTGATTTATAGATCATGGGCTTGTAGAAAGCTGACAAGGCTATGACTCCAAGCTTATGCAATGAGGTGTGCACTATTACGTTACCTGGTTGCGCACATCAGAGTGCGATGGTGTCTATGTTGCAAATGCGGCATAAACTTTCCAGGCCAGCTAGATTTAATTGAGTCACAGCGTGTGTATGTTGCAGTTATGATATAGTTTGTAGAGACATCCTGTTCATTCTCATCCAATCTTGCTTTAACTGACAAGCAAGTAATTAGACTAAGGACTGCAGATCACACACTAGCGCACAACTACATCATAAGCTTAACACAGTTTAGGTAGCGTCTACGTGCTAGATCTGTCATGATGCTATAATCATGCTGATACCCCGCACATAAAGGCATTAGTATGCTTATGGGTAGCGTAAAGTATTCTTGAAGATGAGTATCGCAAACCTCTGATACTCATTACTCTCCTTGCCACCTCCAGTTCCAAGAGAAGTACAATATCGGACTTGATCGAAGCTGATAATGTCACTGGCTGGCCGGATGGCGTGGTCTTTATTTTGGCTTTTTGTGAACTAGATGTATTATTTGCAGTTGGTACTTATGCATGAGAGCTTAAATCAGCGGACAGAACTTAGCTACGAGAGTGGCAAATTAACATGCGAGTGCTTATATTGTATCAAGGTTTCAAATAAGCTTCAGTCCAAAACGTCAAAGTAAAGGGCACAAATGAATTGTGATAAGGCTGAGAGGTTAGAAGAGGCTTTAGTCCACAGTGCACAAAGGTTAAAAAAAGCCAATAAAGATACACATACGGGCATTTACTGTTGCCTAATGTCTTGCTTTTGGCTGAAAAGCTAGATGTCCTCGTGACCATCTTAGATATAATATAAATCACGAAGTTCAACAGTATTCAATATTTTCACGACCTTCTTACATAAATGTCATCAGCAATTCGACAAAGCCATGGAGGAGTCAACAGATAACCGGATCATTCAGGCTGTGGAAATCGTGCTAGATGGCGATGTCATTCTGGTAGTTGGGCCTGAGAAAACAAGGCTCCTGGTGAAATCTCTGTTATTGATGGCAGCCTCAAAGCCATTCTCAGTCATGCTCGGGCCAAACTGGAAAGAAGGCCATAATATGCGACATAGCAATGGCCCTTTCGAGTTATTTCTGCCGGATGACGATGCTACCGCATTGGAAATCATATGTTCTGTCATCCACTTTCAGAACGACAAGATCCCACAGACCCTCCCTGCCAGCGACGTCCTGGCCGTTGCGGTTGCCGCAGACAAGTACGATTGCCTGAACGCCTTACAATTTGCGTACAAAGCCTGGATCCGAGAGCCGAAGGAGAAATCGGAAGACCTTATACTTCTCACTGCCGCGGCTTACCTCTTTGGGGATGCACGAGCGTTTAAAGTGGCCACTGCAGCATTGATTCTCCACTATCATGGCTCTTATCTTGTGCTCTTTGGGGAGGAGCTCGAAACTATCGTACCATGGAAGGTATTCTGTAAGTGATTCTATTACGTATCTGAGTATGTAACTGATACGTAAATAAACAGGTATGTTGGAAGAGGGGAGAGGCCTCGCCAAACTGATGGCAGCAGAGATTCTTATCAGTGGAGTGAACTATGGGGACTGTTATTACACCGCATGCGGATGGAACAGTTTACATGGTTATTCATACCTGATCAAATTGGAAGCAGAGAACCTTTGGCCAAGACATCTCTGTGATATCTCCATCTCGAGGGCGTTAAGGATGGCAGACACGATGGCTGATCCAACCCCACCAGAACGAAGCATTCCTTGTAATGTGAGTCGCTGGCATCGCGTTCCGGAATATAGACTTGGGCGTCGTTGGAAACTAGAAGAGTTTCACAAAAGTATCGGGCTTTGCCTTGAATGCGTTCGAGGAGGTAGCAGGTCTTCCAGCTGCGAAGAACCATCCCATAGTTCTCACAAATAGTTTTTCTAAGTATGGAAATCTCTGGTCTAAATTATATACAAGTATGAAGTAAAAGTCTAAACTCCATAGCTATTAAATGCCTCACAGGCCGTACTGGAGATAACGTAAAAGCTGTTCAAATATCTAAGTTCCGCTGGCATTCATCGAGACAGGCCAGCATAGGTGGATGAAGTAATCAAATGACAAGATGCCAATCACAAACGCGAAAATCTAACCCCGCTAGTGTATCTTACAACAAAAGTATCCCAACCAATGCAGTAATCATGATCCACGATGTAAGGTCATATCTGTGAGCAGATGAAACGACCACTGATGTAGTATAGGGCGCTCCCTTGGACTCTGAAGGAGCTTGGCCCTGGTCAACAGATGATGATTGAGATGGACGTGCTGAATTGCCGAGTGGAGAAGTAGGGATAATGCTTGTTTCCGTTGTCAAGCTCTTCGGGGATGATGGCTGGGAGGGATTCGCCGGTGAATTGCTGTTCGAATCTGCTGAGCCTTGAACTGGAACAGATGGCTGGGAGGGATTTGCTGGCGAATTGCTGTTGGAATCTGCTGAGCCTTGAATTGGAACAGATGACTGGGAGGGATTTGCCGGTGAATTGCTGTTGGAATCTGCTGAGCCTTGAACTGGAACAGATGGCTGCGGGTTCCCTTGTTCCGGCTGCTTATAACCATTGGTTGCTCCAGCGGAGGTAGTGGCCACGTGCTGGTGTGTCTTGTAGCTGGGATGGGAACCCTGTATTCCTGCGGTTTCAGTAGGGTACTCAGGCTGTCCGTTCTTCGAGCCAGGTTGAGAACCTCCAGTAGGATAACTATTGCCGCCCGCGTCTGTCTGATGCCCTCCAACCCAACCGGAAGGGTATTGAACTATCGGATGTGTATGGCTCGCAGGGCCAGTCTCACAAACAGCCTTTGGTACTGTCAGGGTAACAATATCGCCGCCTTGGGTACAGGCAACAGTTGTCATATCCACTGTTGGGTACACCTGGTTCTTGCATCCGCAAGGGCTGTAGAGCAGGGTGATAGGAACACAGGTTGTGATTAGAGATGCAGGATTGCTTGGGTTGACAGTAGTGTAAGTAACAGTGGTTACAGTCTCGGCAAATCGAGTCTTGGTGTAGGCATGGTCGATGGTCAGAGTCGAGTAAGCAGTATGGATGGCTGTTGGGGTAGGGAGAGATGTTGACAGGCAAGTTGTGGAGTTGGTCTCTGTGACGGTGGAATCAGAGACCGAAAGCATCTTTGAGCCGGTGGAATGAGAAATCGAAAGCGTTTTTGAGCCAGTGGAATCAGAGACCGGAAGCGTCTTTGAGCCGGTGTTCTTCGTTGTGAAGGAGGAGAAAGATTTTGAAGCGTCTGTTTGACTGGAGTGTGAAGGACCACTTGATTCAGAAGTCGATTCGTAAGCGCGGGAAGAAGAAGAGGTTGGTACGGAAGACGAAGAGGATGAGACATCCGAAGTGGAGGGAAGCTTTTTGCGATAGAGGGTCAAGAGATTATTAGGCGCTATCTCACGATGCAGAAGTTTCCGTCCGGCGCGAAGAATGCCTCCGCAGAATAGAGTGCGATCTCCAGGGCATGTGAGATCGCAGCGTGCATCCGCTACAAACTCCGTATCATCGAGCACATCAGCTTTATAACAAGTTCTAGAAAACATTAGCTTGGGTACTCATAGATCAAAAGGAGAACTTACTCTTGATAAACACCAATGTACGCGCTTCCCAAAGCCAAGTCGATACACTTTCGGGTGGTCATTTCTGGATCAGTAGCTACCTCTTTGAAGGATGGATAGCCCTCAAGGGATTGCAAACAGCCCGTGAAGGTATATTCACCAAGCGTAGGAATGTTAATTGCGGATGGCGTTGACGAGGTCGAAGGTAAAGCGGAAGTATCTGATGTGGGCTGTATCTCAGTTGAAACATGGCTGGTGTAGCTTACGCTGGATGCTGTTGCGGCGGTGTCTATCGCGGTAACCGAAGTCGTAGTGGATGATGTCTGCGCAGTTGATGCCTTAGTAGTCGACGTGTCGGCGGGCGACATATCTACGCTGGAAGTATCGGTGTGCAACGAGCCTGTACTTGTTGCGACGGTAGTGAGCTCTAGAGAAGTGGACTCTTCGGCTGATGTAGATACTGATTGGGCAACCGTTGTAGGCTCTGAGACCGACTCTGAAGATGGCGATGAGAAATCGGTTGATGTAGATGCTGACAGTTCAGTTGTTGACGAGATAACCTCTATTGAAGTTGTAGCTGAAGCAGATGTAGACTCCAGTGTAGATTGGAGTGCAGAGTCTGATGTTGTCCCTGAAGCAATGTCTTGTGAAGACGATAATGATGTAAGTTGTGACGATGTCGCTGGCAGTGAAGTAGTTGCTTCGGAGGTTACACTTGACGTAGTGGTAAATGATGACGACTCCGCTGTAGCCTCTATTGAGGTTGTAGCTGATGCAGCTGAAGCAGATGTAGACTGCAGTGTAGATTGGAGTGCAGAGTCTGATGTTGTCCCTGAAGCAATGTCTTCTGAGGACGATAGCGATGTGAATAGTGAAGTAGTTGCTTCAAAGGTTACACTTGACGTAGTGGTAAATGATGACGACTCGGTTGTACCCGCTGTTGTAGTCTCTGACGTGAGTGCTGATGAAGTCTCTTGGGACTCGGATGATATCGACACTGAAGAGCTTGTGTATAATGTCGATATTGTAGACCCTGCGGTGGATTCAACACTTACAGACGTCTCAGATGATGCCGAGGTTGATGTAGATGAAAGTATCTTGGAAGCAAAGTCCGTACCAGGGGAGGCTTGAGTGCCAGCGAATGATTCAATCAGATCGCATTCACTGTAAGGAGGAGGTTGGAAATTCACAGCGATGCACCTGTTGTCATTGTCACATCGATCTAGGCATCCTTTCATGCTATCTTCTTCATCTCGTCGATAGATAGATTCGCCAGTCGAGGAAGTATCGCAACTGACAGTGAACTCGTTCCCATGAGGCCCGGTATAAGTACTGCCCTCCATTTGACTGCAAGTCGACGGTCCTGGTGCTGCTTCAGTTGATGTGGTGGCCAACGAGGTGGTGGTAGAAAGTTCTGTAGGGGCCTCGGTTGTAGACGAGACAGCTGGTCGAGATGCCACATACGCCATATCCAAGTCAACATTGGGAAGCAAACCGTTAAACTCGCTGTACAAGTAACATTCGTTATAATGGCCGAACGTGAGTACGAGACATTCTGGGGTATCAGTGCACAATTCCATGCATTCTGTCAAGCTGTGCAGCTGGTTGGTATACTTGACCGCAATACCGCCGCCAGTTATTTGCTGGCCGCAGTAGATTGAGAATTTCACACCGTCGATGTAGGATGGATTATCCAGTTGAGCGCAAGATGTTGGACCCGAGGCGGCAGAGGTTGTAGCCGAGACGGCTTCAGTTGTAGTTGAGATGGCATCGGTTGTTGTCGTGGTAGGCGCAGGTGACAGCACAAGAGCCATATCAAATAGATTGTTAGGCGCTGGGCCATCCGTTTCGTCCATCAAGTAGCAAAGAAGCTGGCTCTTGTCAAAGAGTGCAACTTTGCAACCTGTGACATCACCACACTGGCCGATGCATATCTCCAAATCAGTAGCCTCGAGGGAGGAACCGATTTGATTGCCGCCGGTTGAGTATGAATTGCAAACAATCTCGAATTGCGTGTTGGAAGGGCCGTCGTAGGGGTTGCTCAGCTGGTTGCAGGATACCGGTGCTGACGATCTTGGTGTTAAGGAAGAAGTAGATTCCGATGATATTGCTGAGTCAGTTGATGTTGCGGAAGAAGTAGATTCCGATGAGCTTGCTGAGTCAGTTAATGTGGTGGAAGCTTCTGATGAAGATGATATTGCTGAGTCAGTTGATGTTGCGGAAGGAGTAGATTCCGATGAGGTTGCTGAGTCAGTTAATGTGGTGGAAGCTTCTGATGACAATGATGTAGTACTAGTAGCAGAAGCAGTCACGTATGTGACGTAAGAAATAGTCCCGCGAACTGTTCCCGAAGCAGCCTGTGTCACGACAGAGGTCGCTTCGTACGTCGTGGTAGACACGACACTCGTGGTGTCATAATCAACCTTGAAGGGCTGATCGCAGTTGTTACAGGGTCGCATCTTGATCATGACAGCAGTATCGCCATAGCCATTGTGAAGATCACATACAGCTATCTTCAACTCTATAGATGGAGTGGAGGGCTTGATCGAAAATTGAAGAGGAGGAGATGTCCAGGCGAACGCTGTATCGCCGTTTGGTGATGGTATGCCCCATGGGTTGCTGAGGTACTTTGACGACGAGTCGAGTGGAGTTCCAGTCTCGTCCTTTGCGACATTAACGCCATTAACCAGGATCAGAACCTTATCTGCAGAACTTGTTGAATTAGCCTTTAGTTGTTCATTGCCCTAGAAGTAAAGTACTTACACAACATCACAGCTTGCAATAACCATGTCGACGACGAATGTGGTCGCCTTAGTTAGAACAACGTTCAAGAGAAAATTTGCTCCATTGTAGGAGTCCGGACCACAATAGCTCTGGGTATATGCATCATACTGGTCCGTAGGATAAGAGCTTGGGCATGTAGAGCCAGGCGTCAAAGGCTGTGCGGTTAAACTTCCAGTGGATATAATAATGCCGCTTCCCATTCCAAAAGGGCCATCGGTGAAGGATCTAATGGCTGCAGGGTCTCCACTATAGCCCGAGGATGAAGAGTAGATATCTCGAGAATTGCCAAAGAGAATCTGGGCCAGCGCCAGTCCGCCTTTTGCTGTGGGAGAAATGTTGATACCTGAACAGAGAGGTACAAGCGATGCCCAGATGGCACAAAGGGTCGTTTGTGGCCTCATGGTGAAGGGCCAGCGATAAATCGTGTGAGCCTTGGAGAATAAAATCCCAGTAGATGCATCGAAACCTGTGAAAATCGCGGGTTTGACAATTCAGTTAAAAACATTACCCCTTGAGAGAAATTTCTGTACGCCACTGCTCTGGTTATATTATTAAACATCCAGATTAAGCGAGAAAATAACCAATCTTGCAGTGATGAGCGAGCCAGCTGAAGTCGGCCGCCAAAGCGCTATGTGGGGCGTTGCGTGATGCGCTGTTAAAGTCGATGTCTTAATATTGGCCAAATTGCCTCCTTCGGTTTACTGCTTAAGTTCTTGACTTACTAGTTTCAGCAGCTAATGCCTGTTGCAAAGCTTGTTGGCTGGTAGCAAAAGCAATAGTGTCAATTTCAGAGGGGCCAAAAACCGATATACGAGATATCCTAGTCTTAATTAGGCTTAAAGATAAGCTTCAGCTAGCCACTAGCACAGGCGAGTTCAAAATCTTGATACTGTTTGCAATGAGGATGATTCGATTCTTAATGATGGGAAGCGTTATTTACATTTACGATTATAAGCAGCTGTCACTGAAAAGATAAAGTTGGATGTGTCTGAGTATTTGAGCATCTCTGTGATGATTACAATTGACGCCTTAACGTAAATCAGTCTATGGCACTAAGATGTTCTGGATTCCGCCACCGCGAGCAAAAGTTTGGCGCTATTGATTGCCCCACGGGCACTAACACAAACGGGAAACCCCCTGATACCAACCGCTCCGTTATCTGTAAATCATCTGGCCTCGGTGGTAAGTCTAAAAGACGTTGCGAAAGATGTTACAATGATATAACTTGTTAGCCTCTCTGTTCCTTTGGTTGTTGAGATTCCTCGGAGTAATGCAAAGATCTTCTTTCTGTATAGCGATAACGTAGAAATTTTAAGAGAGTCAAGGCCGATGGTGCTTATCTTAGCGCCGTTTCACTTACCTGAAATCATCAGCCCCTTTATTATTACTCTCCATTCTCAACCTCGCTTGTTAGCGGGCTCAACGCTACGGGCCGAGGCCAAGGTTTGAGGTACAGGGTAAAGCCGCCACGGCGTAGGTGTTTGAAATGTGTAAGCCATGCCTTTCTGTGTTTAATATCTTAATCTGCTGCTGTTTATTAATCTTAGAAGTAAGGAACTCAAAGCAATAAGTACCAATATATAGTACTTAGGTCTATTAGAGATAGTTATTACCGTTTAGAAAAATATCAAGATAAAAAGATCGTTTTTTGTAAATAGTAATGAGTAAGGAGAATCTTGAGGAGTCATGCAGGTTCTGTGGATTACCGTTCTTTTAAGCAAGACTTCTAATGACACAAAGGGTATTTTGCATCCATCGGGATAACTGGCTTCTCGGGCCGATCGCCTTGCTTGACCTCTTCTATTAATTAAAAAAAAAAAAAAGACAGCCGACGAGTGAATTTCGCGAGACTGTCGAATCTCCTCAACCCTTAAACAATATCAAGTTCAAGATGGAATGGATCCACAATGGCCTTTGATGCCATACTACTCTATATCCACGTTTGAGACTGATGATCTCAAGTAAGACAAGCCGGATGAGGAAATCTATTCGAGCCATTGTATGTAACCTCAGTCTTGCAGCCTTGCTGGACCGATGTTGCAATAGAGCTGGGCCAGACATCCAGCGCTGTGGGGACCTGATCATTCCGAGCTCAAATGTCAGGGATTGAACGGCTATAATTGCCGATTGTCTCCTCTTTGCCGCAGATAAATTCGGATCGACCACGGGACTGTCGACGGATCTGGCCAGTGAGATCCGTAAGTCGTGCTATAAAAGAGACTGTCACCGCTGTGTTGCTATTGAGCCTTCTTGAAATGGCTAGTGCTGACTCCAAAGGATCCTGAAGTGAGACAAACGGTCTCTTAATTGAATCATGTCCACTACTAGAACGACGGTGCATGTAATAGTGAGCCGAATAGAAATCATAGGTCATTTTACAATCGTATATTTCCACCCTTTGGCCTCCGTACTGGCCAGGATTTTATTAAATCAGGCGACTCGCCTGGTCGCGGATACGAGCATGGACCCTTGATAATTCACAAACCGAGAAGTTCCCGACTTGAAGATGGCTTAGCATTATTGTAGAAAGAGTAGGTATAGATATATAATGTTCAGGGGCTGTCAGTAGAGAAGAACACGAATAGCCTGAATATGACCTAAAAGCCCGGAGCGTCGGCTACTTAGACACAGCCAAAACATAGACATTTCATAGAATTATTCGATCACAATTGGTCACTTTACTGGTTCTGGCCACAATCACAACTACAAACAGATGGGGCTATTCCTGCAAATGGACATATATACGGAAAATGCTCTCTTCGCTTAATTGGCAGGAGGAACATTCGGTGACTTTGAAAATGGGCCCAGGCCAGGTAAGCCCATACTATTGCGGGCAAATCGCTAAAACGGCCAATGAAACATAGCAGGCGCCTATGGGTTGGATAGGTCTTTTTGTAAAATGTAATCCTTCAGAGGCAAAAGTTCATGAGCCGATGTCTGAGGTGACGGGGATATCGAAAGTGTTGAGCGCAATGTACTCCAGCCAAAAGCCTAGACGTTGGGTATATAAGTCTCTGACTCTCCCACATATCTATCAACAGCCACTCATCCAAACACTCAAACTTCACACCAACCCTTCAACCAACTTCTACAACCTCCAACCATCAAAATGCTCGTCAACACCAGCTTCCTCACTCTCCTCATGGCAGCCTTCGCCGCAGCCTCTCCCATCACAGAGTCCACATCCACCCTCACCAAGCGCAAGTCAGTCAACGACTGCGGCGACTCTACCTTTGAGAACCATTCCTCCGGAGGCTCTCCTCAAGTTTCTGACTGCCAGCAAATCGCCCGCAACATCGCTGGCGGCGGCACCTGGACCGTCGGTGCTGGTGGCGAGCAACACCAGCTGGTCCAGTACGGAACCTGCGCTTTCGGTGCACAGGGCTCTGGGTCCAACATGAACGCTGCTTATATCGGCAATCAGGACATCATTGATCTGATTAACAGCTCTATCGACAAGTTTCAGTGGGAAGGAAAGGTTGGCGCTGCTGGTGTTATGGGATGCCAGAGTCTTACTGGACTGGTCGGAGGGGTTGACATGCGATGGGGTATCTACCATACCTAAGCATTTTTGGCAGTGCTTTGGTGATGCTAAGTCACATAGGGTTTGAGAATTACAGCATTGGGGGCCTGTGGGGGTCTTTCGTGGATACAGGAGGAGCTGTTTTCTTTACAACATACGGCATGTTCTATTCTTAGTCTGGCTCTTGTTCAGCTTGCCAGGCAACTAGTTGAGTTAACTGTATATGAAATAGATTTCTTCTACTATGATACGCGAGGTTTTTCCTTTCCTAGCACTATACTCATTTGCAAGCACTACCTTCCTTCGCTGTAGGTAATACAGAGCCACAGACGTAGCAAGTTCTCTCTATCAAGGTCCCAAACGTGAACATGGGTCATTGCCTTGACGCAGTCCGATAGATATCACTTCTTATCCGTATCCTGGCGACGTCGAATATCCATAATATACAAATGCAATGATCTTGATGTCCATGAATAAATCTTTATGCAATGCAATGAGAGTGACGTCTTGGAGAAATAATTTGGAGAGAAGCGCACCGTAACTAGCTCCAAGAGTTGCTCAGACTTGATCGTAAAATCAGCCCGGCGAAGTTGAGTGATGGGGGTAGTTGTACTGGTAAAGGGAGGCTGTGTGATTATGAGGGGGATGCTGAGCCATTGGATGTTCTTGTAGATAGCGGTAGTGACGATGGTCGGGTGTGGAGAAAGGTTGCTGGACAATGGAAGGCGACGAGTGGCTCTTATTCTGTAGAGGAATGCTTGCTGAGTCATTGTGTATATGAAACGTCTCCATCGGTTCTCTGGGAGTTATTATTGCTCGTCCCGGGTGAACAAGATTGAAAAGAGCAACGGTGGCGAAGATCATCGAAGCGTCAAACACGTAAATATATGTTTCAGTTGACTGAAATGGGCCGTTCGATCCGGTGATGTACTCAACCAAACGGAAAAGAGAACGGATCATGATCAGACCACTGTCAACGTAGAGAACGAGGACAAATTGCTTCCAGGGAGAGGTAGAAGAAAGGCTTTTGCTGGTCGGGTATGCAGTCATTCGACGATGGAAGATATGAAGAATGGTAATGAAGAATGCGAAGAAGTAGATTTGAACTGCAAGGCCAAGGATGATGATGTTCTGCCCCATCTTCTGGTCACCCTTGGACTTGGCTTTGGTTAGCATACCTCCTCCTGTGGTTATCAGAAGTTGGTATCGCGACCAGCGCCAAAGGATATGGTTCAAACTTACCTGCAGATTGTGCCAGAAAGGAAATGACATCACCAATAACAAAGGTATTTGTCAAAAACTCAATCGGGACGAGTGAGTAATCGTCGGCTCCGAGGGATTTGATGAGTTTTCCAAGCGACATATAGATAGAAGCTGCCAACATCGTTGGACCGAGGAGTAGAAGGAGACTTTGGAGGACATAAGGCATAATAGCCCAGTCAGGAGTATGCTTTGCAGATATTGCACGCCCGGCATAACCGATTGCCTCGACTGTTGTGGATTGATGAGTGCGTGCTCGGGGGCAAGGAGTATTAGCTACTTACAAATACAGCCAATAAGGAATGGAATAAGATAGAAAGTTCGGTACCAGATGAGTTGAAAGAGATGGCAGAGTGTTAAAGCACTAAATAAAGCTAGAAAGATAATTGCGGCGGTAAAAGATGGGTCGTAGTGGTAAAGCTTGAAATCCGACATAGTAGGGGCATTGGCTACAAAACGACTGAGCTTAGTGTAAGGAAAAGGGAGACGAAGAGCGAGTGGAAAACCCTTTTCTTTTCCAGAAAATGATACAAACGAGTGTCTGAAATATGAATCTCGAAGTGACTGTACTAGAGGGTTCCCCAGAGGTATCAAAAGTATTTATCTGAAAGACAATTGTATTTGACAACAATGACCGGCCATTCCGCTGATGTTAGGCTTGCTGATCGACCAACCCGTATTATTTACGGGCGGGGTATGCAGGACTGGATTAAAAATAGGCTCTCTAGTCTATACAGGTTAGACTGCAATTTTTATACACGTATTAAGAAGCTTATCTCCAGTGATTCATCTGTGATATTTTCATGGAGTCGGGACAACTGCAACACCGCATAGACTCAAATAGTGCATCATTTGCTTGCATTTCTCAGTCCAGTCAATAATGCTGGCTTTCGACTGTTATGATTAATGAAGTTATGTTATGATCGTCCTCGTCGTCTGATAGGCAAAGTCTATCATGCCGTAAATTATAACGGAGAACAGCAGACGAATCTCTAAGAGTATTGATGTCATTGGAGCCAACTCTACTATTGCAAAATGCGAACAATCAACGATGTAACAGTCAAACAAAGAGCCAAACTTCTGAGACCCGTCGGTTCATACAGATGACAAAGGATCTCAGGATCGTCAATGTTGCTGAGACAGATGCAGGATATCGTGGATATGTGTCGAGTTGATGATTCTGAATGCAGAACTAGATAAATTAGCAACTTGTTTGCTCGGGTCAAGGCGGCTGGTTACATGGACAGTCATAAGTCCCATACACATGATCGAAACACATGGTGCAAACATTGGAGAGCTAAGTAGACTGTCATGCCGTAAGTAGAGATGCACCAGGCAGTTTAAGGAAGGACTCACGTTATGAGTGTAAGCAGTGATAGAAACGAGATATTGAGCCAGTTACTCTTGTTGGACCAGTCTCTTCAATTTGCTGGATCATCTGGTCCTGACCAAGCGATGGAATCCAGACCATTAAGCGGAAGAGGCATTTCTCACCTTTCTCCTGCTCGGCATGGCGCTTAATAGAGTTATTTTGTCCAAGTTTAAAGTAAATGCAATATTCTCTTCTCGATATTTGATGGCGGAAATTTTTGTTTGAGTGACCTTTGAAACGAGCATTGAATAGACTAATCAGCATGGCAAGCTATGAGGGCGGGGAGGCAGTATATATATTTCTTAGGCGATGAAGATACAGGTTACTCAAATCCCGTTGAGGACCAGTATATATTTTTCACTTTTCACGCATTTCGCAAAGTTAGCGATCTTGGTCACTATTGAAGCTAGACCTTTTGCTTTCCGTGTGATGAAAGTGGGCACTGAAATTTACGCGTATTTCAACAGCTAAATTGCCCCAAGCTCTTTTATTGCGCGCGCTATCTACATGTGTTCCAGTTAAGGATGGTTTTATTTTTAGTTGCGGAGACAATTCCCAAGTGATGACCTGTTATTACCTAGTCATGTTGCTCCGTGCACTATCGAGATCTTATTTTCCCCAGCTCCAAATCCTCTTATCTCACCATCTCAGGCTCCCTATCCGTATCTTCCGACGCATCTGAAATACGCGTAATTAAGAACCAGCTACTTCCTTTCTATTTCTCTGTCTCGCCATTCCTTTAACCGCTGCCGCATCAAGCATATCGGTAGTATCAGCCAATCCAGGCACTTACAAGGACCCTTCTTTGGTACCTACTCTAGGAATGCAACGCTGTAGACATAAAAAGTCAAGAAAAGGCTACCTCAAGTGCAAGGGCCGGCATATCCGGGTAAGTTTTCTCTATATGCTACATGTATGCATGCGTCAGTATTCTTAACAAGTTTTGGTAGTGCGACGAAGGCAAACCCATTTGTATGAACTGCATTACTGCAGAGCGAAATTGCGAGTATCGCGAGCGCAAGTCTCCGGTATGAACCATGCCCCATG
The DNA here is from genome assembly GCA_001513835.1 of Fusarium temperatum. Taxonomy (NCBI): domain Eukaryota; kingdom Fungi; phylum Ascomycota; class Sordariomycetes; order Hypocreales; family Nectriaceae; genus Fusarium; species Fusarium temperatum. The sequence goes on along the minus strand of LJGR01000004.1, from coordinate 208,751 downwards.
TCATTTTGTGCTCATTTCATCGAGTTCATTTACAACTCTTTCGGCCGCTTTCTCACAGTTTGTTCCCAGGATGTGAACGATGCCGCCCTATCATCCTCAGAGTCGAACGCGACCTTAATCCAAGAGAAAGAGAATTCGTCAGCCATAAGCAGTCTAAGAATAGAAAAGACACAGACGACCGACGTCAACATGAGCCATCTAGAGCTACTTGTTCATTTTTCATTCGCCATATATACCCCAGAGCTTGGAGAGGATCATTTATGTACAAAGTTAGTACTAGAAGCTGTCCTGAGAGAGAAGTATTTAATGCTTGAGGTCCTGGCATTCTCGGCTCGATACTTATCAACCGCCAATACCGACGAGGCAGATTGCTATTCACGCCAGGCAGTGGAACTGCAGACCAAGGCTATCGAACTATTCAACAGTGCGGACACTACCACTTCTGATGATAATTCCATAGCTAGGCTACTATTATCCTCCATACTAGGCCGCCACATGTTGGCCGATGTGCTCGCCAGTCGAGATCCTGATCTCGAGTCATTTGTCGACCGATTTACGCAGGGTGCACGAGTTCACCGGGGCGTCAGAGCTGTCACGACAGCACAGGAATGGGAGATATTACTAACGTCAAACGTCGGTCCTCTTCTCACGAGGTGCAATGATCCTCTGGGCTTTCATAACCCACCTCCGCTTCCCTCGCATTATCTGTCACTGCTGTCCCGGACGACACGGTTAGACCATCATGATAACTTATAAGGAGGCGTGCACCAAGGCGCTTAGCCTAGTAGAAGGGGCTCTTGATGTTCTACAGCATCCTGACAGGAACTCATTTGGCCTACGCATGATATTTGTTTGGCCGATTCTATTACCAGAGCAATTTATCGATTTGCTGGAAAGGGGTATTCCGGAAGCTATCGCTATCATGGGCCGTTATTCTGTTCTCCTTCACGCTGGGGAGTCGCTATGGCAGGTGAAGGATGTAGGACAGTATTTGTTAAAGCTAGTGTCTTCGTTTCTTGGATCCGATTGGGACGAATGGCTTCAGGAGCAGGACCTATCATTACTGCTAACTGCGTGTGTTTCCAACGGACTTATAATATAGATACAATAGATAAGGGGACAGCAGTCTAAGTAATTTAATTTAGAAATTAAGACTTTAGATATAATTTTATATATATTTAAAGAAATTATAAAACTAACCTTAGATAAATTTAAATTTCAACATACTTAAATATAGCTAAGACTATATTTTAAGTTTTAATTCTTATCCTGTAGCTAGGTAAAGCAATCTATAGTATTAAATACAGTTAACTATTATTTATTTGTATATCTTATTGCCAGCGCCTACCTTGTCAATATCTTCTTTACAGTTAGTTATATAAATGCAAGTTGGCTTGATGGATAAATCTTTTACCTTTATCCAGAGATTCTCACAGACTGAAATTTGAATACAGGGTAGGCGGAGTAATAATGTGTAAGCACTAACAAGGGTTGCCATCATTAACCACAAGTCATCCGTCCTACGTCCATTATCTTACACAGTCTAGCGCGCGTCTGTGTCGGCACGCGGTACTTTATTAAGTTCCGCCCTGGGCTCGAAAAAGTGCTTCAGCGCAGGCTCAGATTCCCAAGCCGCGACCGTGACGCTTCGTTCATTCCGCTTTCGTGATAGGGACAGATACACCAACGGATACAGTATGAATATCGCTGAGGTTACCGCGGAGCCTCGTTTCAGTAGGACTTGCGAGGTATTATGAACCAATGCATGTCAGCGCCATTGCTAATGCGAGCCCAAGGGTTGCCGGAAGAGGAAGATCAGATGCATCTCAGACCCTTCTAACTCACGTCCTTCGCCGGAAAAGTGCAACCGCTGCAAGGAGCTGGACATTGAATGTATCTTCAAAGCTCCAGCCACAAGAAAAAGACGGAGACGAAATGAAACAAGGATCCATGAACTTGAACAGAAGCTTGAGGAAGTTCAGCGAGCCGTCGCTACAGGAGGCCAAAGAGACCTGTGCATACCAACAACCTCAGAAGCCTCGATAACGCCCGCGAGTACCCAAGACTCGTTTCTATCGATTGGGCACACCTCAACCACGTCTTCAAGCCAGTCGACATCTTATCAAACTACCAGCGAATCGCCGGCCAATGGAGATCCTGGATCGAGGGGTCTTGTTGAAGAATCACTTGCAGATGAACTTTATACCTAGTTCTTTACTGACCTTTTACCGCACTACCCTTTGATTCTCCCCGACGCTGCGTTTTCATGGCGGACGTTGCAGCGAGATCGACCAGCGCTCGTCCGAGCCATACTCGCAACGTCATCAAGCAGCTCGAGGCCAGAGCTCTGGACACCACTCTTTCGAGATGCAGAGCGATACATCATGGAAGAAGCAATGATTCACGGTCGGAAATCCATAGACCTCATACAAGCTGCTTTGGTTCTTGTTACTTGGAGTCATCCACCGGATGAGTTCCAGCATCTGAACTTTAGCCAGTCCATTAATATCGCAGCACCTATAGTGATTGACCTGCAATCCTCAAATGACGAGCGATATCAAATTCCGTCATCCGATCCCCAGATTTTATATTCGAAGGAATACTTGGAAACATCCAGAGCGTTCTCAGCTTGCTACTTTCTATGCTCAGGGTACAACGTCTCTTCCTCTTTTGGATATCCCGTAGTTATGCTAATATCTATTCACTATCGCCATGTCATTCCGTAGGCCGAGCACGCTTCACTATGGCCCTTGGGTACAAGAGTGTATCGATATCTTGGATTCTCCAGCGAGCTCACATATTGGTGACACGCTTAGCAGCATGGATCAGACTCCAAAGGAATGCAGAGGAGTCTCTTGCCATAGCCAGATTTGGGTCAGGTGGGAAGTCAGGATCTAATCATTTGGACCCGCGTATCTGGTTTATTCTGCAAGGCTGTCTCGAACGTGCTAAGGATTGGAGACGGGGTTTACCAGAACAAGTCATAAGCTGTAAGGTTGCCAGTACCTTCTTTTTCTCAAGTAACTGACAGTTAAAGTAACACTCGACATACGCTACCATGTTGTTCTTCTTAACCTTTATGAACTAGGTCTTTATCAGAATCACGAGTTTCGAGATTTTCGACCTCCTTATGCTATAAAGACCTTGCTCTCTACGAACGCATCCCTTCTAGATGCGCTAGAGTATATTGATGCCCGCATAGAATGCCTGAGTGTGGCTCGGAAACTGACTCAGTTGTTCTTGCAATTCTGTCCTGAAACTTCACAGCAATTGCCCGTGATCGTCTTTACCAGATTGATGTACGCAGTTGTCATGATCATCAAGCTCGAAGTTTTTGATAAGCCTACTACCGACACCATCAAACCTCTCATGAATCTTCAAGTTCAAGACTCGAGCAAAGATAAACAGGTCAAACCCCCAGAAGTACACCAAGGGCTCCCAATACCTCAGCAACAGGTCTTGGGACTTGATTATCTGTCTCAGCCGACGGAACATAGCCTCTGTCTAGACCCATCTATGTCGCTAGATAACTGCTTCTTAGATGCCGCGGCCAGTGCTGGTGTAGAGATACTCTGGAAAAATTTCTTTACCGAAGGGCTTCTGCTTTCAGGTACAGAATAGGAGTTTGATTTGAAATCAAAGATACTCAGTTTCAGGACTATTGTCTGCACTATATGTTTTGCTTCTTCACCTTTCCTGCCCAGTCAAACCCTGACCAACGTGCCTCATCTTCCATGTCTCCATCTATGACTCCCAGGTCGAGCAGGTCGATCATCCTCATAACACTTTGCTGTACCATATCATCGATTGAGCTTGGCCTTGTATAAAAGGCCATCACTGGTGGAAATACCACGGCGCCGGCTTTCGTTACTTCAAGCATATTCTCCAAGTAAATACTCGTCAACGGCGTTTCTCTAGCCACTAGAACAAGCCTTCTTCTCTCCTTCAGTGTCACACTTGCCGCTCGTACGATAAGGTCGTTATCATAGCCCATGCGTATGCCCGCCAGTGTCTTCATACTGCATGGAACTACAATCATGCCGTCTGTGCGAAAGGAACCAGAAGATAGTGAAGCTGACACATCTAGGGATGAGTGGGTGACTGAGGCAAGAGATTCTAGATATAAAACCGTGTTGCTTGGGGCTTCGAGTTCGTATTTGAGTGTTGCCCCTCCCCATTTCGACATGATAAGATGTGTCTCGACCTTGAGTTCCTGGAGACGTTTGAGGAGAGCAACTGCCAAGGGTGAACCAGTGGCTCCCGTAACAGCAACAACTATACGTTTCCGACGGCCACTGAGTCTAGCAAAGGATGATTGGTTGCGTTTTTGAGCTGGTAGGCAATGAGCCGGTGAAAGGGTTTGGAGATCATGTCCATTGAAACGGCATAAGAGGCGGACAAGAGTGCGCATCTTGGGAGGAATGGATTTGATTGAAGCTTTTTAGTAATTTCTGTTACTATTGAGAACTGAGTAGTTTGTTTGGATTCGCACAGATCGAAAATCGGATCTACTTAGCAGCTTGTAGACGATTTTAAAACCACAATCATGATACAAGTAGCTGAATCGATCAGGGTACAGAGAGGAATGCCATAAGCGCTTGAGTACGTTTAGTCAGACTTTACAAATATACCACTCACTCTCGTGATAATATTTGCTTACAGTATGTAAGGTTGTAAGCACTATACACTAGAATGGGTGTGCCGATCTTGCATCATTCCTAAATTTACAACGTAAAAAGAACGCCAAATCTCACAGTCCTGCTTGTATACGAAACTCACATCAGTCTTCCCTATCTTAAATGTCTGTCCACAAAAGCCAGCAGGGTCTATTGGCTAGAGCAACCCGACGTAGACTAGCTTGTTGGGAATCTTGCCGACCATTGACTTCGCAAGGTCACCTTCCAAGCTCATCGGCCACGATGGATCAATCATTCAAGGTCACGAATGAATGTCCTCAAATGTTCTTTATACAGAGTTTTAGTAGTTAAATTATAACCCCGTCAAGCTATTATAGCTAAGGACAAAGCCCGAACATCATGAAGGGCAGAGAACGATGAATCAATTAGACCTTTGAAGTGGTGTGATTTCGGATAACCGGCCGGTACGCCTTCGCCATGGAGATAAGACCTATTACATTGTGGCTTGCTACGATATGACGCATCATTGCAGTAGTGCTGAGTAACATGCTTGATAAGGCTGACTACAGCGCATTTCCAGATGTGGTACGAGGCGGCCGACAATACTTCACCCGCTTAAATTTCGTGGGTGGTCAAGGACCTGGAGGGTTGACATCGAGAATGCATCTGTCAGAGATTTGAAAATTCCACGATAGTTATGCAGCGCTTTCGTTCTACGCTGGGGAACAGGCTCCTCGCGAGCCGTACGTCGCGCCGGTCACTTTCAGTCGAGGGGAATTCCTCTCTTGCGCACCTCGACTTTCGGGCCTTTGTGGATGCTTTGCGACAGGACAATGACTTGGTCGATATCACTGCCGAAGTCGATCCCAAACTCGAGGTCGCAGCTGCCATTCGTCTGGCCTATGAACAGCGCACCAAGGCTCCGTTGTTCCACAATGTGAAGGGGGCAAAAGACGGCCTCTTTCGCATTCTGGGTGCACCAGCTGGTTTCTCCAGTGACCCAAAGTTTCCTTACCGACGTCTTGCACAACACCTGGCTCTTACGAAAGAAGCTGGCGTGATAGATGTCATCGACAAGATGCTATCGGCAAAGGGAGAAAAGCCGCTTCCTCCAGTTCACGTATCTACGGGGCCTTGCAAAGAGAACATCATCATGAATGATGATGTCGATCTCACCAAGCTGCCTGCTCCTCTTCTGAACAAGGCCGACGGAGGGAACTACATCCAGACATTGGGTATTAATATCATACCCCATCCAACAGAGTCATGGACAAATTGGTCAATCGCACGGGCAATGGTTTATGACAAGACACGAATGGTCGGTCTCATCATGAAGCCACAGCACATTGCTAGGATCTTCGAAGAATGGAAAAAGACCGGCAAAGACGTCCCGTATGCCATTGCCCTGGGCGCTCCACCTATCGCTACTATGGCGGCCAGTATGCCTCTACCTGCCGGCGTATCAGAGTCCGAATACGTAGGCGCACTCTGCGGTTCACCATTAGAGCTAGTCAAGTGTGAAACCAACGACATGTACGTTCCAGCAACGAGCGAGATCGTGTTGGAAGGCACCATTTCTATCACAGACACTGCCAAAGAGGGACCATTTGGAGAGATGCACGGCTACAGCTTTCTCGATGAAAACTCCCAACAGCCTTTGTACACAGTTAAAGCCATCACCCATCGAAACAACGCCATTCTCCCTGTTTGCGTACCTGGACGCGCAAACCTCGGTCCAGATGAGACGCATACCATGATTGGCACACTTGCCTCGGCAGAAATCCGACACTTGCTTCAGCAGCAGGGCTTGCCGGTGACTCAGGTATTTGCTTTGTTCGAGACACAGGTCATCTGGGCAGCTGTTCAAGTCGACCGCAAGAAGCTAGCGGAAATGGGGACCAACGCCAAAGACTTCTGCACCAAGATAGGAGACCTTGTGTTCCGCAATAAGTGCGGAATGCAGATCCACCGTCTGCTAGTAGTAGGAGAGGACATTAACCCTTTCGACATGAATGATGTCACTTGGGCTTTTGCAACGAGGTGCAGACCAGCGATGGATGAGTTCCATTTTGAGGATGTCCCTGCTTACCCACTCGTGCCGTACATGTCGCACGGCCCTGGGACAAAGCTCACGGGGGGAAAGGTTGTGGCTAATTGTTTGTTGCCAGAGGAGTATGAAGGGAAGCAAAGCTGGGTGACTTGTGATTTTGAGAATGGATATCCTGAGAATGTTAAAAAAAGAGTCTTGAGTAAATATTAAGAGTATAGTATATTAAGATAGAACTATCTTTATAGATATTAAATATTTAGTTTATAAGATTTAAAAAGGTAGTTATACAAGCATTGTAAAGAAATTAAATTAAATTAAAGGGCTAAAAGGGCTTTATTAAGCTCTCTATAAGATAATAAAATTTATTTATTTAAAAGTCTATAAAATAAAATAATAACCTTTTAAATAAAGTAAATATACTTATTATTAATTTTAACATAAGCTTAATATACTTAAAGCTATATAAAGTATAGGGTTAAAGTATATATTAGGTCTTGGCTCAACATGCCCTTGTACTGCCTTTTCTTACAGCCTCTTACTGTCTTGATATATCTACCCCTCTAATGTCCGTGTATGCAGTACCTCGTTTTAGTTAGTGACTATTTGCACTAACAATGTTTATCTCTTTTCTCTTCCTCCTAGTGCCCCTACATTGTTCAATCTTGGCCCTATATGTAGCTATTTATAGAGCTCCAAAGAACAGAAGCCCAAGCAGATAAAATTCATAATATCCTCCACATCATATTTCCGTTTTCAACACTGCCTGGACTGATCTTTTTATGTAATATCCTTTGCCCATATGCCATTACCTATGGACTTCATCTACCGCTATTCTTTTGAGCCCACAGACTGTGATACTGATGGTCTTTGTGATGGCGTCCCTATCCGCAAGCACAAGGGCTTAGACCTTGATGAAGTTGCGATTTACAATGCCCAGTATGATTGGGAAGAACATGTGGGACCCAAGCTACCTTTCAGAGGTGGTATGGGCCCAGTGCATAATTTCATCTGCCTCACATTGCCCGAGTGTCTGCCCGAGAGACTTGAGATCGTCTCATATGCAAACGAATTTGCGTTTCTTCATGATGATATTACAGACGTGGAGTCAGCAGAGACGGTCTGATATACCGTACTTGACTTTTGAAAGCGAAAGCTGACGGCATATAGGTGGCGGCTGAGAACGATGAGTTCCTTAATGCCCTGCAGCAAGGTATCCGAGATGGGGATATCGAAAGTCGCAATTCTGGAAAACGGCACCTTCAAGCCTATATCTTCAAGCAAATGGCAGCCATCGACCGGCCGCGTGCATTGGCAGCCATGAACGCGTGGGCCACCTTTGTCAATACAGGCGCTGGGTGCGCCCACGACACAAACTTCAAGACCTTTGATGAATATCTTCACTATAGATCAACTGATGTTGGTTATATGTACGTTACGTCCCAGCTTATGAAATATCTGTTAACATGAGTCAGGTTCTGGCACGCTCTCATCATCTTCGGCTGTGCTATCACAATCCCCGATCATGAGATCAACCTGTGCCACCAGCTGGCTCTCCCAGCAATCGTGTCGGTAACCTTGACCAATGATATCTGGTCTTATGGTAAAGGAGCCGCCGCAGCGGAGAAGTCTGGAAAGCCTGGCGACTTTGTCAATGCTCTTGTTGTTCTTCAAAGACAGCATAACTGCTCGCTTCAAGAAGCCGAACGTCTCTGCAGAGCACGCAACAAGATCGAAGTCGCCAAGTGTCTTCAGGTCACCAAGGAGACAAGAGAAAGAAGCGACGTTTCTCAAGATCTCAAAGACTACATCTACCACATGCTCTTTGGTGTCAGTGGAAATGCTATCTGGAGCACTCAGTGCCGAAGATATGACATGAGCGCTCCGTACAACGAGCGTCATCAAGCCAGGCTGCTGCAAACAAAGGAGCAGCTCAAGTCTTCTTATGATCCGGTACAGGCTGCTAAAGAAGCGTCTATGACAGAGGCCACCGAAATTCACAGACTGTCGACGCCGGATAGCCCCGGCATCGAAGAGCTTTCAGTCAGGGCAATCTTGGAGAAGAACCGTCAGAATGACGACAAGCCTTCTGAATGGGCTGGCGGTTCTGAGACATCTGAGCCTACTACCAGTGACCACTCCCTTGAGAATGGTCGCGACGATTCTTCCACTGCCTGTAGCGCTGAGGAAGCAGACCCCAAATCCGATACAAGCATTTCGGGTAATGGGACTGAATGGACGGTCCCCCAATCGACCCATACTGCGCACAAGAGAACATGGTCCGATGCTTGTGCTCAGAACCTGCCTCCGATGAAGGACGATATCGTCATGGAGCCCTACCGATATCTGTGCTCCTTGCCTTCCAAGGGAGTTCAAAACAAGACTATCGATGCTCTTAACTTCCCATTATATTAAACCCAAAGTATATTTTCTAACCTTATAATTAACTTATAAACTTAACTTTACTACTACCTTCTAATTACCCTAAACCTTCTAGTCTAACCTTTTTCTTAGCTATAATTACACTAATAAATATATTATTATAAAACTTTTTTTAGGTTAAGCTTTTCTTATATATTAGTATTTTTTACTAAATCTAAATACTATACGCTATACCTAGATATTAAATATACCTTATTTACTAAGCCTTCCTTAACTTATATAACTAAGGTCTTTTTTACAGTATATCTATAATATTAAAGACTTTATAGGTTAATTGCAAGCTATAGGTTAATTAGTAACTAAATCTAAGCTATATTTTCTTTTATAAGCTTAATCTTCTTTTTCCTTTCCTTATCCTTCTTAAGGTTTATATTAAAGGCTTCTTATACTCTTCTTTCTTACTAGATAACTTTAATAACCTTTAAAGGGATACCTAGGGCTATTATTATACAGGTAAGGCTATAAGTACTAAGGATAGTAAGCTAAATTAGGATATTACTACTTATCTTATTATATTTCCTATTAGTACTATATTTAGTAACTTTAGTCTATATACTTTAAAGATTATTAAAGCTTTTTACTATATAAAGCCTATAGCTCTTATTATTAATTTTTTATAGCTTAATAGGGAATTAGTTACTATATCTATAGGTATTATATATATAGGGTAAATCTATATTAATAACTAGTCTTATTAAAGCTACTATTTTAAAGATCTAGGGTTTTATAGTATTAAGCTAACCTTTCTTAACTAATAGATTAGAGTATTTTATATACCTTTAAGGCTAGCTAAAAAGTTATTTTTTAAGTTTTCCTAATATTAGCCTTTAGCTATAGCAATTAGTTAGTTATTATAGTATAATATCTAAGTTATTAGCTAGATATGTTATTTATAGTTACGGCTTGTGGCTAAGAACTTAAATCAGCAGACAGAACTTAGCTCTTAACTTCTGGCTCAAGGTTCCTGCAGATCGAGTTAACACAATCAAGGCCATTACCGAAAGTCTTTATGGGTCATCACTTATGCTTGATGATATTGAAGACCACTCTCAGCTCCGACGTGGCAAGCCATCTGCCCACGCTGTATTTGGTGAAGCGCAGACGATTAACTCGGCAACCTTCCAGTATATCCAGTCTGTTAGCCAGCTGAACCGGCTGACGAGCCCCAAGGCATTGGGTATCTTTGTTGATGAGATCAGGCAGCTGTTCATCGGGCAGGCGTACGAGCTTCAGTGGACTTCCACTATGATCTGTCCATCACTGGATGAGTATCTTCAGATGGTTGATGGCAAGACTGGTGGTTTGTTCCGCCTCCTGATGCGACTCATGGCGGCTGAGTCTTCGGTGGATGACAAGGTCGACTTCAGTCGCTTATGCCAACTATTCGGTCGATTCTTCCAGATCCACGATGACTATGCCAATCTCAAGCTTGCCGATGTAAGTATATATTCACTATTCCATCTATTTGAATGCTAACCAACTACGACAGTACACTCAGCAAAAGGGATTCTGTGAAGATCTGGACGAGGGCAAATTCTCGCTAACCCTCGTCATCATCTTCAATGAACCCACCAGGTCGCCCAAAGCAACAGCTCAGCTGAGGAACCTGCTGGTTCAGCGCAGCATCAACAAAGGTATGACCTTTGAACAGAAGATCTTGGCGTTGGACCTTATCGAGGAGGCTGGTGGCTTTGTGGAGACTGAAAAGGTACTGCACTCGTTATACAATGAGCTGGAAGTAGAGCTACAGAGGCTATCTCGTGTCTTCGGGGTGGAGAACCATCAGCTTGAACTTATTCTTGAGATGCTGCGTGTGGAATAGGGACAGAACAACGTATTTTCCTTTTCATTTAGTTTTACAACCGCCAGATTGTCGCTAGGTAGTAGTTCACAAATCCATTCTTTTGAAGGCAATCAGACCCAAGCATGATAAAATGCATTTCAAGCTTTTTTAACGCTCGAGGAATGTAATGCAAGCATCAAATAGCATTCTCATAAACTACATTTGGAAATATACCAAGTATGTACATAATGGAAATTGTACAGCTTGTTTCTTTGAACAATTGACTCACTACTTTTCAGTGCATAACTGTCGGTGAACTCGCCCTAAAGGTAACTGAGAAGCGCGCCTGATACTACAACAGCGTCCGCGGATGCACTGAACATGATCGCTAGAAACAACAGCTGTCAAGACTTTGCCACTACTTGCCCTGTAGCTAAACACATGTGTTCTCGCGGCCGATTAGCGTGATTCACCAATCCAGCTGAGGCAAAGTCAGTACTATGGCATTAGGATTGTCTGTTAAAGATGCGTTGTTTTTCAAAGTCGCCAAGACACGGGAACGGAACAGTGCCCAGACTTTCCAAGCCGTCTTCCGACCTTGATAGCTAGGTACATGATGTTAACCCCCTCTAAGTTCTGTCTGCTGATTTAAGTTCTTAGCCACAAGCCATAACTATAAATAACATATCTAGCTAATAACTTAGATATTATACTATAATAACTAACTAATTACTATAGCTAAAGGCTAATATTAGGAAAACCTAAAAGATAACTTTTTAACTAGCCTTAAAGGTATATAAAATACTTTAATCTATTAGCTAAGAAAGGTTAGCTTAATACTATAAAACCCTAAATCTTTAAAATAGTAACTTTAATAAGACTAGTTATTAATATAGATTTACCTTATATATATAATACCTATAGATATAGTAACTAATTTCTTATTAAGCTATAAAAAATTAATAATAAAAGTTATAGACTTTATATAGTAAAAAGCTTTAATAACCTTTAAAGTATATAGACTAAAGTTACTAAATATAGTACTAATAGGAAATATAATAAAATAAGTAGTAATATCCTAATCTAGCTTACTATTCTTAGTATTTATAGCCTTACCTATATAGTAATAGCCTTAAGTATCTTTCTAAAGGCTATTAAAGTTATTTAGTAAGAAAAAAGAGTATAAAAAGCCTTTAATATAGACCTTAAAAAGGATAAGGAAAGGAAGAAAAAGATTAAGCTTATAAGAGAAAATATAGCTTAGATTTAGTTACTAATTAACCTATAGCTTATAATTAACCTATAAAGTTTTTAATATTATAAATATAAAAGAGACCTTAATTATATAAGTTAACTTATAAAAGGCTTAGTAAATAAGGTATATTTAATATTTTATAGGTATAGTATATAGTATTTAGATTTAATAAAAAATATTAATATATAAGAAAAGCTTAACCTAAAGAAAGTTTTATAATAATATATATATTAGTATAATTATAGCTAAAAAGATAGTTAGACTAGAAGGTTTAGGGCAATTAGAAGGTAGTAGTAGAGTTAAGTTTATAAGTTAATTATAAGGTTAGAAAATACACTTTGGGTTTAATATAATGGTTAACCCCCTTAAATCTGCGTGATGAGTGTAATCTATGCCCTCATTGACGTGATCAAAGTTTCGCTTGGAGGTTACTGTTTCTAGAGATTGATATATATGTTCCAAGGCTTGCAAAGTGCCAAGTCGCTCTGGGATTCTGCATTCATGATATGAGTGAGCCTGTGGTGGTTTGGGAACCCGCCCAAGTGATACGACACATGCAGGGCAAAGCATTTTGCGGAAGCACACCCCTCCTCCTTCCGGATCCACGTCTGTAAGCTGACATACAGAAGAACGCTTATTTAGTATACTACGGCCCGCTCCGGGAGGCAATGGCATGGTGGGGGTTTGTTTTCGTATCGACCAAAACAATATCCATTGCGCGTTTGTATCTTATTGAGTATCACCATGCATGCCAGCTTATCTTCCCAAGCACTGGACTCGTAAGCTTCCCCCACGGAAAATGTCATCTGCCTCCTTCAAACCAGAATAAACCAGAGTTGACATGTCTTGGCTCGCAAGTATCAGAGACTTCAGCGAGGGTGTGTTTCCCAGGAGAGCTTCTGGTTCGTGGGACTGGGGTTTATTCTTTATCAAAGGGACAACTTGGCTAGATGCACGTAAGATCAGATCATGCAAATGTAAACTTGAGAAGACGTAAATGATTTGGAATCGCGATCACTGACGAAACATTGCAACTAATGCAACTGCCTTGATTCTTCCCTATGATGATGTCAAAGTCTTGGGCCGCGAAACGCATGTCTTTGTAATCCCGATTGAAAATTCAGGCATCTCGTGCCTTTACAGCTGTGCTCCCATTTTCCGGTGTCGCTGTTCCCCCCCTTTTCCATAGCTCTATACACTTCTTCGTCCTCTCTATTCTTTTCTTTGACAAGTCGAGAAAGCAGGATGCACAGCTTCAAAATGGATAATCTCAATATTGACATTCGCCAGTGGCTTCCGGATGAGATGCCAGAGAGTGGAAACTGGAAACCCTTTGCGCTAGCAAGTGTTGTCTTTGTCGTTTTGCGATTCTCCATTATTGTTACCTACCGGCTTCTCTTCTCCCCTCTAGCCAAATTCCCTGGTCCAAAGATTGCTGCGTCAACTCACCTCTATGAGTCTTACTATGACTATTGGAAGCAAGGCCAATACTACAAAGTCATCCAACGCATGCATGAGAAATACGGTATGTTTGAGTCCCCCCCTCAATTCCGTGATTCCTTGCCAGAACCTTTTTAGGTCCCATCGTACGCGTCACGCCTGATGAACTGTCAATCAACGACCCAGACTTTTATGACACCGTCTATGTTAATGGTAACATTCGAAAAACTGAGTCCTTTGGACACTCATTCGGTGGTGGACTTGGCATTGAAGGTTCGTTTTCTCTAACGTAACACCACCACAGCTATTCATTGATGCCATCAGATACCTTCTTCGCTTCTAAGGACCATGACCTCCACCGCAAAAGAAGAAAGCCAATTGAACCCTACTTCTCCCGTAACGGTGTCTTGAAGCTTGAAGAGTTAATCGGTGAGCGTGTCGAGAAGTTATTCCACAGGTTCCATGAACTCTCTGGCACTGGTGTTGTAGTTCGTCTTGACTATGCTTTTGAGGCCTTTACTGGCGACGTCATGCAACATATTTGCATTGAGAAGCCCAAGTCGCTTCTTGCAACTGATGACTTTGGTGAGAAATGGTATGACATGTCCTTCAACAGTGAGTCTGGAGGCGGCTGAAGCTGAGATTCATAGGTTTGAGATGCTTCGAAACGTCTCATTGAGCGTACCTCTCATGGGCATGTTGCCATGGCTCGTCCAGTCAGTCACCTCCTTCTCATGTACCGAAATAATGCTAAGAGGCATCAGTATTCTCCAGTTTATCCTTGAGCGCTGTATTATTTGGTTCGCGCCATCAACAGCTTATTTTCAGAATATTCAAATCGTATGTACTATTACCATTCTCTCCATACGTCCCAACTAATTGCTACTTAGCAAGCGGGTCGTCAGATTGAGGAAGCCAAGCAGGAGAAATTCGAAAATGATCGTAAAGGCGTAAAGTCTATTGGCGGCAAGCCCACCCTCTTCCGCTACCTCATTCACGAAAGTGACCTGGCGCCTCAGGATCTGAGCACAGAAAGACTGCAAAAGGAGGCAATGGTACTGCTTGGTGGCGGAACCACTACTACCGCTCGGACAGCTACAATGACCTGCTTCTGGATGCTCAGCATGCCAGAAAAAGGTCAACGTCTCCGTGAGGAGCTCAAGCCCGTTATGGCGGGATATCCCCAGAAGAAGCCATCTCTTACGGAGCTTGAGAAGCTTCCTTACTTGGGAGCTGTCATCAAAGAGAGTCTGAGGTATGTAATCGTCAGGGGTCTTAGTTCTCTGAGCCAATTAGATGCTAACATGCAACTCACGCTAGAATGGCATATGGGTCAATGCGTCGACTCCCTCGCACTTCACCCGACACAGCTCTCCAATTCAGAGATTGGACGATCCCGCCAGGCGTAAGTGCAAATCGATTCCTCCTCGGATCCCGTGAGTGCTGACATTTGTTGTTCAGACACCTGTTGGAATGAACGCCCACTATCTTCATACTGATCCAATTGCTTTCCCTGAGCCTTTTGAGTATAAACCTGAGCGATGGCTCGACAATGTTACGCCAGAAATGAATCGCAGCTTTGTTCCATTCTCTCGAGGCTCCCGTCGATGCCCTGGCTCTAGGTATGAGCTTTCTGTTACAGCGCTAAGAAGCCCAACTGATTTATCCGATAGTTTGGCTCTTGCTGATCTCCATTTTGTGCTTGCGGCTTTATTTGGCCCTTCTGGTCCCAAGTTCGAGCTATTCAATTCAGACCGATCTGACGTGGACGCTATTCACGACTATTTGATGCCTCTTCCTCGGCTTGACTCAAAGGGAGTTCGAGTCACCGTCAAGTAGAAATTTGCTGGATTGTATACATGGAATTATGATCGAGGCGCAGATGTAGTTATGCATACGGATTTAGTGCCCTATACATTCGTTAAAGCACCACGAAAAGATAAATCACCCACTTTGAGATGTATGGAATCGATCTTTGTCGAGACCGCCAACCCACTGGTCTACACCTTTAGTGGTGCCGGAGCATAGCCAGTTGGCTAACTTGATAATGATGTCTTGGAATCTCCACGTGAACAATCTGTCTCTAAGGAAAGGTGGTAGGTAAGAGTCAAGAAGGGGAGCTTGCCAGCTAACGTCAATGGGAAGCTCTGGACCGTTAGGCTTGGAGCTTCTCCCAAGAAGTCCGGGAAGCAAGATAGGTGTGGGAATTCTCTATAGTAGTCATCAGGTCTCGTGTTTTGACAATGATTTATAGGCTGCCTCACCTTTGGAGCACCGAGGAAACCCTGCCTATGACAGAGAACAACACGTTTCGTGGGGGAGGTCACGGCAAGGTGGGCAATATCCATACCGGTCTCGCCAGTACCGAGGACAACAACGGTACCTCCCTGAGGAAACTCATCTCTCTTCTTGAACTGAGAAAAATGTTTGACAACCTTTACCTTGCCCATCCCTTTGACATCGGGAGTATTGGGAGTGACGTGAAGTCCAGTACAGACTGAAACAGCATCGCATTCCCACTTCATATCGACACCATCAGCACCGCGATAGTGTACGACATGGCCGCCAGCCTGACCTCTTCTGACAGAGGTAACTGACGTGTTCAAGGATATCTCAGGCCAGATACTTGGATGAAACGAGCTGGATATTGCAGTCAGCTAAGGCGATGAGCGAATTGCACAGAACAAACTCACCTCAGCATCCTCATAGGTATGCTGGGTAAAAGTACCACCAACAGCGCCCTCACGTTCGAAGAGGCGAACTTCAATGGGGTCAATGTTGAAAAACTTATGTGCTTCCTTGAGATACTTGAGGGTGACGAGGCCTCCAGGCCCAGCACCAACGACAGCAACACGCATGATAAGAGATGTAACAAACAGGTGACTCGAGGTCACGAGCGCAATGAGGATAAAGCTACCGTATATACTTACTCAAGAACTTGCCAGGAAGGTATGCACTCGAGTGTGCACCTTTTCTCCTGATTCGGGAGCTGGAGAGATCCGAGGCCGAGTGTCTTGCCTCCCGTCCACATCCTATTGAGAAAGTACGTAACATGTCATGACAAAGCATACGTGACCCCTTGTCGATATTTTGATAACAACATGGTCACTACATGGCTTGGCGTCAGCACGCATACTTGAGAGGTTTTCAGATATCTTACATAGCGCCCGAAAACGCCGTTTATGGGTGCTCTCCACTATACCCCTCCATCGTTCTATTATATTACCACGCCTCCGTTGAAAATACACTCCTACAAGAGACAAATACAGCAATTATCCTTGCTTTTTCACATGTAGTCGGATCCTTTGAGATAACTGGTGACGCTGTACCCAAGAAACATGTACCATGTGACCCATAAGTGATTAATGGTCTTTTTATAAATCATGTGATAACAGTGCATTGTTGAGATGGCAACAAGCAGAGTTCCCAGATTCCACATCCAGACAACAATCCTTGACTCTATCGTTACTATCAAATCATGCTTCAGAAAGGCCCCCAAATCATCTTCGGCACAGCATCAATCGGCTACGGCTCTCTTGCCGAGGAGGATGCTGTTCGAAAGTTCCTCCAAGTAGCTGCAGACAATGGCATCAAGCATCTTGATACAGCTGCAAGCTATCCCACTGAAGAAGCCACCGGCATTACTGAGGTTCTTCTCGGAAAAGCAAAGTCCGGCGAGTGGGCGATAGACACTAGAATTGCTATCAGTCGTGATCTCCGAGGAGCATTGGCTCCGGAAGCTGTTGAGAAGAGCCTCAACACTAGCCTGGAGAAACTCCATCAAGACTCGGTCAACATTCTTTCGGCGCATATGCCAGACCCTGTTACACCTCTTGAGGATCAGGCTCGCGCTTTTGACGACCAGTTCAAAAAGGGCAAGTTTAAACAGGTATGGGACACACTGCATACGAGACCTTGTATCAGAACCGGGCCTAATCTATCTATCTTACAGTTAGGGCTATGCAACTGGCCTCTCAGCATGATAGAGAAATACATCGAGATCTGTGATGCTAAAGGCTATGTCAAGCCAACTGTTGCACAGTACATGTACAACTATATTTGGCGAGGAACAGGCACCAAAATACTAACATTCCTCCGCCAGCATGACATGGTTCTTCATGCCTATAGCCCACTTGCAGGAGGCTTCCTGACCGGGAAGCCAACAGATGGCGATACAGCCGGTACACGATACGGCGAGCCAACTCATCCTCTGACCATCTACAAGTTTATATACGACAAGGAGCCTTTTCATAACGCAGTCAAGGATCTTTCTGGTCTCGTAGTCAGCGGAGCCGTTGAAGGCCCTGCTGACGTGGCTATTCGGTTGTTGTTCTACCATTCGAAGCTTCGGCCACAAGATGCCATTATTCTTGGAGGTTCGACTGTTGAACACTTTGAAAAGAACATGGCCATCATAAAGAAGGGGCCTCTCCCGGAGGATGTGCTCGAGGCACTGAAAGGGTTGGAAGTCAGTGAGGCTGGAATGGGCGATGGCAACGTCTTTGGGTCAGTGTTTGAAGCATAGATGTACTATGCATAGCCTAGTAGAACTTACTAAAGAGTGTAGAGAGCCCATACATTACAAGTTGGAGTTTATGCATTTCTTAATGCGCCGTTATGTGAGGCATCGTTTGAAAGTAACGAATTCCACTGAAGTAAGTACCATTGAGCAGGATCGATCCAGCTTCTAAACACTGTGAATTTCTTATGATATTGAGCTATGCCAAGGTTAAATTTACAAAACTTCATCTCTTAACTACTTATACCAGAGGCTCAGCTGCAATAGTTGCTTAGACAGAGATCCCATTCAACTCTGACCATGTCCATCTCCACAGTTCAGCGTAGATAAATCCAGCTCTCCCTCCCTTCTTCTGATCATCAACTTGGCGAAGGGGTTGGCGACATACGCCATGCCAAATGCCACAGGCTCTGGCTTCTTATCGTCTTTGAACTTCCAGTCATACTTGAGAAGTAGGTGGCACAAAGCAATCTTGACCTCATTAGCTGCAAAGAAGCGTCCTGGACACGCATGCATGCCATGACCAAACCCCAGATGATTCGGGCTTGTGCTAACCAGAGATGATGTCTTCTCCGTATCTGACATGAAGCGATAGGGTTTGAACTCTTTTGCCATGTCGTAGTTCCCGTTGCTCCACATATGAGTTGATGTGACGGCTACCTTTTGGCCTTTCTTGATTTGAATACCGTTGGACAGGGTGGCATCAGCAAGCGCCTGTCTTCTCCAGCCTGACATGCATTAGCAAATAGACCAAATAAGTAGTGTCAGTGATGCTTACCCAGCAGTATTGGCTTAAGTCTCTGTGACTCTTTTACAACGCTATCCATCATTCTGAGATTAGAAAGGGCAGTCTTGGTCATGCCTGACGTTGAAAGTACGCCGATGATCTCCTTACGCATCTCCGTGAAGAGTACTGGGTGTGCGGCAATGTCAATCATGACTTGAGAGAGCAAGTCAGTGGTCGTATGTATAGCAGCTAGTGAAAGCGATATCTGACAATCGGCGGGGGGAAGTCGAGAACCACTCTGTGCAAACCATTCAATCGTGTCATCAAAGGGAGACTTCTCTCCCCGAGCAAGTGCCGCAGTCTTGATCTCTTGACGACGTGCAATATGTGGAGCTAGTTGTTTCCGGGCGGCAGCTAGCGCTCTACGAACTATCCAACAGGGAGGCAGCATCCAGTGGATGTAAGGTCGAAGCCAGCGAGGGACCATGCAGAGGACCATCATGGCTTGGAAGGTCTTCATGGTATAGTATGCTTGTGCTTTGTTCCATCCTTCGTCGTGGCAAAGCTCCTCTCCCATGAAGACTCTGGAGGACATTCGGGTTACGATGTTGGCAATATCCTCTCTCAAGTTTAGGACGTGCCATTCTTGGTGGAAAACAATTAGCTTCACTACTATTATACGTGTCACCACTTCTGTGCAGAGAAAGGGAAACTTACCGTGAGAATCTGTAATGACGTTTTTCATGACTATAGCAGCTTCATCGGATAATGGGGCCGTAAGTTTGCCTGTTCCCGACTGTCAGTCACGGCGACATGAGCTTGAATCACGGTAGACGAACCTAAGGCTTGGGTCAATTGTCGCGATATAATCTTTGACATGAAAGGATCATGTAAGAGGGCATCAAACTCAGGTATATAAGCATGATTATCCTGGGCCCATTAGTCTCGTTATAGGAACTCTCTTCCATGAGGTTGTAGACCTACATCACTGGCTGCAACTCCAAAATCGAACCGCTTGTCAATTTTGATCTCGTCTATACATTCGGGGGGTAAGATGACCAATTCGCCCCATTCACAGAAAAGCCTGTATGGCTGACGGGGAAATTGCTCAGCGCCCCTTTTGAGAATATTCAGGCTGTATCGCATGAAGCGGTAGAGTCGTGGAAGGTTGATGATTTCAAGTGGCCTCACTGGGTTAAGCGGTGGTGGCTCGGAGTGTGTGTCTAGCAACCATGATCCAATGGCCATGGTGAGGATGGCCACGCCGATGGCGATGATGGCATATCTCGACGGGTCAGCCACCAGGCTAAGCTCTTCGTACTCCATGATCTGGGTACGAGCATCGAGCAGTTGCAGTTGCAATAATTTCCGCAGCGAAAAATTCTCTCAAATCAGAATTATTAGCAGACTTTGTCCTTATTACGCAAGTAGTGTTCTTTGGGGTTAAGAGTTATTTAAATAATGGTGTCAGGATGCCGCCTTTGTGCTTATTTCATGCCAGCAAACACCAAATACGCCATACTGCACATTACCTGATTGTGTGGCACCTCGTCCGACATAATCTCGATGCTTTGTACACTGTACTCTTGGCTCCTTGTAACCCAGAGCAGCCTGCCCGTTAATATCTCATACCCCTCCCAAGTGCTCTTACATCCCAAGCCCGACACTCCCATGAGCTAGCAGGGTATAGATTACCCCTCATCTACCATAGCATGACAGCAGTTACTCACAGTGACATGGCAGTGGGGACTTGGACTTCAGCGCTTATGCCAGCTAAGCAGATTTTACAAATAAGCCGTACTTTTATATGTTAATGGCCAGGCTAT
Source organism: Fusarium temperatum (assembly GCA_001513835.1). NCBI lineage: Eukaryota > Fungi > Ascomycota > Sordariomycetes > Hypocreales > Nectriaceae > Fusarium > Fusarium temperatum. The sequence continues at coordinate 188,075 of LJGR01000004.1, read as the reverse complement.
AGACTATAGAGTGTATTTGAAGTCAGGTCGCAGGTCACCTTGAATCCACTTCTGTTCGTCTGACAGACTGTCCCATTTAGCGTCCATCTTGCCAAGGCTGCGATCTCTGTTCATTTTGCGAAGTCCCAGATGCATCAAGATAGATCCACCAAGCAAGAAAACCACGAGATAGCCAAAGACAACCCCATGTCCTGTATAATAACGGGGCTTTTCGCGAAGCAAGTAGATGTTTGATGACACCACGCCATTCAAATTACCCCAGCCTACTACTACTCCCAGCACAAAGGCACGCTTCAGCGATCCCTCAGAGTTATTGTTCAACCATGAGAGAGTGTTGGGGACGGTAGGGTAAATGCCTGCTGCGCCGAGGAAGACACCGACATACTGCACTGTCGGGTTGGACGACGCTATGAGCATAGCAAAACCAGTAATACCGAGCAAAACAATGGCAATGTTGCAGTAGCCTCGTTGCCGGGTCCTGTCGCCGTAAAAGCCCACGCAAATGGTGAGGGCCGCTGCTACTGCATAAGGGGGCACAGAGAGCAGCTGGGCCTTCGTACCTGCATGCCCCATGCCAGCAATGATAGTCGGAAGAAACAGGGAGAAGGCATATAGAGGAGTAAGGCAGCCCATATAGATCAGCATGTATCCATATGTCTTCCAGTCCTTCAAGGCAGCAAACATATGTCTCTTATCGAAGTCTTCTGCAGTTCGGCCTTGTCGGTCCATGATCAAGCGACGTTGGACTCGGATCTGGTCATCAGGACTAAGAAAGCTCGCTGTTGCTGGCCAATCAAAGACGAGCCACCAGCATGCCAGTCCAGCTACAACAGTAGCAAGGCCCTCCAAGATGAAGATCCAAGCCCAACCGGGTTTCCCGCCGATGCCATCCATCTTCGCAATAACAGCTGCAAGCAGGCCGCCAAAGGAGCCTGCCAGTGCAGCGGCTGAGAAGAAGATAGATGACCGGATGCCGATTTCAGAGCTCTTATACCAACAAGAGAGATAATAGTTGACTCCGGGGAAGAGTCCGGCTTCGGCCATACCAAGGAAGAAGCGAGCGGCTAGCAAGCCCTTGACGTTGGTGACAAGCCCCATCAGAGTCATTATCAGTCCCCATGTCAGAATAATAAGGGTGAAGAATAACCGGGGGGTGATCTTCTTGAGCAGGGCATTTGTTGCAGGTTCGACGACAGCGTATGAAACGAAGAAGATCGTCAATGCATTATTGTAGTCCCCCTTGACCATCCCCAGATCGACTTCGAGACCAGCTAGGCGAGCGTTTCCGATATTGGTTCGGTCGAGGAAGGACAGGAGATATAGGAAAGATAGCCATGGGATAAGGGCCAGATCAACCCTCCACATCAGCTTCTTTTCCTGTTTGGATCAGTTAGCTCGGTCGTTCATTGATACGAGTGCACTGTTGATTATACGTACAATAGCTTGACGCTCTTCCACCGTCTTTCCGGCATCAGGATCTGGTAGATGAGCCAGAAGCTGAGCTCGCTCGTATTCGATGGTTGTGTTGTCGACCTTTTCAGTCTCAACTTGAAACGGCTTCTCGATATCAGGCATGGCGATTGTAACCGATGATGCTGGGACTGGATGGCGAAGGGTCTTGTGACTCAAAGATGATACCACTGCCTCTTTGGTGGGTAAGAGGTGGCTTGGGAGGAAGAATCTCCAACAAGCCGTGCAGGGACCTGTTTATCTATACTTTTCGGCGAGATTAGCCGCACTTACAATACCGATGGCCGGTCTCCAGTATTGTATCCGTCTGGAGCACCCCACGGTGACCCAGTTCGTGCAAGGTTCCCTCATTCCTCCACCATTCTACCCCACGGGGCAATAGACTTCTGCGTAGCTGGTTACTGGCCTTTAGATTAAGGTTTTGGCTGCGGAACCACATACGAGAACACGACAACAGTGGACTTTAGATTCCGTCATTGTTGAGTACTTAATTGCGAAGATGTAATACCACATTAGACTGCTGTTGATCCATTGGAAACCTCGGAGTTCCGAGCTTGGATACAGCCCCCGAGGCGCAGGGAGAAAACGGCCGCCGGAATACGCTAGAGTCATTAGTCTGGCTCTAGAAGGGTAGTGAAAGACCTTGGGCAACGAATGAGGATGCGTCTCTTGGTCAGTCACTGGGGACAAGAAAACAGCCGTGCACCTGAAATTGAGCTTTAGTTCTGTGATAACCTTGAATTAAGCTTGCGCGGAGCAGGCGGAGAAGTGCGGGGTTTTCGTCTCGACCTTTCTGGACTCCATCGTGCTACCCCAACAAGCCCCATTCCCAAGCCCCATTTCGCTATACGGGGCTTCATAATGTTGGCGGAGTATGATCTCCTTAACTGGAGAAGCTAATAATTCCCTCATTGCCAAGTCTTTCTAGACCATTTTAGTGTCAAGCAACGGGCGTAGATGAGTTCTGTGATTATTATATGGTAGTATCTTTGTACGAATGACGTGAAAGGTAGTAATCATTAGGCAGTCTGATAAGTCCGAGTACTCGATACGCGCTTAGTCTCGTCAGACTGACAGCAGTAGATCTCGCCGTGGCAATTACATGGTTAGGGGAGTGCGGCATCCTTTGACCCCTGCATCTGTCGCGAAGTTGCTACTAAGACTCTCCCTCACGGTCTTTAAACCAGAGATAAGGTCAAGATGGATCAGAGTCTACAACAGCCTTTTCTTTTCTTCTTTTCTATTGTTTCCCACTTCTGCACCTGCTCTGTTGCCACAATATAATCGGAAGGTTACTCTTTAATGGCACTTCTAGCATTCAATTGACTCCATTTGTTCAGTTTCGTTCCCGGTCCCTCTTTGACAGACTCAGAACATTGGTCGCTCCGTGGTTACCTATTCGCCACCTCCACCACCATCACCATCACCGCCTCCATCGCAACCCCCGGACGATCCGTAATCGCCCGCTCCTCCACCCCCAGATATATCGCCCCCTCGACCCCTTCTGATAACCTTCCTCTCTTTCCACGCATCGCGACCCACGAGCAGAGTTCTTAGATCAGTCCTCTCCACGTCGGCAGCAGCATGCTTGACTGTGTCAGGCACGTACTCCGTCAACGTCTCCTCCACTGATGCTCCTCTTTCCAACTCCGAGGTATACTTCGATTTCCATAATTGTCTTGTGTGTTGGAGCAGTGTACCTGCAGCTTGCGCATTCGCTGTACGCTCTCTATCAAGGACCCAGTCTGCCTTCTCGGCCGACCAAACCCAGTAGCTTGCTGGGAACAAACGATGAGTCTGCCATAGAAGATCAATCTCGAGCGTTGGGGGGATTATCCGCGAGGGTCGAGACCTTGGGCGACAAGAGGGTTTTGCTGCCTTCGGGTCTAGCTTTGACTTGTATGAGCCGTCCCTCTCACTCTTTGGAAGTATACTACCCAGAAGGCCAAGAAATTCTTCATAGTCACCCACCGAGTTCTTCAAACTGTCCAGAAACCCAGGTACCGAATTCTTGACTCGATGTGTAACCTTCCATAAGGACACTTGTTGCTCGAGGTCTTCTCGAAGGTCTTGCAAAGATGGCCATGGCTTTAGCATGCACGTCTCGTTGAATTGTTCATGCTGACTTTGACTCCTGCATCTTTCTTCTACCCTGCAAGTTCGTATCGCCGCGTATGACTGGAGGTCCCAGACCTTGAAGCCTTGCTCCGGCACACTTGTGCGGCAGCGATCCCATTGATGCATCAGGATCACTTTTCCTTGTTGGTCTTTGGGAATATCGTCAAGGTTTTTATCAGTCGGCGTTATCCATTTTCTGTCCGAACATGGTGGCCGATCAGCCCGTCCTCCCAGCATGGATAGTCTCTTCGGCTTCCATGGTGCCGAGGGCCATAGCTGATATGGTAAGTTGGAGCCACGGCACTCGGAGCCAGACCGGCTCATCTTACTGCAATCATCCCAAGCCTTCTTTGTGCGTCTGGGACACCATTCACCTGCTAGCAGTTTAGTCATGGGGAAATGCCGATTCTCCAGGCCAAAGATGCCATTGAAGTTGCGATTACGGTTATCGTATATATAGTGATGAAAGCGCGAGGGCGACAGCATGTGCAGATACATGATGAGTGCGACGTCCCTGCTATTATCAGTCAGACGCTTGACTGGCGAAATTGCAGAGCCTACCATGGAGGTGGGTGATCTTTTGGACAGAAGCCTCGTATGTCGATGAAACGAAGATACATGGCATAACGCCATTCTGAATATGCCAATGTTTCGTCACTTATGTTACCATCTGCATCGTCGAGGTGTTGAAGGAGCTTCAGAAAGATCTCGATTAGTTCGAGGTGTTGCTGTCGATAAGGAATGAGACTTAGATTCATTGCACCAAATAACAGCATGTTAGCTCACCACAGCAGCGTGACTTAGATCAATCGGGGCCCTTATCCAAGGATCTTCATAGACAGTCGAGAACGGCATGTTTGTAAAATAAAACTGGTTTGTTATCTGAAGGCGCATATACAGACATTGGAATGGAAAGTCAATGACCTTAACGTACTCCGGCCTTGGTTTATAAATAGAATACAACCTGAGGCAGTAGGTCGATCTGATTCCCCTGGCGCTAAATTCGGTTAGCCTGGTTGTTCGCTTCTCGATTAAGGCATATAATTGGTCAAAGCGGAAACATTCCATACTGCGGTTTGATAATGTAGGGTAAACACGCGACTTGGCAGCGTGTCAGGCTTTTTACAAGGCATTCTCTTATCTTCGGACAGTCGGACTACTTCCATTGATGAGATTATTATTCTATATATGGTCTTCAATCTGATTGTGATAGATATTTAAGCCAATCTACGTAGAGCTTTGGTATGAGGAATAATAACATTCCGTGAACTTCTCGATTGGTCGCTCGTCTAGTAACACAATGCTACTCATTAATCAAGCAACGTAACATTATTAAGAAAAATAAGCAAGTGAAGTATAACAGCTGATTGAATTACACTAGAAGCCAACTAAATGGTGGGATATATAACAAATTCCCTATAACCAACTACCGGGTATAAACAGCGCTTCTGCGAATAACGGACTTGCTCCAAACCCAAACCGGAATGACTAGGATGTATCCAAGCCAAAGAAGAGCTGCCATGACGGCGAATTGCTTCAATGGGCCCATAGCGTTCAGCCAAGTAATGGCTGAGTAGGATACACCAAAGGCCAGACAATTTTTCATGACATTTACAAGAACACCGATATCTCCTGCTCGCGAAGGCATAGTGTTAACCGAATAAGTAAGCAGGACATTAGCCGATCCTGTCAAACCAAATGAAACGAGGCCCCATCCGACGCATACAACAATCCAGTGAGTAGGGGTTCGAAGTCCATGGCCGAGGATAATGCAGCCAACAGGGCTGGCGATTGCTCCGATAAGCATCATTGGCAGTCTACTCCTGGGATTAGGCTCCTGGGTGCGTCCCTTTATTGATCGGATGAAGAGAAGGTCTGCCAAGTATCCACCAAAGGGGAGACCAACAAGAAGGCCAATAAGCGCAGAGGTGAAGAGTAGGCCAATCGAACGGGAATTCCACAGCAGAGGGGGTTGGGCGTAGGTGACGGGGAGGAGGATGGAGATAATAACAGTCCAGCCAATCGTTAGGCCAAAGATGTAGACGGTGACAAGAATTTGGGGTGCCATGAGCAGCTGCAGTGGCCGGACCAGTGACAGACCCATCTTCTTCCACTTCATCGGCATAAAATCGCCACTGAAGGACCTCGAAATGTACTCCTTTCTGAAGCTAGCGACGGAAAACTCCCCAGTTGTAGTCTCGGCCGGTGACGAGATGCAAATATCCTCGATCGAAGTGCTCGTAGGCTTGGGCTCGGGAATAGGCTCGCTTCCAGGCCTGGGTTGAGCAGCGTCCAGGTCCTCGGTATCGTGAGTTGTCTCAGGAAGCATCAAGATCGAACCAAAGAGATTAAAGCCAGTCGCGATTGTCAGAATCCTCAGGTACCATCTCCAGCTCCCCAGATCAACTCCAACTGCACCAGCGACCATGGGACCGATTGCAGAGCCAGCGGCGAGGAAGCCAACGTAGACGACCATGGCTCTTCCGAGCTGATGAGTCGGAAACGTCTCAGCTACGATGATGGGGCCGAGAGCCTCAACGAGACCGCCAGCCAAACCACCGACGATACGGGAGTTTCGAAGTGAATAATAGTCGGTCGCTTCGCTGGACCAGATGTTACACGCGATGAAGATGACGAGCGAACCGAGAACCGTGTACCGCTTTCCGATGAGCAACGATAACGGAAGAGCGAAGAGGTTCTGAGAGTGTTAGCAAATCAACATATCCATCAAGGATAAGACGGTGAGTGACGCACAGAGAGTCCCAAAGCCAGCAGAGCATAAGTCGGCAGCCTAGAAGCTTGAGTTTGCGTGCAGTGCAGCTCCTGAATGATCAACCCAAAGACAGAAGAAAGACCAGAGGCCCAGGCATTTCCGATAAGATTGTAGAAGCTGATGTTCAGCAGAACGCATAAACGCCACCAGAGCGGCCATTCCTATAAGTCGCGTTCTATCAGCATTCGCGGCCTGAATCGCAACAGTGACTGGAGGTGCTCTTACGAAAGGAGAGATAGACATTGTCGAGTACGCGGTCCTCGTAGCACAGTTGATGACTGGCAGTGGTGTCGATGACAATTGATTGATGAGACTGATTACAGAAAAGGAGTTACTCACAGGGTTGGAGCCTCAATCCTTTATGCCTTCACTTATCACTGGCCAGTGCCGAGCGCTGGTCTAGACCAAGCCTCGTGCCAGGATGATTCAGGCTGGGACACGCTGGCTCCCGTCTTTGCCCCGAGCCCCGGGAAAGATCCAACTCTTACCCCAGAGTTTACTCCGCACGATCTCATCGCTTCAATTAATGGCTGACGCGTTTTGCATGGCTCGGAAGCTTCGTAGCCTTGCGTGCTGGCGACATAACAAATTCCGCGGGGACTTGATCTCGCTTGTTGCACCTTGTGGCATCAAGACCGCGGGGTCGGACCTCGGTTCCCCAGCCAGCCGCCGTTATCTCGGTCATTGATACTCGTAGATCTGATTTAACGGAAGCCAAGTTTATGAGTGGGATCCCCGTAGGCTGAGTCTACGGGTAGTTCGGGAGACGGTATTCGACGTATCTTGCCAGCGGACAACAGAGGCACTGGAGGAGCCAATGCTGTTCGCCATGATACTCAAAGAGGGTGAGTATTTAGTACGTCTAAGGAGCGTGATGTAAGCATTGACAGTCAGGTCTATTAACTCCAAATGACACTCTCATAAGTCCAATCTACCCAGTATACCAGCTACCCACACAGTTAATGAAGGATTATTAGGTACCGGCTTAGACAATCGATAAGTAGATTTATGGTCTTGCTACGTGATGCTTGAGGATCATTGAAGAAAGTGCAATTGATGATAAAGCTAGGTGATATGATTACGCATGCATGATAACTGTCTGCGTCTCAACGAATTCCTTCAACCCCCATTCGGCACCAAATCTTCCAAATCCGCTCTGCTTCGTTCCTCCATGAGGCAGAGTCGCTTCATCATGAACCGTAGACGAGTTGATATGCACCGCGCCAACTTGCAGTCGACGCGCCATTTCCAATGCTGCGTACTGATTCCGTGTCCATATCGCACCAGACAGCCCGTAATCACTATCATTGACAATCTTGACAGCCTCTTCTCTGTCAGAGACCGCGACGATTCCAAGACAGGGACCGAAACTCTCCGTGCGTAAGAAATTCATAGAGCTGTTGATGTTATCGAGGATTGTGACGGGGACCTGGTTTGAGTCGGTCTGGTGCTCCTTAGAAGACATGACAGATGATCCCTTGGCTTCTGCATCGGAGACCAAAGCTTGTACTCTCGACTGGCTCTTCGGTCCAACAAGTCGGTACGCCGAGCTGTTCTTGCTTTGCAGAAGCTTCGTAAGCTCAGCACGAAACTCATCTACGACATCCTTTTCCACTAGGACAAGATCCGTAGACATGCATATCTGTCCGCCCTTAACACACAAGATTGATTAGTCGGTGATCGAAAGTAATGGAAAGTAAGCTCACATTTAGTGTTGCTCCTGCAAGAGCCTCTTCTGCTGCACGACCGATGTCTGCGTCCTTCAAGACAATGCAGCAGTTCTTCCCACCAAGCTCCAGCAATACCGGCTTCAGAGCCCGTCCCGCTTGCTCAGCAATGCTACGTCCAACTGGAGTAGAGCCAGTGAAGTTGACCTTTCTGACAGCAGGGTCTCGAATGAGATAACCAACTACCTCAGGGGCATCTTCTGGTCGATGAAGGATGAAATTGACGACACCGGGAGGGAAGCCAGCCTTTGCGAACAACCCGGCGACGAAGTAATGTATTCGGGGACTAAGCTCAGATCCCTAGAGTTGGCCATGATTAGTAAGGTGTCGCTAGGCATCAGGGATAGATTCTCACATTGAGAATAACAGTGTTCCCAACAGCCAGCGGGGCAACGACTGCTCGAAGTGCCAAGAAGAGAGGCGAGTTCCAGGGAGCAATTCCCAGAACAACACCCAAAGGACGAGTGAACACCAAACCATACGACCCTTCAGGTTGGGTGTGCGGGATGGTGCCACTCATGCTCCCCGCTGTGAGCAGATATGCAGTCTGTTCGATCAAATCGATGCTGGTAGTGACACCGATAGATGCCCATAGATCGTCGCAGTGGATCTCAGACTTCATGATATTTTGGACCTCATGCTGATGGTTCTTCAGCACCTACGTTTTCCGCTTCGTTAGTCATGGTATCAAAATGGGTCAAAGTGTATCGATACCTGTGCTAGGCGCAAAAGAAGACCGCGTCTATGGGTCGGAGAAGTTGTAGACCAAGTCACGAATGCTTTGCTGCAACTCGCCACAGCATCCGCACAGTCGGATATACCAGCACCCTGGAAGTACCCTCCCTCAAATGATTGGTGTCGTGAAGTATCTTCCTCTCTCAAAACTGGAGCATCGTTGATAAGCAGGGGAATACGATAACCTTGTGATCCATTGCGGAGCGCAGATTGGTCAGTTGTTGAGTGCGCCATTGTCTTTGAAAGAGCTTCAGTGGAGCTAACAAAATCAGGAATACGATATCGGAAACTGAGTATCATTTTGGCGAGATATCTTATTACTTGTAGTAGGGACTAACAGAAGGTTTCCGGGAGCACGCCAAGCAACAATAACTCGTAGCCTCGGGTGCGGAAGCACCAATCAGTATAGTCCGGGGTAAGGGGCATCATCGGATGCCCACCCATTCACCCAGCGATTGGCTAGACATCTGATCACCAACTGTCAAAGACATGCTATAGTCTGCAGAGAATTGGCCCCGTTGGTCTTTTTCTGGCCGGACAATAGCAAAGGCTGACATTGTATGATACGGGATGAAAGCATCAGAAGTGGTTGAGGGGAACGGAGGAGGTTGAACGACAAGACCAAAGGCAGAATCCCAGTTAAGACGAGTGGTTGGTGACACGTACCTCAGGCTCATTTGTATTTTGAGTTGATATAGACAATGAATTGTTGAGTGGAAAGTATGCCTTGAGCTGATGCCCGAGCTTGGTCAACTAAAGAGGCTATTCCCACGTTCACATTCAATCATTTCGATGAGCATGGCGCACTTTGATACTGTATTTAACTCGACTTTGGTCTCGAGATGAGTCAAATGGAATCAACGATTGTTTTATTTAAAATACTTTCATCATAGTTTGGATCCCTCCCCCCCTTGATGCATCTGACAGTAAGACTATCCAAGTTATTCAGAGACATAAGTCTCAACATCAACTCCAGCCACGCGGTAGAACCCCAAAGCCCTGAGCATCGGCTTATCATCAAATCTATAGAGATAAACCTTGCTGCTATCATCTGCATGATGCTGATACTTGTGCCAAGTTGGAATGCAAAAAGTATCACCCTGCTTCCACTCAAGGACCTTGTCTCCAACTTGAGTGGATCCGGAACCTTCAATGACATGGTACACAGCAGAGCTTGTCTCTTGAATCTCAGGTGACTTGGCTCCAGGGTTGAGTCTCTCGGCTGAAGCACCGATGATACGACCAACTGCGTGATGATGTTAGCTGAAGCTCAAGGGTTATCAAGGTGGACACTTACTTTCGGCCCCACTAGGCTTCAGGTACGGCTCCGAGACCCATTCATCAGGGCTGGCGTCTAGCTTGGGCTGCATCTTGCTCCATGGATAGACAATATCAGACTCTTCAAAGTCTTCAGCTGGGTATCGCGCAGCAGTATGATGTTCGACGAAATGGACAGGGAAGTGGATGAAGCTAGGGAGGTCAAGGCCATCGAGCCAGATGACAGGCTGATCATCTCCACCCTCCTCATCAGCGCCCTTCTTTCCGTGATCATGCCAGTTCCAAGTAGGTGTGACAATGACGTCGCGAGGCTTCATAGGCACTCTCTTGCCGTGAACTGCAGTGAAGCCGCCGGTGCCTTCGATGATGAACCTGCATGCGAAGGCGGTGTGTCTGTGCGCGGGTGCCGTCTCTTTAGGCTGCACCAGCTGAAGTCCAGCATACAGGGTATCAGTGGTGTATGGTGCCTCTAGGCCAAAAAGGTCAGTACTGACTCGGGAGGCTGGGAATGCGAGATACCGGACTCACCTCTTGCAGGATTTCCAAGCATCAGGACACGGCGCTCAGCTTGCTTCTCCGTGATAAGCTGTCCAGCCTTGAGGAGATATGGCTTAATCTTGTCATATGACCAGACATAGGGAACAGTCTGAGGGTTGGGTGCTGGAGGGTTCAGGCGTGTCATCTGGGCCCATAGAGGAGCTGTGTTGGTAGCTTTGAGGGCTTCGACAAGTTCCTCAGACGTGTTCAGTGACTTGGCTGGAGTGACGTCGGCAAGAGGCTGGTCCCCATTGGGTGCTGTGACTGCAGAAGGCGCCATTTTGATTGATCTCTTGGATGTTTCTGATGGTGAGCGAAGTTAAGCTGATAGTAACTGTGATAGGATAGTGGCGATTGTGATTTCAATCAAAGGTCGTGATCCTAATCCCTTGACGACGTTCTCTGTTGTATCGTAGATATACTTCAGAAAGATTCATGTGATTATCAATCAATGATTGCCAAGGTAACAAGCTTTATTGCTGGTAAATCGGCAGATGCTGCGGTGGTTTTGTCTTCGGGGCACCGTCGGGAAAGGATCCCGCAATACACGCCCCTCATATTACCTCGCACAGCACAAAACTACATAATTCGTCTGTGCATTGCTGACAGTTTACATACAAGTACACCATTCGAGGATCCGTGTCAAGAGTCCAAAACATACATGTGACTAAAACAACAATGGCAAAGAACAAGATTACTCAGCCGGTACGTGTCAACGTGCCCTCCCCTCCAATGAAGCGAGGTCTCACTCCAATAGGCAGCGGCATACCCTTCACGATCCACTAATCTCCTGGAGAGACTCCATCAAACTGCTGAGCATGCTAATGGCAACGGTCACTTGTCCGGCTCTCAAGTCAAGCTTCAAATCTTGATTGTTGGTGCAGGACTTGGCGGCCTAGCTACAGCCGTTGCGCTCGCTCGTCAAGGCCACGAGGTTACAGTCTTGGAGCAGGCAGCTGTCTTGGGCGAGGTACGTACTCAAAATGCAAAAGCTGAACCGTTAATTGACGCGTATACTTTAGGTTGGTGCAGGTATCCAGATCCCCTCGAACTCGTGCAGGTTGCTCATGAAATGGGGTCTCGGTCCATATCTTGAACAATATGCCGTAAAGCCAGATAGTATGACATTTCGACGATGGGAGAATGGCGATCCGATCGCCTATACAAAACTCTCCCCAGACTTTGAAGACAGATACGGAGCACCCTATCTCGTCATCCATCGAGCAGACTTCCATCGCGCCCTTTGCCGCCGAGCAGAAGACCTTGGATTGAAGATTGTGACTGACTGCAGGGTCACCAAATACGACGAGTTAATTCCTTCCGCCACGACTTTCGATGGTCGTGAATACCGTGCCGATCTGGTCATTGCTGCAGACGGCGTCAAGTCACAAGCTCGATCTGTTGTTCTCGGGGGTTCAGACCTGCCACCGCAAAAGACTGGTTTTGCTGCTTATCGCGCTACAGTAAACACAGAGGAGATGAAGCAGGATGAAGACACAGCCTGGTTGCTCGAGAAGCCTGGGATCAATATCTGGTACGTCGAATATATCTTCAGTAGTGCAGCTAATGTTGACCATCTCAGGATCGGGGAAGACCGTCATGTCATGACGTACTCAATCGCGGGAGGCAACTCTTTCAACATGGTCTTGTCTCACGTCGACCATTCATCACCGAGTACATGGAATACTGAGAATGCAATCCGCGATATGCAAGAATCGTTCAAAGACTGGGATCCAAAGTAAGCCATTTCTTGTCCATATGCGTCGATAGATACTGAACGTCATTAGGTTGTTGAAAGTGATCAAGATGATCAAGAGTACACTCAAATGGCCCCTAATGAGCGGCAGCCGTCTCCAAACTTGGACTTCGAGGAGTAAAAAGCTCCTTATCCTCGGAGACGCTGCCCACGCCATGGTGCCATACATGTCCCAAGGTGCTGCCATGGCCGTAGAAGACGGCGCTGCTCTCGCTACAGCCATCTCAAAGATCAAATGCAAAGACCAAGTCGCAACTGCTCTGCATGTCTTTGAGAAGGAGAGGATGAGTCGAAGTTACGGTATGCAATCTGCAAGCTTGGTAAACGGGAAGTTATGGCATTTTCCAGACGGTCCTCTTCAGCAGGCCAGGGATCTTGGAATGAGGGCGGAGGTGGAAGGGCGGCCATTTGTTGAGAGCACAAATCAGTGGAGCGACCCTGTAACTCAGATTTGGGCGTATGGATATGATGCCGAGGATGCCATAGAAGAGCTCTGGCAGAGCGAGGGTGTATAGCTGCTGTAACATCAATCACCAGTGATGCATTTGTTCTCTGACCAATAGGGCATAGTGTGAACAACAAGCTTGTGATGCTCGGCGCTGTGGCCGTAGAGGTAGACGCTAAGGCGGAGTTTGCAATTTCCGTGCAAGCCGAGGACGGACTTTGCAACAACAACCAGCCAAGGAAGGGATCGCCATGGATACGTCCCCAAGACCAAAATAGCGGCTCGTTAGCTTGCACATCAGTAATGTGGGGTAAATGTCACTCTGCAAAGGAGTAAAGCACCTTCTCCTTCTTAGTCAGGCTAAGCTGAGTCGCTCAGTCCGAGGATTCACATGGTGTAATTGGGGACTGGCCTGGGGTAGCACAACAAGAAACAACCAAATTTCCATTTAACTATACTTGGTATCCTTACCATTAAGATAGGGCCATCAAGCAAACCATTCTTTGACTTGCCATCTTTGTGGCGCTTGCATAAACCCCCTTGTTGGAGTTGTTGACTATCAGACCAGTCAAGTCCAAACACTTCAGTCATGTTTCCCCGTTTCATCCTACTGTCGGTCGCGGCATTCTCCACTCTAGGTCTGTCTCTTCCTGTCGTGGAGAGACAGCAGCCTGTACTCCCTACAGAAGATTCCTTCTACAAGGTCCCTGATAACATCAATGACTACCCCCCTGGCACTATCATCGACTTTCGCAAACCGCCGTCGCCCATTGCTGCATTTGGTGTATCTCCTGTCAACTTGAAAGACACCTGGCAGATCTCCTACAGAACCAATGACAACTTTGGCAACGCTCTCTCAACTGTCCTCACCGTCTTGGTCCCATACAAAGCCGACTACACAAAGGTCCTTTCATACCAGGTCGCTGAAGATGCAGCTTATGCCGGCTGTGCTCCATCTTATGCCCTACAATTCGCCTCTGCCACGGGCGGACCTCTTGGAACCATTGTTACCCAAGCAGAGCTTTTGCTGATGGAAGCAGCTCTTGAGCAGGGATGGGTGGTTGTTGCTCCGGACCATGAAGGTCCTGACGCAGCTTATCTGGCAAACAAGCTTGCTGGATACGCCACACTTGACGGCATCAGAGCTGCCATCAATTCTGCCAACTTCACTGGTATCTCCAAGAACCCCACCGTCGCAATGTGGGGATACTCTGGTGGCAGTATCGCGTCAGCTTCAGCAGCAGAGCTTCAGCAGTCCTACGCTCCAGAGCTTCGCATCGCTGGTGCTGCTCTTGGCGGTACTGTGCCCAACATCACAACTGTCATCAAGACTATTAACAAGGGACCTTTGGCTGGTATTATCCCTCCCGGCATGGTCGGACTCTCCAAGCAATACCCCCTTCTCAAATTAGGACTTGATGCTGCCATCAAGCCAGAGTACAAGGCTAAGTTCGACGCCGTTGGCAAGCAATGCTTTGTGGCGGATGTTCTTTCGTTCTTGGGACAGGACGTGGTTGCAATGCTCAAAGACCCTGCCATCCTGACACAAGAGCCCGCCAAGAGCATTTTGGAGGAGAATGCTCTCGGTAAACACAGCCCCAGCATTCCACTGTTCATTTACAAGTCCATCCAGGATGAAGTCAGCCCCATCAAGGATACTGACGGGCTTGTCAAGCTCTACTGCGCTGGCGGAACCAAGGTTCAATATGATAGAGACTTGCTCTCCGAGCATGGGTCGCTCGCTATTATTGGAGCTGGAAAGGCTCTGGCGTGGTTGAAGGATATCATGAATGGCAAGAAAGGGCCAAGCCAGTGCAAGACTAGTAACGTGGTGTCTTCCCTCCTGGACCTAAGGGGTTCAATCACTCTCTCCGCTGCGTTGATTGAGGCCCTTGTTGATCTGGTGGGAAAGCCAGTTGGCCCTATCATTGGCTAGAGAACGAGCCCGGGCAGGGCCTCACTCGCAGTCATAGGTAGTTTACTACAGTACGCAGAATAGAGCGCAGCGTCTGTCAAGTCTCACAATTAATGCTCTCCACCGTCTATCCAGCTAGCCCTATTGATTGACAAGCGCATCACAATAAAACACAATAATTGTGTAAGGGCTAGTCGTACACGATGTACAGTAAATTCTCACGAAGCTTATTACAGCTAGCTTGGAGCTAATGCAGGAGAATACGGTACTCTTTATTAAGTCGAAGAAGCTGAGTGCTGTAGTTACATAGTTTGTTATTTCAGAAGATGCTATCCTTGCATAGCTGAGGCCTTGCCGATTAGCTGAAGTTTATTGCCGGCTAGCGTGTTCAGGAGAAACAAAAGTGACATCACTTTCCCCGTTGCGGGATCCAAATGAGGAAAAAGTGAGTCTTGTTGCTATGCACATCCCTGGCCCCAAAGGTCGGTCATACCCGACCCCCTTCGGGCACGTCCCGTTGAGTGGTGTCACTCTGAGACCATTCTCAGCCAGCCCCGCTTAATCATTCACCCTCCTACCGAAGCTACTGGCCACAGTAGTACTGTACCGTTACATTTAATAGTGCGGGGTACAGTAGTGCAAACGCTATTACTACGCTAGAGCAGGCTGTTGGTGCCTTTTCGACGATCTTTACAAGTCTGCTGATGGTCATTCTCCAACATATAACGCAGCTAGTGTGCAGTTTGGCAACGGTTGAGGGGCGCTGCATTTTAAACCCATCTTTACAAACAATTTGGCTTGTGGATATTGATCGTCGTTTATTTCCATTTCTTCAGATACCAACCATGGCTACATCAGTTCAAAAGCCGCGACAAAGGAGGTATGCACATGGACTCTCTTGTCCTTGTTGAAGTGGTGGTATTAACAAATATAGATACAGACAACTCACAATTCGATCCTTTCGAGCCTGCGTGGTAAGTGATCTGACATGCCACTGATCTATCCTGGATCTCACATATTCTTCAGACATGTCATTTGAGAAAGGTTCGATGTGATGCTCTGAGCAAGGGGATTCCCTGCACCAATTGCGCTGCATTTAATATCAAGTGTCAAGTTCCAGGCATAGAGGAACCCCTATTGAGCACTCTGACCAGCCGTGCAAAAATAGGGCACAAGACGTATGAGGCCCAGTGATCCGTTTCATGATCTTACGTGCTGACAAGCACTAGCGCACAGAGAGATCCCTCAAGCGCCCGCGTTAGTACACCAGCCTCAAGTACTCAGGCGTATCAAACAAGTCCTCAACAAGATGGAGTTGCTTCACTAACCAAATTCAATGTTCTGCCTATCACATCGGCAGGCCATGTTCTTTACCTTGGCGAATCTACAGGCTTTGACCTCCTCCTTCGTGGAAGCCAAAGCCCCGTGCATTTCCCCATGCCTCAGGATACACATGCGCTGTCAATACCTGCGGGACTAGACCCTCTCGAGATACAGATCTTGAAGCGCAGAGGGGCCTTTGTACTACCTCCGAAAGCGCTTTGCGACGACTTGATAGAGACATTCTTTTCTTGGGTCCACCCGATTGTACCCGTCATCAATCGTACAAAATTCATGTCGCAATATCAAGATGCCAGAGATCCTCCCTCGATGCTCCTCCTCCAGTGTATCTTACTGGCGGGTGCCCGAATTAGCACAAACCCGCAGTTGAAAGTTGATGGCTCAACTTCAACTGCCGTTGCAACATTTTATCGTCGCGCAAAAGCCCTTTATGATGCCGACTATGAGCGCGATCGAATAACCCTGGTTCAATCAATGCTCTTGATGGGGTGGTACTGGGCTGGCCCTGATGACATATCAAAGAACATGTTTTATTGGAGTCAATCCGCGATCACTGTTGCCCAGAATTTCGGTCTACATCGCAGCATGGAAAATTCGAGACTGTCAATAAGTGAAAAGAGACTGCGTAGGCGGATTTGGTGGACGCTGTTTACTCGAGATCGCGCTTTGGCTGTTGCCCTGGGACAATCAATATCCATCAACCTCGATGATTGCGATGTCGACATGATAACCGCCGATGATTTCATCGAGCATGATGGGAATGATATCGACGAATACCCGCCCAATCCCATTCACGTGGAATTTTTCGTCCAGTACGTGAGGCTGTGTAAGCTGATAGGGCTTGTCGCATCGAAATATTCCAAGTTATCCAGGCATGGTCAAGACTGTAACGACATCACCTCGATCAGTGCAGCGCTGTCCAAATGGAACCAGGAGTGCCCTATCACCTTACGCTGGGAGAGATCGAAGCACCATTTTTGGTCTGGGATACTATACTTGCACTACTTTAGCGCTCGTTGTCTGCTGCATCGCGCAAGCTCCCCTCGGAACAGAAGGACTTTGCAAGACACAAAACAATCTTATGGATCACCAGATGGAACTGTTCGCGCGGCCAACATGATAACCTCGATTATCGAAGCCCTCAGCGACAAACAACAACTACGTCGCTGTACTCCATTTATCGTCCACAGCCTCTTTTCAGCAATTGTTATACACTTGCATGTGTCAAACACGCCGTCTCCGTCTATCAGTAGACTCGCCCACCGACGGCTCAGCACCTGCTTGGAAGCCATCAAAGATCTGGCACAAGTTTGGGTGGTGGGAAGAACAGTGCTGACAATGATTGAAAAGATCTCAGGTCTCAGCAGAGAGGAGAAGCCGTCGCGATATAGCAATGGCTCCGCTCTGGAGGGCGAAGTCTTTATCGACCTTGGATGTGCCGACGCTTCAGGTCCCGCTTACAGCCCCAGCAATGGAAACCCGCTTACAGAAGCCAAAGATAACACTCAAACACCCCAAGACCTTCCGAATTGTGACGAAACACTGCCTTATTGCGAAGCACATACTCCGGTAGCCATAGGCTTCCCTGAAGGGCATCCTAATGCGCACGAATATCCTCCACCTCCCGACCTCGGTGATCCCCAACCGAAAATTGGTTATAGTAGCCTACTATCCGATGGAACTTTTCTCTCGGGATTCGTGCCTGACACATTCTATGTTGAGAACACGGCCCAAATCTGCAACGCAATGACAGACATGACAGCACTTACATGGGATCAGTTTCAGATAGGCTGTCAACAAGATTACAGTATTTCAGTGCCTTGGAGTCTGGAGCTTGACTTTCAAGGCCTAATGCCGCCAACGATAGGTACAGTTTATCCAGAGTCAGGATTCTCTATAGAAGCTAGTAGTTAAAAATACAGTTTTTATAATAATGAGAACAGATAATATTTTAATGATAATTCTATGAGCAAAGTAATTAGTAGCTTAGAACTATACTGCGAATGCGACAAACCATAGCTGTCGCCTCTTCCGCCATCTTAAGGACCACCATGACGCCCATTCCTGTCCCACCAACTATCGCCCTTTGATTTACAAGCTTTGCTAATCATGCAATAGTAAAGCGAGTCGAATAACTATGAGTTCGTACTAGCACTATGGCAGTTAACATTTGACTTGCTACGATCTGGATGCGTCTTGGGTTTCTGATATGTTGGACTTTGCCGTTATAGGTATGTTTTTCCTCTGGTTCTAGATATGATCTATTGGTATGGGGCCTCGGGTCTGCCAAGGGAACCAAAGAGATAACTACTGGTCCGTGGTGGATGGATATCCTACTAGCGGCCGAGGGTCTCGGGCAGCAACGGGAATAAGGTTATAGGTAGTTTAAAGAGGCTTTAGCCTTTAGCATATAAAGGTAAAGAATACCAATAAATATATATAGGTAAGATACTTATTACCTTTATTATTACCTAGAATCTTAGTTTTAGCTAAAAAGTTAATATTTTAATAACTAACTCTAAAAGTATATAAATAAGTACTACTATTTCTTTATAAAAATAATTAAGCTTAAAGTATATAAAGTATATATAAAGTAAAATACCTAATATAAGTAAGTTTATTAACTTAAGTTAATACTTTTAAAATAACTTTTATTATAATTATTATATATTTAATTAGAATTTTATAGCCTTTAATAGCTAATATAAGTATAATAATCTTTATATTTATTAACTTTTACTAACTTAATTATTAAGTATATAAAAAGCTTAGTAAAAACTATAACTTTATAAGCCTTTATAAAGTTATTAAAGTAAATAGTATAAAAAATATAGTTTTTATAAATCTTATTTATTTTAGCTATAGTACTTATATATATATATTACCTTATCTTAATCCTTAAAAGGACCTTATATATAAAAGGAAAAAGGAATTACTAGATAATATTAATAAGGTAATTAGAATTATAAAGGTATATTTAGCTTAGGTATACTATATATTGCTTTTTTAAAAGAAAGTAAATTATAAAAATTCAATATAAAAATAAGTTAATTAATAAGATAACTATACTAGTTAAAGAGTTATAAAAGGAAAAGGTTAGATAGGCTAGTACTGCTAGGCAAAAAAGCTTATTAAAGATTTAGTTATATTTAGGACTAGGTTTTTAGTTAAATAAAGCTTTATTAAGCTATAAAGGTTTTAAATACAAAGCAAGCAGTAACTATAGTAAATATAAATCAAGGTCGTTTAGAAGTCCAGTGCTGGAATTCCTGGAACTATAATATTAGCCTAATGCCTTGAAGAATATTATATAAATTCAAGATAATAGTCTTCGGGGATCTATTACCCTACAATCTTTAACTTTTACTGCACCTATTCTGCCTTAACATTTCTCATCGAGTATCTTCAGCAACCTTTCGAAATGGCTGCCGTTCGAGATGTCGATATTCCCACTTATGATGGATTGAAGTTGAAGGGAACTTTTTACAGCGCTGGGCCCAATAAGCCTTGCATTGTCATGAGCCATGGAGTGAGTCAACTTACGTTGATGAAACATGAGATAGATCCTAACTCGAAGTTATAGTTCTCTGGCCATCGTGACCATTTCTTACCCGAGCTCGCTGCCAAGTTCAACGAAGCTGGCTATGGAGCATTGGTTTATGACAATCGATGCTGGGGCGATAGTGAAGGCCTTCCTCGCTGTGAAGCCGATCCTGTAAAGCAGACACGAGATTATCTCGATATCTTCAACTTCGCTGCAGCGCTTCCAGAGGTTGACCCCACAAAGATTGTCTACTGGGGATCGAGCTTGTCCGGAGGCAACGCCATTTGCGCTGCTGCCATGAATAAGAGCTTGGCAGGCATTATTTCACAAGTCCCCTTCGTATCCGGCGGTTCCATGGCTCGCATCACCGGAGCTCCCAAATCTCTTCTATTCTCTCATCGCACCCTCAACTCAGAGATCCAGATCCCGATCTATCCCAATTCTGTCGAGGAGGTTCGAGATGGTACCACTAAGGCTATTCTCAAAGATGCTGGAGCGGTTGGGTCCGCAGAGGAAATGACCCGGCGAGGCTACAGCTATGACAAGACAGCGACTCTTCAGAGTCTAACTATCACGATCATGCACGAGCCAACGGGGGTTATCCATCATATCTCCCCAACGCCGCTGCTCATGATTGTGGCGGATGATGATGTGTGTACTTATACGCATTTGCAGCTAGAGGCTTTTGAGAAGGCACTGCAACCCAAGACCCTCAAAATCGTAAAGGGAACTGGCCATTTCGATCTGTACTATGGCAAGAGGTTTCAGGAAGTGGTTGATTTGCAGCTCGAGTTTCTGAAGAGCATCTTTTAGTGGTAGAAAGACTAACCAAGGTGATATAAAGAGTGCGAGATAGGGTAGATATTTGACTTTAAATAGAGCACCTTTCTTTTAGCTATATTGTGCTCAGGATAATGCATGGTTACTCCGTGACTGGCACAGAGAAAAACACCAACTTATGAGCCAGATGAGCTTGAAGCAGCACAGAAACTTCGGCAGTGACAATCGGTATCCGAACCGGCAAGGACATGATTTATAAATTATTAGTCAACGTTTTGAGTTTCTACTTGTGGGGACCCCGTATTTCGCTGGAGATTGCGGAACAAGTCTTCTGTCCGAGTGCGAGTGTCTTGACACCAACCTGCTTTCGAGAGGCCTTCCCCGCAATCATACCGTAGCTTCATCCCTACCTTTCGGCATCCTTTTCAAACTCTCAATACAACTCTCCCCAGATTCCTTAGTTCTACAAGTTGGCCTCCAGGCTTGATCGAAACGCATTTCCGACAATGTCTCCAGCCTCAAAACCAGCAACACGGTCCAAAACCCTTCACAAGCGCTCATTGCAAGCGTGTCTGATCTGTCGGTCAAGAAAAGTCCGATGCGACGTGTCAGTACACGGCCAGCCATGCACGAATTGCTCTCTAGACGATAAAGAATGTCGGTTATCGAAAGCCCCAGCTGTATGGTAAGTCGTAAATACTTTGCTCCTTCGCTTATGTCGGTTGACACGTCGGTTTTAGGACCCAGAAGGCTTCCGAAAGACGAGCCTTGCGTAGTGCAATTAAGACACCCGACACCCGAAGCAGTGACCTTGCCTCAAATGTGACCGAACAACTGAGTCTAGATAGCCAGACATTACTACCACAGCTCACTAGCCCAAGTGTCTCGTTACAGACAGTGGGCACTGGTGAACCCTGGCAGAATTGGCAAATGGACTCTCTGGACTTTGCCTCCATACCCGATCCTACCGCTTTCGATAGCTGGAGCCCCTCTTTGCCCATTGAGAAGCAGCCTCGTTTGGATCCTATTAGTGAGTATCTCTGTGACTTGGCACGCTATGTTCGATCGCTAATAACAAGAAAGGAAATATCTTTCAACATGGTATAGCGTCACCGAGTGACGCAGGTAGCACGAGAGATGGGGTCGTTTTGTACTCCTACTTCCGATTTCTGACGGTCGGGAATCTTCATGCCATTCCCTTTCAAGACGTCACGTATCTCGAAGCTCAAGGGTGTTTGCACGTCCCTAATCCCCTAATCTTGGACGTCTTTATGAAGGCGTACTTTATATACGCCCATGCATTTATCCCTCTCATTGACGAGGGAGAGTTCTGGGCAATGTTCTCTCCAACCACAAGCAGCTCACCAAGGACCATGACATCGCTTCTCGTCCTTCGGGCTATGCTATTTGCTAGCAGTGCTGTATGTTGCTCTCGAGGCTTCCTTACCAGTTCCGGTGAAGCTGTCTGCTAATGATCAATAGTATGTTCCTCTTCCCGTCCTGCGCCAACTTGTATATCATGACATCTGCTCCGCGAGGGCTGATCTGTATCGAAAAGCAAAGGTAAGTCCAAGTGTTCGTATGATAACCAAGGCTGACAGTGCAAAGCTTCTATTTGATATGGAAGCTGAGACTTCTCATCTGCCACTTGCTCAGTCTGCGTTATTACTCATGAGCTGGGTTCCTGAATCGCCTACCACAACGTCACCGGTGTCTTACAGAACATGGCTAAGCCTTGGAATCCATCATGCCAAGCTCATCAGAGCCCATCGCCACGCAGGAATATGTGACGTTGGAACAACGGCAAACGAACCACGGTCAAGAACACTTCGAAGACTTTGGTGGTGCTGCATTATCTGTGACAGGTTATCGTCTCTCGCTTGTCGTTTCCGTCTTCAGATCACGCCTGATATGCTTGACATGGAGAACTTCGTACCGTTGGGCTTCGCCGATTTACAGAGCGAAATACATCGATCAAATGTTTTCTCGCCTGCGACCAAGCGCCAACTTATATCTCTGTTCTCTAAGAACCTGAGCCTGTTGATGATACTCACAGAGGTTATTCCAGTTGCGTATCCTTTTGAGACACGCCTCGAATCAAGTCCAGACTTCTCGGTCCGGGAAGAGGAGAATATCAGTAAGTCCTGCGATCTTCTCGAGGAATGGTATAATTCAGCCAAGGCTGAGTTTCCTCCCTTGCATAAACCCATCGCAGCCGCGGAAGACGATTCAGCCACTTCCATCGCTGTACATACAAACCTTATGTATATTTACTACTAGTATGTTCCGGAAACCCCTGTATCTGGAGAAGATAGACTGATCTCGTCGAGCACGTCTTGCATTGCTCTTTGTAATCGCAGAGTTTTCACGCAAATTTCCGGAACGGGTAGCCCCGACTATCATATTGAAAGTTTTCAAGATGTCAACAGAGGCAATGATATTCGCGGGAATATCGAAGACTCTGTCCTAGGTGTGTCTAAATGCATAGGCTCATTGACAGGGTCTCACTTGGCAAAGTATCTTCCCATCACAGTGTAAGCAAATGCAACTCCCCCTTCCTATTTCCAGTAAGCATAGATACTGACTAGATTCCTGCAAAGCTCGGGCTGCCTTGCAATCCCCCTTGTATTGCATCATATGAACACAAGCCTATCCTATGAAGACGACGTAGTTCCAAGCCATCTCGGAGGATGGCTCCCCTTGAGCCTTAATCCAACACAGCAACACCTACAAGTCGTGACAGACGCATCGGACACTTTCTCAGCTCAATACTACGGTTCCCACTGGGTCAGGGAAGCAGCAGAACACGTCGCCAAGCTAGCCAAGTCGTTCAACAAGCTTTCGTTGCAATCCGGTCAAGGCGCGATGAAGGACTGGGTCGACATTCTCGTGAGACACCCAGAGACATATCTGGGCCTTGTGTGGACAGTGGATATGTGTATTAATCGGAGGAAGCTGCCTGAAGCTCAAGACTTTCCTTTATGCCTCCGCAACGATGTAGAGAGGCTTAACACAGCGCCGAAGAAGGCAGACCAAGACATACTAGACTCTCAGCCTTTGGATGGGTCGAAGAGCATTCAGCTTACGCAGTCACTGAATTATCTGTTAGGTATCCAGGAACCCATGATAGGTGTCCTATAGGACATTGTCACATAGTTACTAATGACATCAAGTATCAGTCAGGCAACTTTGTTCATATCTCAACGCAAGGGTATTAGTTGGTCTTCCTGTTTATTACTCTTCCTCGGCCCTATTCATCTTTCATAGCGAATGGGCACCCGGGACCACTCCACTCAGATCTGATATACTGGCAATATGCTTGATCACTCCCCCTAATATCCTCTTTCCTCGCCTTCGCCTTCTCCACATCCAACGTCTCAATCTTCTTCCAAAATGACTCCCGCGGATCCGGCAAAAGCGTCTCAGCAAGACTCATAGCTGTCCCAAAGAAAAGCACAATCAGCCACTGAAAAATGGGGTTAACAGGTTCGACCTGCATTGCTCTGAGAGTTGTAGGTAGTGTAAGAGCTTTCACTATTGACACTCCCAGCCATCGGAAGCCGTAGGGAAAGTATCGGAACGCGAATTGATTGAAGATGGCCAGACCGATGTATTGCATCTTCACATCGAACTCGCGTTTCTCATTCTCGTAATCTTCGCAAAACTGTATACAACCCTCAAAGTCCTGAGGATATCCGCAGACAGAGTTCCCATCCTCTCTTATAAAGAGCGGCGTCATATCCCACCAAAAGTGGTGAGCAGCGATCTTTTCCTTCTCAGTGAAGCCTGATAGTCCCAGCCGAAGACGAAGACGGTGCATTAGTACAGCACTGAAAGTCGTGACGTATACAAAATCTTCGTTGAACGAGAAGTTTCCAGGGTAACGGCGCGCCAGAGACATGTGAAGGTTGTTGATGTGCTCAACTGCATCTCGACATCTTCTATCGCTTGGTCCATAGTGCCACCACGTCATGTTGTAGTTTTCGGTGTCTTCGACGCGCTGGGCTCCTCGCTTGACAACCTTGCCACCGTCTGAGCGCCAGACCGTCTCGCAGCCGTGTGTGGTGATGATGAAATTGGGGAAGGTGAGGGCGTAGATCATGTTGTTCATGAAATCATTGGATCGGTAGCAAGACATGAGCCGCCACATGAGTTCATAGTCAGTCTCTGGATCGAGGCTGTTGATGGTGTCATTGAGCCAGTGATAGCCCCCAGGGGATATTTCTTTAGACATGATTGATGGAAAATAAGTGAAATGAATTTGACAGTAATTGATATTGTGATGAATATGATATTCTTTCAGAAGCTTATATTCTATGCACGTTGTTTCTGTCAACACTTCCAATCAATTGTACCAACCCTCCCCACAAATTGCTGTAATATCGTGCCGATAGTTCCCCGTGGGGAAACACGCGTCAGGGCGAACAGAAAACGCGAATGCCGCTGACTAAGCGGTCATCGTTTCACATTTCGATCGCCGAGATGTATTAAGTACCTACCAACTGCCGAGTCTCGGATCCGATACTACTGATAACTCATGGGTACGATTCTCGTGATCCTTTCTACTGAGACACGACTGCGTAGTCACTGGCTATCACCTGCGGTCACCGTCTTCGTTATCGTTGTCTCAAAAAAGCTCATTTTATGACGCGCGACGCGTTTTATCACTTTACGTCATGGGCTTTTGTGGCACCAAAATATTGAGATTACCATTGTGTCTGTTCGAACCACCGCTGAGAATCACTAGCAAAGAAATGGCCCAGCTCAAGTTCATCCCCAAACCCAAGCGTTGATGTCTCCCAGGTCGGCATCGTTGAGAGTAGATCAGACTCCATGTCAAAATTAATAGGGCCCCCTTCCGCCGTCAGGTATGATCCCAAAGATTCATTATTAAGGTCAGCTTGGGTCGTGGTGCTCGCATCTAAGAAGTTGTCAATGATGCGAAATGTACAAGAAGACAATGAGCAATACTAACCCCAGGCGCTCACAATCCGGAGAAGTTGCTGTACGAATTTGACGCAGCGTAGGACCAGAGTGTTGTTATCGCTGAGCTTCAAAAGAGCCTCGCAAGTCTTGCCGAGATATCTTTTCGCACTTTCGAGGCGGCCAGTGTTTCCAGCTTCAGCGCCGAAAGATATCAACAGGCTACCAAAGATTGCCAATGCTGCACTGAAGGCTGTCCCACAAGTCAGCTCACCATATAATATCCATGGGTTTGATTACTTACCATAGTAGAGAGTGAACCACCAGGCCCCGATCAAATGACGCCCATGATCAGGCCTCGTCAATATGGTGTATATAATATCTATGATGTTTTCCGCGACTTGAACAAAGACTCTGTCAAAGTTGGCATGCATGCTGTTGATAGACCCCGCGTGGCGATATGGCGTTTTGGCTTCTCTCAGCAGAGTACCTAGAGACCGAATGAAGATTGGGCGATGGAGGAGGAGTTGAACGTTGAGGTATCTGAGCGTAAGAATGATTCTGAACTTTTCGCGTAATGGATCTCGGATATTCTCATCCGTATTATCTGGCATGTTATCGACAGACCGCAAACCTAGATGCTGAGGCAAAGTGTTTTGCCAGTCTGAGAGCTCCTGGCCGAACTGGATCATTGATGTCATTGTGGCTGTATCTGATGACTGGTCTTCACATCCAAGGTTACTACCATAAAGTGAACCAATGATTCGCCCCATGATCCTGTAGAGAGCTCTAGACACGTCAGGTCAGTGGATCTTCACCAAGGTACGGTAGTTTCTTACATAGAAGCATTGTAGAATGCAGTGCTCATCTTATGCACTTCATCCGAATTTGAGATTGGTACTGGTAGTGGCTTTGGAAGATCCAAGCGGATGTACTCTTCTGGGATAGCACATGGGCGGCCAAACGTGAGGCTAAGACTTCTGCATAGTTGTGTCAGCTTGAACACCGCATTTGCATTGGCAGCCTTAACTGATGGGAAGACCAACCTATCAAGCAAGATGCATCCGAACCAAGTGCGTTTCCTTATCTCTTGCTGGAGAGGAGTAAACTTTGACGCAATGTCTCTCGAGTGAAGTCCGATAGACATGGCAGCTTTGACAGCGAGACCGTGAATGGTCCACGTATGAACCGACTTGTGCGTCCCCTGGAGATACTGACTTGTGAGTAAGAGGTATTGGACTAAACAGTGTCAGTCCTAGAACGCGAGGTGTAGTTAACAGAGGCCATCACCTGTTTCAAGTGTAGTCCCCCTAAACATCTGAGTATGACAGAGCTCCTGGGCTCTACGATAGTAAACATCCGACTCTTCAAAAGTAGTCTCACTTCCCGAGTCCTCCCAGCAAGAAGTACAAGTTGCCATTGCAAGGATCATATTCAGCAGGCCGAGCCAAGTCCGACGAACATTACCTCTGAAACCACTTGCTCGGAATCTCTCGTAAGTGTCAAGGAACTCTTGCTCGTGTATATACGGAAACAAAAGCCCTGTGTTGTCAAAGTACGCACGAATGAGACGTTGCATGACCTCATCTGGCGGTAGGAGGTTGGCGCCGGCCTTTTGAGAGTCGCTCGAGGCTGCTGGAAACGCGTTCAAATTACTCACTAACCCACCTTCATAGGCACTGTACTCTGATGCTGGTGTTAATGAAGTCTGGTTGCAGTGATGTGTTCTTTTTGTATCGACAGCTCGCAATATGTGTCGCATAAGTGCGATGTTGGATGACGGCCCTAGAGAATGGCGTGAGACAAGATCAACAAAAGGGACAAACCGTGTTGGCGTACCAAAGAAACCGCAGTCTTGCTCATCTACGAAAGAAACGGCCATGCCATCAGTCATACTCTGGCCGGCACCATTCTCAGGTATCTCATCGATGTTGACCACCACATCTCCAGGTTGGTGATGAAGTGGAAGCGTAACATCTTGCCTTGAACTTGCTGGAGTTTTTAATGTACCCTCAACCAAATTCAGTCTAATATTGTGCTGTTCGATATTCGTTTCCAATAGCTTCACTTTGGCCTCCAATGCAGCAAAGAGGCTGGAGATAACTTCATATTAGACAATTGGATTCATGCCAGTCCAGGGTAGTGAAGGGTAGACGCCTTACTCTTTTGGGACTAGAAGATTCGCAGAGGTTTCTTGCTGTTCGTATGAACAATCGAATCCAAGCTTATCGCACGTATCACATCTTGGTCGCACTCCATTGCACTAGAGCTATCAGTCAATCGTCCAATAACGCGTGAGAGATAAACTCTACCCGTGATTTCCGGATTCTGCACGCTGAACAAGCCAGCGCGACTCGGCGTCTCTTTGGCGCGGGCTCCGACGTGTTTCCTTTTGGCGGCTGAGACGTTCCGCTTTTGGCCGAAGCTGGTGGAGAGTCATCTCGGGGGGTCATGATGGTACGATTGGAGATGCAACGAGTAGCCTTTGATCGGGGCAACATTGGGATGGGCCGAGTTTTGTACCTAAGTTGACAAATCTTATCTCCGCATTTCTCTAGAATTATTGAGACAAGACACTGGGGATCACGGCACATCCAAACTCTGTTCCATCTTTGGTTTGGGCTGTGTTGATCAAACCAATTGGAATGTTGTATCTTGTTCCGTCTCCATCTCGCCTTCGTTACACTGGCGCAAATACAACTCCCTCAATTGGCTTAGTGACTGCTCTGGTGTCCACTTGACCATGTTAGCTCCACTTTCGGGGCACCATCGGGACGAGCGGCACAAGAAGCTCAAGTATCAAAAGAGGCTCAAGACATATACTTCCTGCAGTGAGCATTAGTTGTCCAAGAATTATAGTGACAAGTAATTGAACATATCAAAACTCACAATGAAGGTAGCTTGGCAACGTTTAATCCGATTCGTCTCAACCGACGGTCGTCAGTTGCGCGGAGAACCCATCCTCCCGACTCCCGACTTTGATCTTGGAAACACCACTGAAGAGACGAAACTCCAGGCGAGAGTCATTCAAGGAGATGATCTTTACGACACAACTGGTGCCACTCGTGTTACAGATGAAGTGGTCACAGTCAAGACTTTATTAGGCCCTCTTGTAGCTAGCGACGTATCCATTCTCAGATGCGTGGGACTCAACTACGCTACACACAGTGAGTAGTCATTTTCATCAGGCCTTGACATTGTCGCATTAACAGACCGACAGTTCGTGAGGCTGGACGCAAGACACCACCTTTTCCTTCCATCTTCTTCAAGCCTTCGACAACAATACATGACCATGGGGTCAACGTGGTGATCCCCAAAGTCGCCCAGGATGATCAAGCCGATTACGAGGGAGAACTTGTACGCTCTAAGCCTTCCTACTACCGATGCATACTGACAGATCTAGGTCGTTGTCATTGGCAAGGATGCCAAAAACGTCAAAGAGAGTGAGGCCCTTGACTACGTCGCTGCTTATACGGCAGGCAATGACATCTCCTCCCGGAAATGGCAAAGAGATCCTAATCTCGCTGGTGGAGTACCACAATGGGGATTCTCAAAGGGTTTCGATACCTTTGCCCCTCTAGGCCCCGCCCTGGTTTCAAGTTCGGTGATAACAGCACCCGAGAAACTCCATCTGCAGACAATCGTCGACAAAGATATTCGACAGGATGCAGGACTAGATGACCTTGTCTTTTCCATCCCACGTTTAATCGCACATCTTTCTTCTGGAACTACCCTGCAGAAAGGAAGTATTATTATGACCGGTACTCCAGGAGGTAAGTCATTCCAATGGCTGGATTTGATCTGAACATGAACTGACGGGTGAACGTGTAGGTGTTGGCGCTGGGTTACAGCCACCAAAATACCTTGTACCCGGAACCCAGATGGAGGTCAAGATTACTCAGATTGGTACTCTGAAGAACGGCGTTGATTTTGAGTAGCCAGGTATTATTGGGCACAAGGAGAAATAAACATATAGAGCTATACAATGAAATAGATATCATCAGTGTATCCAAGCTACTTCCTACTCACAGCATATGAAGTTTAATGTTCTTCGCGCCACCCAGCAAAGGGGGGCTAGAGTATGCATAGAGGAAGAGAAAGTGTTGTTTAGCCTCCAGGGTTGATATAAACTAGCTCTTAAGGGAGTGACATTTAAGGTAAAGAAAACAACAGAAAAATCGAAAACCACAACACATCCAATCATGATAAAGAGCGAAAAGTCCGACCACTGCCCAGGCCCCCGGGTACCCTATGACAAGCACACCGTTTTCACTACTATGCCGAAGCATAGCCCAACTAGATAGAGGTAGCAGCAACACGCTGGATGAGGAATTGGGGTGCAGGTCCAGAGGCGTCAGACTGATAAGCCAGATGGGGAGCAACAACAATCAAGGAGCCAGTGCAAACCAAGTCCCCAACGTTGCAGAAAACGAGGGTTCGCTCTCGGGGGTAGTTTGGAATGCGGCCGAGGTTCTGCAGGTTCTTGGTATATCCAAATAGCACAGTGCCAACGACCTTGTTGCGCACAGCAGTACTAAGATCCTCAATACTGGCTGCAGCAAGGGCAGCACCTTGACTGTAACCCCCGGCCACAATCTTGGCTGAAGGGCACTTTGAGTTTGCAAGGTTGAACAGTCCGATCATCTCTCGAATGGCTGCCGAAGAGGTTCCTCGAGGAAGGGCGTTATCCCCAAGGGTAGCACGGTATGCACCACCGACCTATGATTCAAACAGTCAGAAAGCAAAACTGGACATCATATAGCAAAGGTACTCACTCCTTGGATCCAGACACCGTTACTTCCGTAGTTACTCTCAAGCACAGAGGCAACTCGAGGACCAAGCGTTCCCTATCAAGTCAGTCAAGTCGATCTGAGTCAGTGAACACAGACAAAACTCACCAAGTTTCCAAGCTCAGTGGACCCTCGAGCATAGATGAAAATAACAGGGGGGCAAGCAGACGACGCGCCGTTGGAAAGGTCATCGCGAGTGATGCTTCCAGATTGACGTTTCTCAAGCTCAGCAAGAATTTCACGCTCAGAGAGAGGGTTAGAAGTGGGAAGGGCGACGGACGCAGCAGCGAAGAGTGAGAGGATGGTGGTGAACTTCATGATTGATATGAGTTAATGATTGGGTTGATGTGTTGTGAGTTGCTGTTGATTGTGGAATGATTGAGAAGCTTGTGAGATGAAGAAACTCATTTGAACAGGACAATCTCATCTATTTATCATAATTTGTCAAGTTACTTTTTCTTCACCATTCTATCATACCTCTGTACTCAATTCCATCTCATAGTCTGTGAATTTCTTCATCTCATCCGCTAACCTCCCAAGCATTCTCCAAACCTCGGCTCCATTCCTCAAGGAGGGGAAGCTCATACACACAAATATCTTACCTTCACTCATCATAAGACCAAAACCCCGCATTTTACAACACCACCATCAGGCTCTTCGACGAATCACTTAATAAAACACTGTCTCAGGAGCTATTGCACTAGAGTATGATTCTCGGAGCTTCGTTACTTTGCATCGTTTTAGGAAATGCCAACAACGTTTTGTCGGCCTAGCCTTTTCGGTAGCAATCTCACGATGCGGAACTCTACCGAGTTAAACTCACTAGTTCCCTTGGTTAGTGTTGTTTGAATGGCGGGATATTTTAAAGAAGGGTGCTAATCCAGGGACAGATCATCTTGCGAAAATAGCTATACACCAAGATTATACCGAGGTCATCTTATTGAAGCAACTAAGGAAGGGATCAGCGGATGGATATTAACCGCCAAGAAGATATTACCATCAAGATTAATGATTTAGCGGTCAAGGGGTCAGAATAGCCCTTATGTGTGCTATGGCTTCCGGGTTAGATCAAAAACCCCAAGATTGAGGAGTGACTCAACCTCGGCACGTTAGTCAAATAGTACTTGGCAGCGAGTTTATGCGTAATTCAACCAATAGTATGAACTTGGGACCTCTTGGTAGTACCTAATAAATTAAAAGCAACTGTTTACCTGGAACTATCGTCTGGATCCTTTACGTGAGACAGGTAACAGGTATCTAGACATGGAGCTAAGTTATAGGAGGGACGAAGCTTATATCGGAAAAAGATATCGTGCTATCATTTATCACCAGTATTCGCAGACTAACGCTTAACCTCATAGGCAGCAGTATTTCCCTTAGATAGGACTGAAGAAAAAGTCAGTTTCGTGTCCATTCTATATCACTATACTGTAATATATTTTAAGCTACTTTGTCACTATGTCTCTTTCCCTCAACTACTATCTGGAGCGCCGTTCAAGAATACAATAAGAACAGTAAGGTATCTGTAGACTCATTAGCTCTTAACAAAAGAATATCCAAAGTTTACTCACGTAGCACTAGCACTGACCAGATCTATAGCTCTAGATCGTGTCAAGAGGGATAATGCCGTAATAAAAATTATAGCTGAGATAAATAATACTGCTATTCTGCTCTTCGAATCACTCAATGCATTACAAACCACGACATGTAATAGTACGAGAAGGGCGACAAGAGGTGTAAGTAGAAACCGTGCTATCCGATCTGTAAAAGACTGACTAAACACGTGAACGCGCGGGTCATCGGATTTCTTTCTCGTAGACCTCTGATGTTGCCACGGGTCGTTTGGTAAGCCTTATTCTCGATATGAGGAATGGATCTCTTGAACATACTTTACTGAAGAAACCGATGACCAAGGTTACGACAGTTTCTAACCAGTAGAGAACACCATCTTCGAGAGGAGCAAGGACAAGTAAATCATCTGTCATCTGAAGAAAGCTTGTTTCATCTTGCGCAATGCAACTGTTCCCTCTAAGCCAATTCTGAAGACTGGCTATATGCACATCAAGCGGTTCATCATAAGAAATGACCTTTTCAGTTCGCTCGAGAAGATCATCTGAATAATTGTCAGCATAAGGCCTCGTCATGGATCCTGAAGCCTATACCATAAGATGCCAACGCATCTTCGATTTCTGAGATAATGGCCGCGCGCTCATAAGACCCATTCATCCTCATACTACTAAGAAACACCGGGGCAGGCTCTTCACGATCAATCTTGTTAAGCCGCTTCTCCAATGTGCTTAGTCTGTCCTGTTTGGCAAGCAACAGTCTAACGCGAAGGTGCTCGAAACGACGGAAGATATGGAAGTATTTATGAGACGATTGAAGTGCCGAGAATCTGGGATAACCGTCTGGAAAGCTTTCAACTAGTCGCGAAAGTTGTCAGAAAATAAAAATCATAATTCTGCGAGTGATATATACCTCGGACTCGATTTTGAAGATTGGCAGACCTTGAGCGGCGCTGTAGACGCTGGAGGATAGATCGCCTAGGGACCGTAGGTAAAGAGCCTCCGAGCTCAATGTTATGACTGGATCTTCGCTGAGTCGTCATCTCAATGATGTTGCTGATCTTGTAGCACTACAAAGTTAAAGCAAAGGTACGTGATAATGCAATAAACTATCATTGTCAGCCTTGGGCATCAACCGACTGATATCTATGCTAGAGTCTAATATGCCTTGTTGCTGCGTACGTGTGAGAGCGGGAGTAGCCAATAGACGTCACCCTTTCAAGCCTGCTCACTCCGCCCCCGAGACACTTTCGGAGGGCTGCGCATTACCCCTCATCTGGAAAAAGCCTGGTAAGCAAGGCAAGTTCAAAAAGCAAGGCCTCTCTAGACCACTTTACCCATAAATAAATATACTTAAGTGTTGCTCGTTTCTAGACAAAGAGATTCACATTGCGATTTATTTTACAAGCTTATTCATAATACCAAAAACTCATTCGTTAGAATGAGTGCAACGAATACTAATAAAAGGTTTGCCAGCTCCATAGCGCTTTATATCTTATAGGACACAGACTAACATAGAACCATACGCAGCGAAAAAGGGCCTGTCAGAACTGAATCTGCCGGGCTACCGTGGGTAGATAAATATAACAACAATTTCGCTGCGTATGACGAAGAATCCGCTGCAGATAGCAACAAATCCGCTTTCTCGAAAGGAACCCCGGTAACTTTCAAGCGAAGCGCTTTGTCTACAAGACAGATTTTCTTTATTATAGGTTATAAAGAAGGGAAATACAGGCTTTGTAATGGAAAAGAAGTGCCATTAGGTAATACTAACTACTACTATAACGGGGCGGACTTGCAACTCTATAAACCCTTTAATGAGGGTTTAAAATTCCTATAAGTACCTAATAATAACTTAATGCCTAGTTACCTAGGCATATAGTTAGGTAAATAATAGTATATATAGGTACCTATAGGTATTTTAAAAACTCTTTATACTACCTAAAAAATATATAGGTATTAAAAAGTACCTATAGGTACTTATAGGTAATATTATACTCTTTTTATATTACTTTAAAAAGTAGTATTAATATAATATATTTATAGTAATTACTTATAGTAATTTATATAAAAAGTATATTTAAATATTTTAAAATATAATAAATTAAATATTTACTATTTATAAGAAAAGTATTATTAGTCTTTAGCTAACTATTTAATACTAGTAGTTTAAGAATTAAGTCTTTTAATCTAGCTTTTACCTTATAATAATTACTATAAGTTAGTATAATAAGTTTTACTTAGTCTAGGTCTTTTTAAAGGTATATAAAGATAGGGGTTAATAAAATTTAAGTTATAAAAAGACTAAAGCAGGCTTAATAGTATAGGTAATAGTAATTAGTTTATAAATAATAGTAAAAGTTATAAGTCTTAAGAATAAGTAGAAAATATTTATAATTAGGAAATAATAAAAAATAGTTATTAATAGGTTATTAGTAAAGTATCTATATAAATAACTTTTTCTTTATATATTATTAAAAGGTAAAAGAAGGTTAAATATTATAATATCTTTTTAAGTAATGTTAAATAGGTAAGGGCCTTTTATAGCTTTTAAAGCCATTCTAGGGAGTTCTTTATAAAAGAAAAGGGCTTAAATAAGTCTAAGTTAAAAGACTTTTAGGTTTAGTTTAAGGTTATTAAATAAAAATGTAATAAAAACCTTTCTTTAATTAAAAAAACCTTTAATATATATTATTTATATTAGTATATAAAGTAATATATATTTTATATTCTTTTAATTATAATAATACTTAGTTATATTATAAGAAGGTCTCTAGCTATATAGCTTAATATAAAGTATTTAAGATTTTAAGTAATATAAAACTAAAATTAAAAAAGACTTTTTTTAAATTACCTTTCTATTTATTATATTAATTAATAATATAATATTATATTATACTAAATATACCCCCTGTTTATACTAATAGTATACTAATGTTCTAGGCATAACAGTTACGTGCCCTATTATATAGTTAATTAGCCTTTTTTGCCAATTACGCCAACGTTACAACTTCAGGTCTTTAACTTTAGGCTCCTAAACCTATATAAAACTTAATATATTTTCCCCCTAAACCTTATAATTACCCCTTTTTTATTATAGATTTTATATTATATATTACTAATTTTCTTTAATATAAAATACACTACTATTAACTGCACCTTAATCTTATAGAGCTAATTATTATATACGTTCTTATAAAGGGCCTTAAGGAATACCTTCTGCCTTTACTATAGCTACTCTCCTTTAAGAGCCTATCTAAGAGTCTAAAGGCTCTATATCTCTTAATTAAGGAAGTCTTTACTAATCTAAGGGTTATTAAGATACTACTATATAAGCTAGAGGACCTTATAGCTAAAAAGGGCAAGCCTAATGCAGCCATTATTATCTTCTTTTCCCTAGGTTAGCCCGATCTTATTAGCTAAATTATAAAGCCTATTTTAATTACCCTGGCTAGCCCTTTAGAGACCTTGCTTAATTATAGGGATTATATTAAGGTCTTCTATTAAATAGGGCTTGCCAGGGCAAGGTCTCTGCAAGCTTCTTCTAAGCATTGTAACGGTATAGCTATAATGTTATTAGCGGTTATAATTAGAAGGTATTTGGGTTAGATAACTTACTGTTAAGCGTATTAGATAATTAAAGCGCAGTATTTTTTTAAAGTAGGTTACAGGAGGAAGATTTAGGCCAGCTAAAAAGCAAGGCTTCTAAGCTGGCCTATCTGTAGTAAGGTTTAGGCTATAAATAAGGCTACTAACTTAATAATATTAACGTAATAAAGCTTTGCTCCCTAAGAGGCAATTAATATTTAAATTATACTAGACTTTAAAGATACTTAGATATACCTTTTAAGGCTAACTTATAAACTTAAAAAAAAAAAATACTAAATATACTTTCTTTAAAGAAAGATTTATATATAGTTAAAGCTAACTTTTAAGAATAACTAGCCTATAAACTACTATAAGTATATAATTACTATATTAAATTACTATAAATACCTTTTTAAGACTAAAAAAACTAAAAAGGAAATTTTATTCTTTTATTAATATAAATATAAATAGGTCTATATAGTTAGATATATACTAAAAGGTATAAAATTAAATAAAGTTAGTCTTAGCTTATTCTTTAATACTACTTATACTTAAAGATAGAAAAATAAATTAAATATTACTTTAGTAAGTATCTTATTTTAATTTTAGTAAGGGTAAAAGAAAAAGAATAATAAGGTAAGGGGTCTCTGTAATAAATAAATCTATATACTTATATAGCTTTATTATAGCTTAATAAATACTATAAGAAAGAACCTTAACCTAAGGTTAATAATTTTAGCTGCCTTTAAGTAAAAAGAGCCTATCCTAATAAATACTAAGATAGTAGCTAATAATCTTAAGTTAAGTCTATATAGTAAATAAGCTATTAATAGCTAAGTAACTAATAGAATTAGAAAGATAAATAAAAATATAAATATAATTAATAAAGTAATTAATCTATTGCTAATTTTTAGCAGTAATCTTATAATTCCTATTAAGGTAATCTTTAAATTATTTTTAAATTAATAGCTTTAGTATCCTTACCCTTATAAGTATTATAGTTATTAAGTTCTATTAAGTTAAGATATTATATATTAGTTTTAAAGGTTATAAAATAGTCTTATCTTATACTTAGTAAGCTTAGATCTTTTTAAATTTTTATATAAGCTTAGGACTTTAAGTAAATTTAATAGTAAGGTAATAAACCTAAAAGATTATTAGTTATAATAGACTTAGTAATTACTATAAGTAATTACTATAGGGAATATATTAAAAGAAAAAATATATATACTTAAAAAATAGATAATAATAGGCAATTAATGCTAATAAGATTAGATAATTAGTCTATAACCTGTTATTTTAAAGTATTAAATTAATTATCTATTAGGTCTTTATTATTAAGGCCTTTATTTTAAGAAAGGTTACCCTTCTTATCCTTATTATTATCCTTATTATTGCCCTTTAAAATTAATACCTCTTAAGACTTAATCTTAATACAGTTTATAATTTTTTATATAATAAGGTTTAAAATATAAGCTATATATTAAATAAAATAAAGGCAAGGTAGGGGTATAGGCTATAATTTAGCTTTAATCTTATTATTTAGATCCTTAATATTAAGATATATACTATTATCTACTATAATTACTTAAAGGCAATTTAAAAGATAATAATTCTATAGGCTATATATAATATAAGAGTTTAGTATAGCCTTACCTTAGTTTTTAAATATATTAATAAATCTAAGTATAACCCTTCTAAGTTACTACTAAGTATTTAGAAAATATATAAAAATACTAAGAATAGTAAACTTATTATAGGGTATTAACTATATATTTAATATAAGAAAGACTTTAGCCTTTAGGGAAAGAGTTTAAAGGACTGCATTTTATAGAAATAAAAACTTATCTTAAATTTATTTAATAAGAGTTAGGCTACTAAGGAGTTAAAAGTATAGTAAGATAAAGGCTATAAGCTACTAGAATGCTAGATTTACTATAATATTTATAGATAAATAGCTACTAGTAATAAATTAAGTAAAGTAGTAAATAGACTTAGACTACTATTTAGCAGTACTAACCTAGTAATAGTAAGTATAGATTACTATATTTAATTACTATAAATATATTTATATTAAAATTAGAATATATTATATTAATCCCTTAAAATAACTTTATTTTAAAAGCTTTTTTCTTATAAATATTAAAGCTTAGATACCTATATATACTTAATATACTAATTCTAAATATATTAGGATATATTAAAGTAGTATAGTAAAAGCAGTATATAATCTTAGGTTTTTTATCTAATCTCTATAGATCTTAATTAAATTAGGACTAGCTTAAGGAGTCTCTTTTTCCCTAAAAGATTTTTAAAGCCTTAGACTTTAATAATTAGAGTAAATAGGAAGTACTAGAAGTAGATTTAATATAAAGTGCTTACTATTATATTATTTTCTACTATAAAAGGAAGGCATTAACTATAAAAAAGTTAAAAATAATATAAAAAGGCTTATTAAGTATAGTTAGCTTAAGGCCAGGTAAGCTTTATAAAGATATTATAGTAATAAGGAATATTTTAAAATTAGTTAAAGAATAAGAAAATTTTTTTAAAAAGGATTACTATAAAAAATTATTACCTTACTTAATAACGTTAAATAAGAAAATTTATAATTATATTATATTAATCTTAGCTATAATATATTAAAGCTATATAAAGTTAAAGTTACTTATTAGTTTAGTACTATAAACTTTAGTGTATTTTATTATATAAATACTAGATTATATTAAGTTAGTTAGATATACTAGCGCTACTTAAACTTAGTAAGAATCTAGCTATCTATAAAATAGGTCTTTTTATTCTAATTTTTTTTTTATAACTTTTTAAAAATTTAAAAATAAT
This sequence comes from Fusarium temperatum, assembly GCA_001513835.1. Taxonomy (NCBI): domain Eukaryota; kingdom Fungi; phylum Ascomycota; class Sordariomycetes; order Hypocreales; family Nectriaceae; genus Fusarium; species Fusarium temperatum. The sequence continues at coordinate 149,949 of LJGR01000004.1, read as the reverse complement.
ATTAATATATTACTTTTAAAATAGTACTTAATAATCCTAAAAGTAAAATAACTTCTAAAGTATATAATATATTAATATCTTATTAAGTCTATTGATTTATTAATAATTTTATAGATAGTATAACCTTAATTAATTTAATAGTTAAGCTTATATACTTTAAGATTTACCTTATAACGTAACTAAGAATTATAATAGTTAAATATAAAGCTATTAAGTAATATTAAAAATAAACTAAAGAGGTTAGAAAGAAAATATATAATAAGAGATAAATAAAAGCCTTAAGGTTAGATATAGTAGTAATTAAAATAGAATAGTAAGTTAAGTCCTAAGTGCTTTTTACTTTTTATATTAATATAATAAGTAAAAATCCTTTAAAATATCTATTAACTCTAATATATAACTAAACTTTTTATACTATAACTACTATTTTAATAAATTATTTAAGAAATTAGTTTAAGTATAAAGTCTAATTTATATTTCTAGTTATTAGTAATTAAAGTACTATAAGAAATAAGTAAAAGCTTTATTATTATACTATTTAAAAGTAAGTTTAATATAAATCTTTTAAAAATTTTTAACTAAATATAATTAGGCTTAAACCTATATGTAATTTATATAAAACGTATTACTTTATATTATACTAATATAAAATTAGTAAAGATAATTTATAAAAATATAAGGTCTTAGAATAGATTTTTAAAATAATAAATAATATATATATTTATTAATTACTATAAATAATTAGCTTAATTAACTCCTTACTATACTTTAATCTAAGTAAATAATAATTCCTTATACCTAGTTACTTATACTAATACTAGCTATATATTTATTAATTAGACCTTTTCTTTAAAGAGTTTTAAAGGTATTAATATAATTTAAGGTTTAGTTTTAATAAGCTTTAATAGCTTACTAGCTTTAATAAGGAATTAAAATATAAGATAATTAGTACTTTTAAAATACTATAATACTTCCTTACTTAGGCCTACTTACTATATAGTCTTATTATCCTAAAAAGATAAAGGCCTAGGAAGGTAATTCTATATAGTAAATATATACCTCTATTAGTAATAGATTTATTAAATCTTTCTAAATATAAAGGGTTTACTAGTTTAATAAGGATATTAATAAGCTTCTTATTAAGGCTACTGTCCTTAATAATAAAAGGCTTAAAATCTATTAAGGTTACTATAAGAAATTAGTATATTATAAAATATTATAATAATATTATCTTAGTATTACTTTTTAGCTAAAGGGAATTTAAATAGAAAAATATTATAATATGCCTTATTTAAACTAAAAGGCTTCTAAACTAGGGCTTAATTATCTTTAGATAATTTAAAGAATAGATTAAAAGGCTTAAGTACTTTTAGGTTTTTTAGCTTTATAATATACTAAATATATAACTTAAGTTAAGAAAAGATATTTAGTTTATAAAGTAAAGGTATAAATTCTTTAGAGCTAACTATAAGCAGATAATTACTATAAATAATTACTATAAATACTTACCTAAAGAAATCTAATTTAGATTAAATAGCCTTTAACTTACGTTAAACGTTTTAAGGGTAGTTTATAATTTTATTATATTTAACCTAGAGGGAATATAATATAGTAATTATTAGCTATTTAATATAGGCTATATAAATGTTAAGATTAGCCTAAAAGATTAGCTTAAATAACTTTTAAAAGATATTATATTTTTATATTATAATCTTTTCCTGCTTAATCTATTTATTAGTTTTTAATTAGACTGTAATTTTACTTTTATCTTAGTTAAGCTTTTTATTAATAAAGGCAAGCTAGTAATCTTTCTTTTTAGTAAGATTATTAATATCCTCTGTTAAGACCTAACTTTATATAAAGGTCTTATTATATAACTAAGGAATATATTATAATCTAGATAACTAATTAGGGCAAAATATATACTAAAATAATAAGAAAAATTAGGGCTTTTAATTAGTATGCTTACTTAAGTAAAATGTAAAGAATTAAGCAAGTTCTATATATTAAAGTTTTTTTCTATAAACTTTAAATATTTCCTATTAAGGGAATATTAGTTAGAAAGTTATATAAATTAGGTTATGTAATGATTATATAATAAGGATTACGTATATTAGATTTTACCCCTTAGTTAGATAATTTATAATATACTATAAGAAACCTTACTTTCTTATTTAAGCTTTATAAGCCTACTAAAGCCTAGCGCCTTCTAAATTAGGTAAAAACTATATCTTATTTTTCTTTAAATTTTAGCGGTTTTTATAGTAGTTATTTTATTACTATTAGGTCTACCCCTCTTTAGGAATTTTAATGCCTGCTCTTTAGAATATCTATATAAACCCTAGGACTTCCTACTTAAGGAACTCCCTTTTAGTTATGGACTTATTAGCTTCCTAATTATATAATATATATTATTAAATTTAGAAAGATTTGCTTTATTTAACAGACCTACTTTTATCTTATAAATCCTACCCTATGCCTTACTATTCGGTAGTTATAACTTTCTACTCTCTTAATACCTCCTTTTCCTTTTTTATTACTATAGTATATCCTACTACTTATAGTGAATTTATTAGCTATTTTATTCAAGCCTTAACATCCTCTTAAAAAGGATTATTATTATCCTATAGGATTTTACTAGCCTTAGTAGTTAATACTATAAATACTTTTTATTTAAAAAGATTATAATATTTGCCCTTTTTAATACTACTTTAAATTAGTATTTAAATATTAGTAAGTAAAATATACTTACTAGTCTATACTATAGTTATTAAAAGTAGTCTTTTTAAGTGCTTTTTTAGTTACTTTATCTATATTAAGATAGTCTTTATATTAGTAAAGTTTAGTCTTTAGGTAACTTTACTGCTAATTAAAGTTCTTTTTTATATTTTTATATTTATACTATTCTGGAGTAAGTATATCTATTCTAGTATAGGCTTTCTTTATATAAGGATTTATTAATAAATCCTCCTTTAGTTTTTACTTATATAGTAGCCTACTAAGCAAATACCTTAGTTTAATTAGCTTAAATAATTACTATAAATTTAAATAAGCTTCTTACTATAGCCCTTACTAGTTATTTCTTTTACTATAAAAAAGAACAGAAAATAGTAGCTTTTTTTATAATATAAAAGGATAATAAAGGCTAGGGTATAGAAATTAATAACTATATAGCTAAAAGTAATTATATTTTAAAAGTTAAAAAATTAAGGGTTTAGGGGAAATAAGTTTAGGAAAAGATTAAGATTTTTAGTATTATAGTAAAAATAAAAAATTAAATCCTAAATTTAAAGTACTAGGCTAAATTAGGTAATAATTAGTAAAATACTCTTTTCTAATTAGTTAAAACTTTATAATAAATTATAGCGCTAGGGTCTATTGCTTAAGAGACTAAATCTTAACTTTAACTAAGCTTTAACCTTTTAAACCCTTTAAATTTTAGAATTTATAAGTTTTTAGTAGATTTTAGTATTTTTTTTTATTTTAGCCTTTTTTATTAAATCCCTTATAGTAATTAATTAAGATAATTGCCTTTACTAAGCCTATACTAAAAATTTTAATACTACTTAACCTTTTAAATTTTATAATTTATAATTTTTTCCTTTTTTTTTTAAAGTTTTTATCTTTATATTTCCTAGCTTTTTCTTTTATAGTAATTTATTAAGATAATTACTTCTAATTCTTTAATTACTTAATATAGCTAGTAGTAAAAGCTCTGCCTAGTAATAAGCTTAAAAGACTACTAGTAGTAAATAGCCTTAAAAGACTACTAGTAAAGAGCCTTAAAAGACTATTACTAGTAAGTAACCCTAAAAGTCTATTGCTAGTAAAAGTATATATAATATCTAAAAAATAAAAGGAAAATTTTACCTAAAGGGTCCTATTGCTTCCTATAGTAAGTACTTTATTTATACTATTATTTCTTTATTTAATATTATTATAAATTACTAGATAAAGAAATATAAAAAGGTAGTTATTATAAGTAATTAGCCTGCTTTTTAATATACCCTATTTATCTATCTTATTTATAAACTTCTTTATAATATAACTAAAGGTTATCCTAGAATTCTAAGTTATATTATACCTAATTATATTAATACTTTAAAAGAAATATTTAAAGCTTTTTTATACTAAGTCTTTAAAAGTAATATTATTTATAGTAATTTAATATAGTAATTAGCTATACTAATTAATTTTAAATTTAAGTATTAATTTTCTTTTTATTTATACTAGCTATAAAACTATTTAAAATAAAAATATAAAAATATACTACTATATTTAGTATACTATAATAAACTTTATAAATAACTATCTCTAGCCCTAGATCTATTTAAATATTATTATTATACTTTTATTCTTTAACCTAAATATATATACTAAATAGTATATAGTAAACTAAGTAAATATAAAAAAAGTTTAAGCTAAGAAAAGGGAAAAATATATATAAGATTAAGTATATACTATAAAAAATACTAAGCTTTAGAAATAGTAATAATAAAAATTTACTAAAAATTCTAACCTAGATAATCTTATAGCTACTCTTAATAATACTTTTAATAATAATAAAGATATATAAGATCTATAGCTTAAGGAAAAAGATAGAGGTAAGGATAACTCTATCCCTATACCTAAGGATAAGGGTAAGGATAAGGAAGATAGAGGTAAGGATAACCCTATCCCTATACCTAAGGATAAGGGTAAGGATAAGGAAAATAAAGGTAAGGATAACCTTATCTCTGTGCCTAAGGATAAGGGTAAGGATAAGGAGCCTTAGGAAAAGGGTAAGGATAAGAATAAAAATAAAAAGTAAGGTAATAACTAAGCTACTATTATTTTATATTTCCCTTAAGTAATTTATTAAGGTATAAGGAGTTAAATACTTATAAAATACTTACTTATTACTAATTTAAAGTAATTATTATATTTAATTATTATAAATAACTTTAATTACTTATATTAAAAGTATTATAGATTTTTATTTAAATATTAATTTATTACTAAATCTTACTTATAAGTACCTATACCTATATAATTATATTATCTAGGTACCTGCTTATAGGTAAGTATTTAAAATAGGTATTTCTAGGTACTTACCCCTATTAAATAGGTACCTATAGATACCTATAGGCTAGGTATTTTAAAGCCTGCCTTTAATTAAGCAAACTTGTAGTTACGTTATTGCAAGATACCTTCTTAGATAATTTAGCTACATTTTGAACCTAATTAGTAGATATAAATATACGTAGGTAAATGGTTTGCGTAACCTAGTTCCCTTCCCTACCTCCCCTTTGCTCAGGATCTCGCTATATGCGTTGTTTAATAAGTATAATATAATCTCTATAACTTCTAAGATTATCGCTACCAATAGGAGGAAGAACTGGATTATGGAAGAATATCTGCTTACTAGTGATAAAAACTTTAAGAATGTTATCTACTTGATCAAAGCCTTGGCCCGTCAACTCCCGAATAACCGATAATGTCATTGGTAATTCCAGCTCCCTAAGTTCTCAGAGCGCACGGGAGGAACCTCGGGGCAGTAAGAGTTTCCGTTGGCAGCAAAGAGACTTGTTGTTTCTCAGAAAAAGCCAAATGACAGGATAGTTAGATATCCGGAATGATTGCTCAAGTTCTTGAACTTGAACCGAAAGCCATCTTTTTGAGATATTCCGTATATTCCGTCGACATCAAGTGAGGGACCTAGCATTGCCAATGAGAATGGTCGACAGAAATCTGGGTCTGGGTTCAAGTTTTCGGTGCGTTGGTAGAACCTATAAGTGGCGATGTGACTGAGGCTTCGGAAATGCTACTGTCGATGACAAGTGGCCTCCTGTATAGTGGATTGCCACTGGCCTATTGAGCAGGTTTCTCATCCATGCAGCAGAATTGAATCAGAGAAACGGCACGGTAAGTGTCCTGGATCGAGTAATATCGTCTTACTCCTCTCCTATCAAGGCTCCGATGCATGGTCGTCGTCGGGTCAGCTCTGAATCCGGCATGACCAAGGACTACCCTAGTTCCACTATACTGGTCGCCATGAAAGATACACCAAGATGCCCTCCTCTTCTTTATGCAGGTAATGAAGTGGAAATGCTTCAGAAGCAGTGTCCATTATTGCATTTGAGGCCAGAGATGCCAGAACCCTACACCGATGCCGTCCTCGCAGCCATGAAGACTTACACTGTCTTTCACTATGCTGGACATGGGAGTGCCCGATTTACAAACCCCTCTGATAGTTGCCCCCTTCTGAAGGACTGGCAGAGAAATGCGCTTACCGTTGATAGACTGCACGGGATACACATCCAAGACTCGCGCCCATTTCTTGCATACCTTTCTGCTTGTGAGACTAAAGCGAGTGATAAGGTTCAGCTCCTGGACGAGAGTCTCGACTTGATGAGTTATTTTCAATACTTTTACAGTATGAGCCACTGCCTCTTATATGCCCAAACCTTTCCCTCTTTGATCTAAGTGCATTCCCGCCACTCCACGCTATCGCATTTACTAAACAGACTTATGGCAGTAGTTCAATGCATGTCTTTCTGCGGGCGAATTGGTGAGGGGAACATCCGCATATACGTTCTTACACCGTGAATAGAAGTCATAAGCGAAGATTTTGCAAGCCACGCTTGGGGCACGGACTGGTCTAGATCGCATTGGTTGTTGTGAGACACATGCGTCAACACAAACAAGCAGGGGAGCTGTGAACGGTTTACCCCAAGAAGAACTATTTCGCGACAGATGTTTGTTCTCAGCTCTCTCCCACTATACTTGTAATTTTGAGTGCCCTCCCTATTCTACAAATCCACTACATCTAGGTCTTTCGCAAGTATGGCCTCGTCAGTCAGTATGATTGGCGTCAACGTGGAGCTTAGCCACGATTGTGAGGTATGGGAAAACGACTACATTGTCCTTCGAACCAAAGGTATGCCCTTGAGCAAGAAGCAAAAGACGAAGCTCTTAGAACTAGGACTTCACGTCAATGAGTTCGTCGGCGACGAGAAACAACAGATCTACCTTTGTGGCTTCCACAACGAGTCCTTGAATAAGGTCTAAAATCTGGTCTGGGTTGACCATGAGGGTAAGTACGTATAAGAATTTGCCCCCACGAAAAAGGTCCAGCAGAACACAAAAGGAAAAGCTTGCAATGTAGCAAGCGTGCTGCACCAGGAAGTGGAGGATATTGCTGAAGAGCTTGCATAAGAAATAGCCGATGCGGTCAATGTTGTCAAGTCAACTTGATCTTGTAACCTTTAGCTTAGTCAATGTATGCAAACTTTACTTTCGAGCGGTTACAATAGGTGTCGTCAATACGGGGATTGGGATCAAGGCTGAAACAGGACATTAGCAGACTAAGGATCAGATACGTTCATTTGAATTAGTCTTCTATTGACTGTTCTTACGGCTATAGCTTCCAATATGCATGCAAATAGTTCCACCTCTATTTAAGGTGCTAGCGAAGGCCATCAATCACCTATTCTGCTTTATTTGACTTTAGCTATTCAAAATACCTATCTTTTGTGCTTATGGAGGCTAGACGAGCGCTTCTCGAAGTGAATGACATATTCTAGCCCAGCATTCCTTATACATGACCTGCGCCTCTGTACTCCCATCCTGCGGTTTAACAGAGAACCCGTGAGTACCGCCTTTGAATTCCTGGAAGTCGACATCCTTGCCACTTTTCATAAGATGTTGCGCATAACAGAAGCCCTCCTCTTTGAGGCAATCAAGACTACCGGTGAACAGTACAGCAGGTGGAACATCCAGTTCACGGAGAAGGTCTACACTAGCAGTGACAGGAGATACAAAGATGTCGTCTTTGCAGACTCTTGGCGGTAGGTATGACTGCTCCATTGCCCGGGCCACCCAAGCAGGTAGGCTGTGCTTCCGAGCATCGATTGTAGATCGGGCGAGCCTTAGATCGTACGGCAAGCGAAGCTCGAGGCTGGGATAAAGCATGAGTTGGAGGACTTGCTTGAAGTCCGGTGGTAGAGCGTACTTAAAGACGGAACAAGGACCACTGCGAAACGATAGTAATAGAGATAGAGCTGCTGTTAAATTCCCACCGGCAGAGTTTCCTCCAATTGCCACCCGTGAAGGATCGACATATATGCCTTCAAGGGCAGCTGAGCATGTCAGGGACCAACGAAGCGCTTCATAGGCTTGCAGCAAAGCGTGAGGATAAGGGTATCGGGGCGCTTTGGCGTAATTTACTGACATAACAATTGCTCCGGTCTTTGCTTGTATTCGGTCTGAGTGATGTACGTGAACATTGTAAGCCACATACCTGATCAACTATTCGACGGTTGCTTAACCGCCATCCTTAGGATGTCCCAGGACAAAACCACCGCCTTCCAGAACCAATACCAGTGGATGTTTTGTCTGGGTTTCGTGGGTAGATCGGGGTAGCCATACGTTGCAGACAACATGCCCCGCGCCTAATCCCGAGGTGCTGATTTTGACTTCCCGATCATGACCCTCATTCGGACCGGTCAGAAATGATACAAGCTTGCGCAAAGTCCAGGTGATGCAGTTGAGGTAGATTCGAAAGAGAAAGGGCCATTCGTCACCATCCTTCACGGTTGGTATGCTAACACGGCGCTGCTCAGTGGCCATAATGTAATGAAGGTGTGAAAGAGATCCGAACTGAAGTGAGTAATTGAATGGAAAATTACGTGCAGCAAAGCTACTGAAGTCTAGTTGGGGCTGGAAGGAACTTATGTCAGTGCGCTGACACAGTCAGTAACTAACCTAGGTATGTGAGGTATATACCCGAGGAAGCGTTTATAAGATGAACAAATTGGAGATTTGAGAATATTAACTATAGGAAGGAAAAATAAATAAAAGTCTAGATAAATAATAACACCAATACAATAAGCTAATTAATTGACTCCTATTACCTCCCGGATCCTTGCACAGAGAACCAACGCAATTGGCTCCCTCATCACCGTAAAGTGATTGGCATTCTAGTCGATACTGAATTTCACTTTCTGCACTTTATCGGTCAACTCGCGAGCTAACTTGGTCTAGAGTGCACTATTGATACAAGTTGACAATAGCGCCATTAAGAACAACAAGAAGGGTCTCCAGCTATACATGAAACTATAACCATGTTTTGGCTCTCCATGATACTTATTTCAAAATGAAGGACTCCAAAGCCTTGTTAACCACCTCGGGGTAATGCAAAAATGCCCAGTGACCTGAATCAATCTCTTGGACCTCCAAGTTAGGCACCCACGGCTTCATTCGTGGAAGCATTGAGCGAGGGACAGCAATGTAGTCTTTGGCAGATGTAAGATAGAGCGTGGGACAGTGTAAATACTTAGTCTTGTCCGCAATGTCTGGTCCAGTGCATTAGTCGGTCAACTTGCGACTCAAGGACATTTCGTCTGACTATACCTTTCTCGGCCTCATAGTTAAGGTTCTGGACATTGGCCTTATACCACGCCAACGTCGGTAAGCCGCCCAGTCCATCTGCCGTTGCTTCTCTGCGTTGTCGGTGATCCTGTGACCTTGTGTCAGCTTATTCGCCGACCTTGGTTAGGTATGCTCGATTTCCCAACCTCTTCGCTCAGATATTCACCCCAAGCTGCCCTTTTATCAGCTTGAACCCAGTCTTCCAAAGCTCCAAGTGGGCCCATGTGATCCTTCCACAAAGCTGTGTTTTGTGCGTATACCAAAGACAAGAGGGATTCTTTCTGAATGTTATGCCGCTTTAGTTGGTTTGGTCGCCCGTTGTTGATAGCAGTGAGAACTCACGTGTAGATTGAGAATTGCTTCAGCATCATTATTTCTGGTAAAAAATACCTGATAACCAAAAGCAGCATACCCGAGGGCTTGCTTTGACTGCTCATTAACGAGGTCAATGTCGAACGGAGTCCCTGGCGGAGTGTACCCGACAGTGATAAAGGCAAGCTTGTCTATCCTTTCCGGGAAGTAGACCGCTAATCTCCCCAGAAGAGACGAGCCCCAATCATGGCCGACGCCGATAAAGCGAACGACTTGCTCATGATCTAGAATCTCGACAACATCCTTGGCCATATCTTTCAACAGGTAAGCATCTACGTCAGCGGGCCGAGAGGTGTGTCCTGAGCCGAGAAGATCTGGAGCAATCACGTTGTAGCCCTGGTTGTGAAAATGGTCCAGTTGATGGTGCCATTCGAGGCCCATGGAAGGCCATCCGTGTAGGAAGAGCACGAAGGCCTTGGGGGCCGACACTGGCCGCCGAATGATGTAAGAGTACTCATATCCTCTCGACACCTTGAACACGGGCATTTTGAGCCCACGGAATGGTACGGATAAATAGGAATGGGTGTTTGTTTGTCGTTGAGCGAGGCTTCTCAGAATTGTTTCCAGTAGGTTCTCCAGCGGATAGGTATAAAAAACGAGATGGAATGAACTTTTAAGCTTGTGCTACCTCAAGATGCAATTAATTAGAATTAGTAATAGCTCGCGGTTCAGTGCCAGATTTGTCAGCATGTACAAAGTAGTACTTATACATGCATGCCTATTGGGTGTCTGTTGGGCTGTGCCACATCATTACTTGAGATTGGCGTGGACTTGAGAGCACGACGAAGAAGATCTATACCGATAACGTCTACAGCTTCGCACGACAGCGCCCTGTCATAGCTGAGGCGGCCGATCGTTACTTATTTGATACCGTTCTAGGTGTAATATCGGGGTCAATCGTCCAATATCCAGCTCATTGAGGAAATACGAACAAATTCAGGATTAAAAGAAAGGGAACATAGTGAGGAAAAATAAAAGTATCTAATTACAGGTCAAAGGCCGTGCAAGGTGCTTGTCAATTTACCCCATCGCGTCCCGGATCTTCGCACAGAGAGCAGACGCAATTGGCTCCCTCATCATAGTAAAGTGGTTGGCATTCTCAATCGCCATTGTGCTGATGTTTCCAGCACCAATAAACTCATCCCAGCCATTCGGCCCAAAGTCCTCCCTGTTATTCAAGAGCCAGTTCATACCCCGAGGATCATCTGCCTGTGCCTCGGGACGGGGATCATCAGGGTTCTTGCACACTCCGTCGGCAGCCCAGATGATGGTCGTCTTGGGTGCCATGCCACGGTCGAATGGCTCAGGAACATACCTATCCAAAGCCTCGATGAAGACACAGAAGTGCTGGAAGAGCCAATCTGGCGGCGCCTGGGCTTCCTCGCCCATCTCGAAAGCACCAAAGATACCCGACTTTTCGAGGAAGTCGTACATACGCTTTGGCAGCTTACCGAGACCGACGGGGTTGGGGGAGTCAATCAGGATGAGACTCTCGACAACCTCTCCCTCTGACACAAGCTGTCGAGCGGCATCGAATGCTGATACTCCTCCTGCTGACCAACCGGCAAGATGGTAAGGGCCTGAAGGCTGGCGACGACGCACTTCGTTCAGGTAGGAGCCTGTGATGTCCTGGAGAGCACAGTTGAACTCATGCGGCTTGGTGAGGTAAGGGCTGTTGAGTCCAATGACTCTCATGTCAGGCGAGATGGACGGGAGAGTGACATAAGAAGTTGCTGAGCCAGCACCGTCGGGGAACAAGAAGAGTGTTCGGGAACAGTGCTTGGTGCCCTGCAAGATCGTAGAGGTTGAGCGAGGGATTTCAGCCACGACAGGCTTGACCTCTTCGACGACATCATCACCATGGTCGCTGGGGGATGTTGAAGCAGCGCTAGACGCAGAACTCTCTGCCTCAGAGTTTGAGCTGGAGAAGTCTTGGTCGTTGGCTCCGAGGAAGGACTTGAGGTCCTGAACTGTTGAGAACTCGTAGAACTGCGCTGCTGAAATGTCCAAGTCGAGTTCCTCTCGGAAGTTGCCCAGAATTGTCAGTGACATGAGTGAATCGACACCCAAGTCAGCCAAGAGTGTAGAGTCAGTGAGCTGAGATATGTCGACGCCGATCTCATCAGCAATGATCTCGAGAGCCTTCTGAACGAGGCCAGAACTAGACGTGACGGGTGACTCTGTTGGCTCGGGAGGGGATATTCTGCCAGCACTATGGTTGGCGGTGGACGGGGGAGTGAGAACGACATGCTTAACGGCCTCGGGAGCAGCGTGCTTAACAGCACCATGCTTGGCCTTCGCACCAGACGGCTTGGGAAGAAGCATCTCTAGTACCTTACGCGCGACCTTCTTGAAGGTAACACCGCCACAGATACCGATGATCTTACCATCACGAAGAACATGGACATCGCCACTGTAAGTCGAATCATCCGGCCCGACAGCCTGCATCTTGACGTACGTCTGATACTGTACATCACACTGATAAGGCTCAACCAAGCGAAGGGTGCGCCAGCCATGGTTGATGTAGACGTGATCATCAAGATCCAAGCTATCACTGCAGTTCATGATGAAGCCAGTGATGTGACCCAGACTGTCGCAGCAGTATGGGTTGAGCGCAAAAGTGTCCTTGCCAGAGGGCATCAAGACCTTGCCGGTTCCTTCGAGGCCTTCACTGTCGAACCAAACCTGCTCGATGCCTTGGAACGCAGATCCGTATTGAACTGAGTTGGAGAAGATCTTGTACAAGAGACCACGACGCATCATATGGGCAGAACCATCACCAGCACCTTTGATAAGCTGCGTGATACCTCGTTGTATGAGGTACGCGTGACTCTGCCAGCTTTCGCGGTGGGTGCTCGGGTTCTCGACCGCTACATCACAGACTGCGTGGAGAGTAGTCTGCTTTCCGCTTGCATTGACACTGAAGATGCGGACTGAACCGTGCATGGAAGTCCAATCTATATCGAGCGATGCCCGGAACAGCTGGGGGCCATTCTCTCCAACGATGAGAGTCTTTTCGACAGCCATGTTGTTGATGGAAGGTAGGTTCGTCTGTGTACCGAGGCCGTGGTTCTCTATGAGGTGCTTGGCGAGGGTGAATGCGATGTCGGCGAAGAGAGTCTATAAATCCCAATGTCAGTAATGGAATACAACCGAAGTACGGAAGAAAGGGGACTAACCGAAGGTGCCATAGTCAAATTGTTGACACGATGGTTTTGCGCAATGGTCAAGAGAGACGGATCGTGCATATCAGATTCAACCGTGATAGAGCTTCTCTTGTCCCCATGAACCTGCTCAATGACATTATGCACAGAATCACTGAGCCTCAGTGCCCTCGTCTGCACAACTGCACCAACTTGAGCGGTTTCAACAGGAACATCACCCTTGGTAAGACACCAGCTGTACTTGTACTGCATCCAGTAGTTCGCAAGCTGCCAACTATATTTTGGAAGCTGAAGGACATTGCGAGAAGAAGCAAAGTCACGATGATACTCATCCCAGTTGACAGAAAAGCCAGCAAGGTGCAGAGCGCAAAGGGAATCCGCGAGGGTCTTGAAGTGGTCCTCCTTGCGACGCAGAGAAGCAAGACATCGGAAGTCTTGGCCGATGATTGACTTGACCATTCGCGTGAGGATGGGGTGGGCTCCAATTTCTATGCACATGCCGTTTTGGTCCATGATGCCTTGTGCCTCAGCCATCTTGATAGCACCGAGGAAGTCGACCGTCTCACGGCAATGACGTCTGATGTATTGGGGACCAAGAGTGTCACCAGTGAGTAGCGTGCACAGAAGAGGCGAGACGATAGGAAGCTTAGGCTCGTGAAACTCGACCTGAGAAGCCAGTTCTTCGAGATCATCGATAATGGGATCGACCTGAGATGAGTGGAAGGCAAACGGAATCTCCAGCTTATGAAGCTTGTAGCCAGCCTGTGTCAACTTCGCGCAAAGAGACTCGATGTCCGTATTGGGACCGCTGAGGACAGTATCTTCGGTACCGTTGACACAAGCAATCTCAACCTTCAAGTCAGATGAGATATGCTGCCGCAGGTCATCAGCCGCAGCTTTGACAGCGACCATTCCGTGGGTATAGGCAGTGCACTTCTTATCAAGGAGTGCTGCTCTGTGTCCACAGAGGAAGATTGCATCGTTGACGCTGAGGACACCGGCAATCTGTAGAGCAGCATACTCACCCAGACTATGTCCAATAACGTACTGGGGAGTGATGCCGAGGCTGATCCAGAAACGCGCGAGTGCAATCTGGATGATACAGGTTCCGAGCTGCACAACAACAGCAGAGAGATCCTCAACAGGGGTCGTGCCGTGGATGAGTGGCAGAACCGATGGAAGACCCTGAAGAGTTGCGATATAGTCAAGTTGGTGAATGTCCGATCGGAAGGACGAAAAGCTCTTGTAATACCCATTGGCCATGGCAGTCTCCTGCGCTCCCTGTCCAGTGAACAGGAACCCGACCTTGGGTGACACTGCGGGAATGCCCTTGACCTGTCCAGCGGCGGCGGCAGCCTTGAGGAGAGACTTTCTCAAATCGTCAAGACCATTTGTGACGAACGCAACACGCCGACTGTGGTGCACACGTCGAGCAGTAGTCGTGTACGAGAGCTGAGAAAGAAGCTCACCCTCCGGAGCCCAAGAGTTGGCAATGAAAGCCTCAAGAGCCTTCAGATTCTCCTCCAAAGCCTTTGTAGACCGCGCTGACACAGCTACGACATGCTCTGTCCGAGCGTCGCCATCTTGATGTTGTCGAGCTGGATGAACTGCAGGCCCATCCTCAAGCAACAGAGAAGTGTTGCCTCCAGCAGCAGAGAAGTTATTTACCAACACTCTGCGCTTCCCACCGTCAGGCCGAGTCCAATCTACACTATCCTTCAGTGCAATGCGCACACCACGATGATCCAGGTCCTTGGGGAAACCCTGGTTGATCTTGGTCTTGATGCCGCAGTGTGGAGGAATCGTGTTCTTCTGCATCATGAGCAGCACCTTTATGATGGCAAGGACTCCAGACGCTGATTCAGCGTGTCCGACGTTCGCTTTGACTGAGCCGAGATATAAGCTCTTGTCTCGTGGGCGGCTGTGATCAAAGGCGAATGAGTTGAGGACTGAGCGCATCTCGACTGCATCGCCGGCTTGAGTTCCTGTGCCGTGCATCTCGACGTAGCTGACATCGTGAGGGTGAAGGCCAGTCTCGTTGAGGAGCTTCTTGAAGAGATACTCTTGAGCGTCTGCGAGAGGTCGGGTGATGGAAACGGACTCTGCTGAGTGGTTGGTGTGAGCTCCCAGGATGACTCCAAAGATAGGATCACTGTCTGCGATGGCATCTGGAAGGCGCTTAAGGATGAGGGTGCCGATTCCATCAGCTCGGCAGTAACCGTCTGCTCCGTCATCAAAGGCCTTGCAGTTGCCTGTACGAGAAAGGAAGTGCCCTCGATCGAGGCCTGCAAAGTTATCCGGGTTCGTCATGACGTTCGTCCCACCAGCAATCGCAGTATCACAGTCCCGATTCTTCAACGACGTAATCGCAAGATTTATAGCAGCGAGACTGGAAGAGCAAGCAGTGTCAACAGCGATACTGGGGCCCGTGAACTTGAAAAAGTAGTTGACCCTGCCAGGGATAAATGCACGGTTCGCTCCAGGAATGTAATAAGTATCAACATCCTGCGAGGAGTTGACCTCACCCCAATCGTTACTCGTAGTACCGTAATAAACGCCGACACGGTTTCGCTGGGTTGAGGGAGTTCGGTCAGGTACTACTCCAGCCATCTCGAGAGCTTCGTAGGCTGTGAGGAGGGCAAGTCGCTGTGCTGGATCGGTCTGCATGGCTTCCTTGGGCGACATGTGGAAGAACTGAGTGTCGAAGTAGCCTGCTGACTTTAACCAACAGCCATACTGGACTTGGCTGGTGTTCTTGCGCTGGCCAGTGGGGTCGTAGTGATCGCGAGCGAAGCGCTCTTCTGGGACTGGTTTGTGGACGTCGAGTCCGCGGATTAGAAGATCCCAGAATTCATCGAGGTTGTCAGCTTCGGGGAATCGTCCGCTGAAGCCGATGATCGCAATCTTGTTCTCGTCGCCGGGAGCAACGTGAGGCTGTGTACGATCTTTGGTCAGGCTCTCCAGGGTTGGTCCAATACGTGTTGTGGTTCCTCGCTTGGCCAGCCAGTCAGAAAGACTACAAACAGTGGTTTGCGCATTGATCGGTATCAAGGTAGCCTCGGTACCAGAAATGGTTTCCAGTAGAGCGTCGGTTACGAGGTCCATGCGGATTTGCTGGGAAAGAGCGCTGCTCAAAACTTCATTGAGGAGGGCTCCCAAAGACAACTGATCTAATAGAGCTCCCGAGGCGCATGAGATAATGGGGATAAGCATCTTGTTCTCAAGGAATTCAACGTCTTCGAGGATTGACTCGAGGGCATCTTCGAGGCCGGCGTCGGAGTATGCTGAAGAGTTATGGTAGGGACCATAGATGGGAGCTGGATACAACCTCTTCCCAGAGAAAGCATCGCTAGCCTTCAGTGACTCAAGAATAGATGGGGGACCGCTGATTGTTGTGAAACCAGGACCGACGGCGCTGATGTAGGGGCGTGTGCTAGATGTAAGATTCTGAGACCAGAGTAAGTTTCACTCGAATTCGAAATGCTGGAGCTCCCAAACTTACCTTGTCCTTGGAGAATTCTTGTAAAGCTTTTGACACAAGCTCTTCCTGATTCGATGACAGAATCATAGACCAACTTGAAGGTGTCGAGTACCCAAGGTTCTCGGCTCTTCTGCGAACGTGCATGCCAAGTCGGAAAGCGACAGTAGCAGCCTCGACGCCCAGTCTTAAGATATCGAAAACATCTTTGGCGCAGCTGACAGCGGCTGCTGCAATGCTGCCGGTACAAATACCGAGGAGAAGAGATGGAGATGCCGATGGATGTTGTTTATCCGAACGGGCCAAATAGCTTGCATCTCGTCAGCAAAACTTGGACTTTTGTGTTCTCATCTGACTTACTCAATATAGTATCCAATCTCATAAATGCAAACAAAAGCACTATCCAGCGCCGCATGAGGTTCACTCCTCCGAACGCCCTCCAAAAGCAAACTCAAACTCTCAGCTTCGGGAATCGATTTCCTCTCCAAAGACGAGAGCGAAATAATCTCGCGTCGCACGGCCAAAAACGCCTCGCCAAGAAAAGAAGTCAAAAGCGCGTTATCTTTCACGCGTACAAGAGCTTGCAGTTTATCAAGAACGGGAGTGCTTTGATCGCCAAAGACATACACATCTGCTGAGGACGCCATCGTGAAGAATGAATGGCAAAAGAATCGCTGTTGAAAGCAGTAACAAAATGTGTAATATTCGTTGTCTTGGCTATTTTCTTGCCAAGATGCATCTGGCTTATACTGTAGAGGTTTGAAACGTACATGATCCTTTTTGGTAATTCGTAAAGGCCTGTTTGACGGGCTAGTCAGTGTTGGGTCCGCGCTTTTGCGAAAATGTCCGTAGTGGCTTGCATAGGTGGGCCAGGGTCAGTATAGCGGCTAGTTGCGCCACGCAGGATCAGATCAGAGATGAAGCTCCGAAGAGGTCCGAATTCTTATCTGGCAGGGAGAGCTGGAACGGGCAAGGTGGCGTAGTAGGTGCCGTGAACCGAGGACGAATGGAGGCAAGTGAAGGATCAAGGAGTTGGTGGGCTAATGTCTGAAAGCCAACTGGGCATAGACATGGGTGGTGACTCGAATCTCGGCAGTTGTATAGACTTTATTAGTGTATTGATCTGATACTCTGTGATTCTATGACCAAGAGCTGGATCTAATCTAGGTACATGAAGCAGAATTCCATGACTGAGCCGGACAACAGTGTCCAAGTCCTCAACGGATTATGTAGCTGAGATTGTAACTCAACCGGTTATGTAGACTTCAACGAGTTAGATGCTTCTGCTAGATGATCATCATTTCTCTCCTGCACTAAATGAGCAAGTAGTCTAATGAGCAACAGTTATCTTGAAATTGATATCAAGCAATACTACCGAAACACTATTCTAAGAACCAACCTCAACGACCCCAGTCGCTGCCTGCACCGGGTTCCGAAGTCCCACGAACTCATTCCGCTGCTCAGTCTCCTTCATACTCGCAACCTTCGTACTCTTCTTCTCCTCCGCCTCCTTGACCTCCTTCGCCACCTTCTGACGTCTCGCCATCTCCGCCCTCGCTTCATCAACAGCTCTGTTATAAAGATGTCCTCTAGCCGTAAGCTCAACATCCTCCAGATACGGCGCAGCAGAAAGTGCCATAAACGCACGCAAAAGCCAGTCTTGGTTACTCAGCTTCAACATGTCCTTGACAAGAGTAGTTGCAGGTCCAGGCGTGCATAACAGCGCCTTGCCAACCATTTGAGATCTCTCCAGGGCTGTAGTAGCGGGCTGTGCGCGCTCTTGAGCATAGCTCGCGAGTATGGACTTGACTGCCTCACTAGACAGCTTCTCGCCAGGTTGAAGCGCCTTTCGCACTGCCATGAGCTTGTTGACCAAGACTGCGCAAGACTCTATGGCTTGGTTGGCGCCTTGTCCACCAGCCGGTGTGGTCTTACAAGCTGCATCGCCAACAATAACAGCGCGGTCGGTGTGCCATCCCTTCGCAACACCCTCTTCAACGCCAATCTTGACTGCTACTACACGGTTCTTGTAGATCTCTCCAAACTTGAGCTTTGGAGTGACTTGTGTATGAGCAACGCTTAGGCAGAGAGCCTCGGCTTCAGCTTCAGTGTATCGTGGGGCCTGAGACAGCGGGACGTTCTGGTTTAGGTTTTCAAAGACGAACCAGAACACAATACCGTCTTTACCTGTGAAGCCGATGACTGTTTGGTTCTCTCGGTAGACGGCGAAGCGTTCGCCTGGGGCGATGCCTGCGGTTGGCGCTGACATGCCGTAGACAGTGGAGCAGGCAACGCTGATGTCTGGGCATCAGTCAGTGGAAAACTGCCAAGAGACAAGTAGATTCAGAACTCACAGTCATCTGCAGTCAATGGCTCAGGCAGCTTTGAGTCGATGTGTGTGCGTACAGCACTTCGCACGCCATCGGCACCAACAACGATGTCTGCCGTAAGAGACAAGCCATCAGTTGTTTTCACAGTGACATGGTCATCACTTTCTTCAATTGAGGCAACGCGCGCTGAAGTCCTGACACATTCTGTGCGCTGAATGTGACGAACCATGATGGGCAACAGCTTGCGACGTTCAATGAACGCAACGGGATATCCGATCCTGGCATGTACCCTATTAGCCAACAGAACAGCAAATATGAACAGAATTCAATTCAATTATACTCACTTGTCGCGATATTGGCCCATCGCGTCAGAGTCATTCATCAAGTTCCCCTCGCTGTCATACGAGAACCACTTCTCAAGCGGAATAGTAGCATTCTCGATATCCTCCACGAGACCGAGCTGATCAAGGATACGCAGTCCATTTGGCTGCAGACCAATACCAGCGCCTCGATCGGACTCCAGAGTATCGCGCCCCTCGAGGAGGAAATAGCTGATGCCGAGTTTCTCAAACATCAGCGCGAGAGTGACTCCAGCGATTCCTCCTCCAGCGATGATGACCTCATAATGCTGCTTTGGTTCAGCCATGGCGATAATGAGATGGAGTAGAATATTGTTAGAATTGCAATCGCCTCGGTTTACGAGCTTTCAGAATGGATAGAGTGTCCTTTAGGGTGATGTTGTTTATTTGAGTAGGCAGTGCCTCACTAGTGTTGCTTATGCATAAGCCGGCCGAAGATATCCGAATTTTAAAAGTCGCCTCATCCACGCATGGTGAAACACGCATAGATCGGAGGACTTCGGACTTCCTAAACAGGTAGGACACTGAACCATCGCAGCTCTCTACCAATACAGTTGTATTCGAATGGCACCACTTTATAGACCTGATAAGCCTCTATGATTTCCATCTTCTCAGCTTCATCTCATCAACAGCAATTCAACATTATCTTCCTTGTCTTGACATTTACCAATTTCATCGTCCAACATGGTTTCAAACGGCATTTCTAACGGTACCAATGGTACTAACGGCACTACTACCAATGGCGTCAATGGGCATGCTGCTCCGTCACCCCTGGAGGTCTTGGTCCAAGATCTCAACAAGAACGCCACCACGTTGAACGGGTACCTCCGCGCCAACAAACTCCCCGAGCCTAGCTTCGAGCGGGATGCACCCATCATCAACTTATCTCCTGATGCTCCGGAAGAAGCGCAAGTTGCTAAGGAGAAGATTCTTGATAGTGCGTTGCAAATCTTCCAGCTTGTCTCTGGCCCTGGCGAGTATTTGCAAAATGTCATCACAGGTGTGAGTACTTCCCGATATACATCCTCTGTAACTTTGAATGACCTTGTGTAGTATCATTACATGGAAATCCTCCGATGGATGAGCCATTTCAAGATCTTCGAGCTTGTTCCCTTGGAGGGCAAGATCTCATACACAGAGCTGGCCTCCAAGGCTGGTGTAGCTGAACTACGACTCAAGACTCTCGCCCGCATGGGCATGACGAACCATCTCTTTGCCGAGCCTGAGCCCGGCTTCATCGCACACTCAGCCACCTCAGCTGCTTTGCTTACCAACACCAGATTCTCTGATCAGAGAGTCTGGATGACAAGCATCATTGCTCCAGTCATTGCATCTATGGTCACTGCGCACGAGAGATGGCCTGACAGTACAGCTCCCAACAAGGCAGCTTTCAATGCTGCGTTCAACACTGATCTTCGCATGTATGAGTACATTGCCAAGCAGCCTGATATGTACAAGCTCTTTGGTCGTGTCATGGATGCCATTGCGACTAGCCCCAAGAGTGACTTGAAGCATCTCGTTAGTGGCTTTGACTGGGCTGGGCTTGGCAAGGCCAATGTTGTCGATGTAAGTCTCCCCCGCGCCTATCACACTACATTTACTAACGTATTTCGTGAAGATTGGAGGCAACATCGGACACAGCTGCGTTAAGCTCGCCGAGGCCTTCCCCGATCTCACCTTCATCATCCAAGACATCCCCCACGTCGTCGAAGAAGGCGCCAAAGTCATCAAGGAGAACAACGAAGCCAGCATCGCCAACCGCATCCAATTCCAAGAATACGACTTCTTCCAGAAGCAACCAGTCGTCGGCGCCGACATCTATCTCTTGCGCCAGATCTTCCACAACTGGGACTTTGAGAACTCTGTCAAGATCCTCAAGAACACGGTTGAGTCTATGGGTCAGAACTCTCACGTTTTGATCATGGACTTTGTGGTGCCCGAGCCTGGCACTGTCTCGTCAGTGAATGAACGTGTTCTGCGATCTCGTGATGTGGGCATGATGCAGCTATTTAATTCGCTTGAGCGAGACCTTGAGGGCTGGAAAGCCATTTTGGAGGCGGTGGACTCGAGACTCAAGATTAATGCTGTCAATACGCCTTATGGTAGCTTCATGTCGGTGATTGACGTTGTTCTAGGGTAGGGGGTTATTAGATTTGGCGGTACAGCTTTAGTTATTTGATCAAAATTAGAAATACGATATAAATTGATCCAATTCATTCCATTACTCCTCGCTTTTTTCTGCTTATCTATGCTGCGAAATTTGCATCTGATTGTCGCGAGCATCAATCTGCACTGACAACGGGAATTCAACCGGGCCAACACGCCAGAGCTTCTGTACGTCTCAACTCGGCCAAAAAGAATCGCGCTATCCTAGTACCTGTCGTGTGCATTAGTATCTGTGCACTAAAAACCTTGAGTTTATTATCATCTGAACTTGTTTGACTCGCCAGATTGGCAGATGATTGCAGGAACTGACGCTTGGTGACAATCAGGGATTACCATGTTCAGTCGCTCGGATCGCCAAGACGAAGTATTGCCGAATCTGGACATGACACATTCCAGGGATTTACTCAAGCGAACCAATCGCGGGTCGTGCTTATGCGATTATGCGAGATGGCGAGACTCCACACCCTCGTTCTCGGGCGGGTTATCCGAGACCTGAGCGACGCAACGATCGCTGAGGATGACGCTGAAGTTCGGAAATGTCAGCAATTCCAGGCGGACATCTTCGGACCTTGGATGTGAGTACATAAACGCTGATACGTCAACACACTTTGCTTCACCCAAACAAGCTTCAGCTGTCCTACCATCCATTTCTACTGTGTACCACCTTGACTGACACCCTCCCTCTATCCCTGCTTATCTTACTGTCTTACTTACTACCATGCCATCTCCACATTTCTCCAAAGTCCTCGTCTTTGGTGCCACCGGCGAAGTTGGCTCCGCCGTCGCACTCCAAGCCCACGCTCTCGGCGCCCACGTCTCCATCGCCCTGCGCGACACAACCAAGCACAACGAGTGGATATCCCCCTCCCAAGAACACGCCGCAGACCTGCAGCGCGTCAGTGCCGACCTAACCGATCTCGACTCCGTCAAGCGGGCCGTGCATGACACAGGCGCCCAGGCAGCCTTCATCTACGCCGTGCGCTCCAAGGACACGCTGCGTGGTGCCATTACCGCCCTGCGCGACGCTGGCATCCAGTACGTCGTGTTCCTCTCGACGAGTCAGGTCAGGACCGCGGGCACGACCAAGGGTGACATTCGATCTATCAAGCCTGACCACTTCATCCCGTGGCAGCATGCGCAGGTTGAGATTGCGCTCGAGGAGCTCGAGGTGCCACATGCAGCGGTACGGGCCGGGTTCTTTGCAAGCAACCCTCTGAGAATTTACCTTGATCGATCTTCGGAGCCTAAACAAGTCAATTTGCTAGCTCCGGAAGTGCCGCACGATCCCATCGATCCTAAGGATATTGGGCGTGCGGCTGCTGCCGTGTTAGTCAACCCGCGCCTGTACGCGAGTGGCTACCAGGGACAGCCCAAGAAGGATGTTGTGTATCTAAGCGGACCGGCATTGCTCTCACAGACTGAGCAGTGGGAGATCATCAACCGAGAACTCGTCGCTGCTGGCAAGCCTGAGGTCAAGGTCAATCACATCACAGTCGAGCAGTACCTTGAGAATCTGGCCAAGCTCCATGTTCCTGATGTTGTAGCCAAGTCTCTTGCCAAGTCTATGGTGGAGACGAGGGCACTGTATGCTCCCGAGGACTATGAGAAGTCGCGGGGTAATGTTGAGCTCTTGACGGGCCGTAAGGCTACAGCGTTTGATGAGTTTGTCAAGAGAGAGATACCAAGATACTTCGATTAGGTTCAGACGGCACGACCATTGCATGTATTTCAACATAGAGATGTCATCTCTATCTCATATAGAATAGCACTTGCACTCAACTAATAGACACCTCATTTATGCTTCTATTCTGCAGTAGCCTTTCTATGGAGGAATTGTTATTTGTATATTAACCCCGAGAAACCTAACCCTGGTCTCCACCAGATGATCTGATCAACTAAATCTCGGTAGCCCAAGATCAAACCCCGCCAGGGATGAAGCCCCCTGTTCAGCATCTACCCACGGCCATTCCGGGATCATATCCATAAAAGGGCCTAGAGTTTCGGTACCAAGCACCCTCTGTAGAGCATCCGACTGGCCACTCCTATCAAGCGGCACTGCTGCCAACCCAGGCAACGACGCATCAGACGCCGGAATGGAAGATGGTGTCTGCTGCAACGGCCCATACCAGTTATCAGAGTACGCGGGTGTTGGATACTGCGAGAAAAGCCCCGGCGAAGGAGAGTACAGAACTGGATCTCGCCTCTGAACCTTGCGGCCCGCGTTGGACGACCGCCCAGGAGTAGTTTGCTGCATCTCTTTCACGTAGCGAGCTTTGGCCATGAGCCTTTTTATGGGTCTCCATAAAGCAAGGCGAGTCTCATCCTGTCTGCTCTCATCGACCTTCCATCCCTCATATACTGTCGTCACGCAGTCCCATGCCTGCTCACATTGCAGTGATTGGGGCCGAGCGCATAGCTCAGAGAGAACAAATGCCATGGCGCCCCATTGGATATGAGTCTTTGAGTACCATGTGAACTGTATGATCTCTTTGCTTGTGAGAAGCATGCCCGATACTTCTAGTATCTTGATTGAAGTTTGGAAGAGCTCATCGCGTACTTTGTTCTCTAGCTGGCCTGCGGTGTTGGGAGTGGGAGGGAATTGGTTGTTTGTGTTTCTGCCATCAACATCCTTTTCTCGTGACACTACTGAGTACTGCGTAATAAGCCAGAACCGTCCAAGGATGATTTGTGCCACGGCTGAAGATAGGAGCTGGAATGGGACGGTCGTATCGCAGATGGGTAGATATTTATCCCGCAACCGACTTTCCAATTCTTGAGCCAGAGTCTTGGGAGAATCAGAGGTGTCATCTACCCTTGGGGTAGCTCCATCGTCTGATGCTTTGTTCTGCTTGTGCCTCATGCGGCCCAGCTTCAGACCTGTCTGTATAGCCTCACACCTGACCAAAGTGAGCGTCATATCAGTCGCATGGTCCCATCTTTCAGCTGGAGGCTCTACCATCTCAGGTGACAAGTCAACATCATTGATGTGCCGTGGAGGTTTGGTATCTGTAATAAAGCCCTGCGCAATAGGCTCATTGCAGTGATACTCTGATGAGCGACTATCAATGATGCAGATCTGCCACCACAAACGGCGGCGCAGCTCAGTCTCGAAGGGCTTTAATCCGAAAATAGTGCCATCGCGATGGAGACCCATGGTCCTTGCGATATGGAATACCAGCGATGTGAGTGCCCATGCCGCACGCGAGTCGTCTTCATTTGGAAGAGCAGACAAGAAGAGCACTGCGGCTTGCAACATGGTCATACTCTGGGTGCTGAGAAGGTTGCCCTGAGCTAGAGCTTGTTCAACTGCAAACCGATATCTTTCCAAGGCAGCCTCACGAGTCTCGTCCAGAATATTGAGACATTGCTCTGGGTTGAGACTGATGACCGCTGAGTAATGAATAGTGAACAGCAAGGTCTCGGTATGTTTGTCTACTGTGCCAAGAGAAGCGATGGCATCCCAGTAGATTCTTGTCAAAGTCGGCATGTGAAATATGCGGACCAGCGGCGCGACATTCTCACTGAATGCGGCAAAGAGCGTAACAGCTTGTTGCAGTGACGGATGGTAATGGTAAAGTGGTGAAGCAATTGCGCGGTAGCCAAAGATGGCGGCATTGAGTCCCAGCTGGGGAGATGATGGTGAAGTAGCGGCGGTGGTGGCGGATGAAGAGATTGAAGGCTCGTAGCCAGCGTCCTCACTAGCAGGTTCAAAAAGAAGATCACGCAGCTCCTCGACCTAGGGATAATGTCAGTCGTGAGAAAGGATATCAAAGAACAATGGTGATACATTACCTCATTTGATAAGGTGACCCATAGCGCATTGTTAACGTAATAACTCTTTGACTCATCGACTTTGAGACGACTAAAGTCCTGCTCAAACGAATGCCCGTCACTGTCTTGCGCAGTCTGTGGGGTATCCTGATTCTCTCTGGCTGTGTAATTGTTAGATACAATCTGTACTTAATGAGTGCAAGGCTGTCTTTCACTTACCAGCAGCACCAAACTGTCCAATGATGCTCTCTAGGCGGGATAAACGCTCAGATAGTTGGGGCGCAAGGCTGCGTTTCGGCCGCTTGGGTGCTCTGCCTCGACCGGGAGGATAAATACAGTTGACTTCAGATCTGATGCAATTAGAGCATCGGGGGAATTGGCGGTCGCATTTGACTCTGCGTTGACGACAGTGGATGCAGGTCCGCACTTGGACGTGCGATTGAGCCAAACCTGGCATGGGGAGATTGCCCAAAGTAGGGTCCATCGCGCTGTGACTGACGAGAGCTGTCAAAGTGATTACCCTGGAGGACCTGGGAGTTGCGTGTCTGTCTTGTCAATCTGAATCACAGACTTCACAGACGTTGAGAGTGGCCGCGTAGAACGTCGCAGAGGACTCAAGATCGGGCGAACGAGGCAGCGGACAATTGTGCGAGACGATGCCCCGCAGATGGACTCTAGTGCTGCTATTGGTCCGGCAGTCGCATAAGTTATGCGAGGTGCGCGAGTGAGCGAGAAAGCGAAAACACTGACGAAATTGGCCATTACGAGCATCAGGAAAAAACACATGAGACTAGCGCTGAGAGAAAACATGATAAAGGCCTGTAAAGAAATCCGCAAAAGGATTCTCTCCCACAGAAACTCACTGATACAAGTCACTGATACAAGGAGTACTTTTGCCTTATCTCGCCTCCTCACACACAGTACAGTGCATGCTCTGATCTAGACGTGCATCCCATACCCATACCCCGCCAAATCACGGCGAGACAGACATACAGGCTCCACTGAATGATCTGACAGCGCAGAAAAAATGAACCAAGAAGAGTCCAACATGGGTAAGGAGGAGGAAAAACAAGCTCCATCGGGCGACGTGGTCGACTTTGAGGGCGACTCCGACACCCTCAACCCGCAGAACTGGCCCATGGGGAAAAAGGTGTGTACGACAGCCCTGTGGGCCCTGACTACGTGCTGGATCACCTTCGCCTCCGCCATCTACTCGGCCGGCACAGCAGAGATTAGCCAGGAGTTCCATGTGTCGTACGAGGTAGCCAATGCGGGCACCAGTCTGCTCATTTTCGGCTTCGCTCTGGGACCCATGCTCTGGGCGCCTCTCTGTGAGGTCTACGGCCGGAAATGGCCTGCTCTCGCTGTAAGACCCCCATTACTGCTGTTACCGTTACAGTACGGCACCCCGCTAACTTGTAGTTCCCTAGCCCTACTTCATTAGCGCTGCCTTCGCCTTCGGCACTGCGACCGCCAAGGATATCCAGACAATCCTAATAACAAGGTTCTTCGCTGGCGTCTTCGGCAGCTCCCCCATCTCCATCACAGGCGGTTCCATAGTCGACATCTGGACCCCACGCCAGCGGGGCACACCAATGGTCTGCTACGGCATCACCATCGCTGCGGCGCCGACCCTGGGGCCTATCATCGGCGGCGCCTTTATCGCGAGCGGCTGCGGCTGGCGCTGGACTGAGTACCTGACCGGCATCGTCATGATGGTCCAGTTCGTCCTAGACGCCTTCTGGCTAGACGAGAGCCATGCTGACGTGCTTCTCACCCGGAAAGCAAGCCGCCTCCGTCGGTCTACGGGGAATTTCAGTCTCCACGCTAAGGTATGTGAGATCTTCCATCCCATCCCTCCCGGGGCCAAGCACGCACCATACAGTAATCTTGCCGCTTATGGTGCGGGTGCGCTGCCTCTTCCGTGGCTGATATCTTGGCTGAAACAATACAAAAAACACAGTGGGAGGAGACTAGCCCAACGTTCAAGAGTCTACTGAGTACCTACCTTGTCCGACCGTTTCAGATGCTTCTGGATCCAATCTGCCTCCTGCTTACGATCTATACCTCTTTCGTCTATGGTAAGCGCTACAAATATCCCCAGCCAAAATTCAACGTTACCTGCTGTAGTATTATTATTACCTTCCCAAACACTGCTGACTCATGGGGACTTTTTTCTAGCCATCCTTTACGCGAGCTTGGAGAGTTTTGCCCTCGAATACGGCCGGTTCCGAGGATGGGGCCCTGTAGTGAGCCAGCTTCCCTTTCTGTCGCTCTTAATTGGGTGTCTGTTTGCCGCGGCGGCCAACATCTTCAACAACATCTATTACGGAAAGAAGCTCGTCGCCAACCACTTCAAGCCTGTTCCTGAAGCGAGACTTCCACCAATGATGGTGGGCGGCTTCGCCTTCTCTGCAGGTCTTTTCCTTTTTGGCTGTAAGTCGCCATATTTTCATTCTCGCTAGCGGAACCGCCCCGAACCTACATAGAATTGTGGAGATCTCTTGCATAGACGACTGACCCGTTATTCTCATCCTTCAGGGACCTCGGTCGAGCACGTCTCTAGCCCATGGCCGTCCATCATTGGCGTCTTCCTCACAGGGGTTGGCTTCACCACCATCTTCCAGTCGTCCCTCCAGTATCTCGTCGATACTTTCACCCGCTACAGTGCTAGCGCTATTGCGGCTAACACTTTTGTCCGATCCATGGCTGCAGGTGCTTTCCCTCTCTTTGTCTGGCCCATGTATGAAAAGATCGGCATCGATTGGGGGAGCACTATCTTTGCCTGCATTAGCGTGCTTCTGCTGCCAGCTCCATTCCTCTTTTTCAAATGGGGTTATCGGATCAGGGCCCGTGGTGAATTCAGCAAGCTCTCGACCTATTAAGGCTGTTTAGGTTAGACAAGTAGCCCTGTCATGGCTGTTTTGATCAACATGCATATTCCAATCGCGGAACCGAGGACATGGTGAGCTGATATCTCTGGCGTTGTCTATTTCGTCATTTATGAGACGCCAACATGCATGAAATGGTCATGGATACGGGTTCAACAGGCGTCACCAATATTCAACGCCACTCACTACCTGAGACCTCAGTTCTTTCAGTACCCTTCTTTAGAGATAAACAACATCACCAGATTGAGTTAGAATAGATCCCTAGTAAATACCACTTAATAATACTCCCTCTACCCATCGGCAAACCTTCTCTCCAACGTGATGCTACCGTACCATGACGCTGACTCGCTGCCAAACACGTGCTCCCCGACGATAACATATCGCATTACGTGTTCTGATCCTGAATACGATATACCCTGTTTATCGTACTTTCAACCGCACTGACCAACCTGCCATCTCAAGCCTAGCCGAAACCTTATACGCCCAGATTGGTTGCATCCAGTATAAGCAGAAGCTGAAGCTGCATATTCGCGGCGTGTCAGCAATCAAACCGAACGCTCAGCAAGAAAAACCACTCAGCAACTGCGGCATGGATGCTGACTAGTGGCGCAGTGGTGAGATACGCAAGGCGACGGCAACTCGGCAGTGGAAAGGATGACCCCCCAGCTCTGTTACGCTGCCTGGGCGGATGTAATCTGATTATAAGACTCTCAAGCCTTAGTTGGGGCCAATGTCCCGATTCATCTGATCTGCTGCCTCGGTACAGTATCGAGTCAGCCAAACTGCACTGGCTCCCCAATCCCAACGCCTTGGCAAAATACCTTGACTCTCACCAAGGACATACACACCCGTATCTCTACTGCCCAGTCACTAGGTCAACCCTGTCTACTCATCCCCCAGACCAAAAAAAACACCATGCCTCCATATAACTTCCCCTCTGTGCGAGCTTCATGTGATCGCTGTCGATTCCACAAGCTCAAATGCATCGTCAATGCAGAAGACAAATCCGTCCAGCAAAAGTGCGCCCGCTGTATCAGGGCAAAGGTTGAGTGCGTGTATAGCCAACGAGCCCGCCCAAAGCGCCAGAAGAACCTCGAGTCAGAGGGCAGCTCTGGTGAAGGCGAAATGGGGCCTATGACTCCACCAACTGGTTCTGGCGAAGAAGTGAGCTTTGACTCATCTTATACAGCTTCACCAGATATTTGGGCCATGCTCAACACTCCGGACTTTGGAGTCGGACTGGATGAGTCGACTTTGACATTTGGCAGCTTCGCACAGACACCGTCAGGCGTAGCATCTGCGAGCGCCAGTGGGCTGCATGTTGGTTCCATGCTCGACGTAGTACCGAACCAGATTCTTGGTAACGGACTTATCACGGAGCCCACTACACCCAAATTCGAGCAAAACACCGCCTTAGACACGTCTGCGAGAATCACGCCCTTCATGCACGATTGCATGCAGTCCCAGACCAACGGGACCATCGACATCGATGGGGCCTCGCCAATCACTCGATTATCAAATCTCATGGCCGATATTTACCGGACATTGGCTATCCTCACGGGCACTTCACATGCCAACAAATATCCCAGCTACAATTTTTGCGAATATCCTATTGGTACCGTCTTGCATCTTGCTCGGACTCTGGTAGAAATCATTCCTCAAGTCACAAGCTCATTTCACACCGCCTCAGCATTTACCCAAGACATAACTGGAGTATCAAGACGCGACTCGATATCCTCAGTTTCTCCATACAGCAGCTACAGCTACTATGCAGATCTCCAATCCATCACACCCCCATCATCTACAGCATCCCACAGCCTCAAAGACTCCATGGACGCACCCACAAAAATGCTCGCAATGAGCTGCTACTCCTCCCTGCGCCGCCTATACTGCCTAGTTCTGACTCATTTTGAAACCTACCTGAGGATGACACTCCCCGCCTTCACCAGCGAACTTCTGTCGCACAATGCAGCGGGGGTCAAGACGCTGCAGCTCGGTGAGCTGCCTCTTACGGACGAGGTGTGCAGCAGGATTGGCACGGCGGTCAAGTTGATGCTGGATGCTCTCCGCTCCGCGGAGGATATGCTCGGCCTTTCTGATTATGCGAGCACTACGCGAAGATGCCGGAAAGCGGATCCATGCGGATGTCCGTTCTCGGCAGGGTCGACGGAGAGGGGTCAGGATGTAACGCCGTTGGCGTATGAGGAGCTTTCAGAGGTATTTAAAGACAGTGCTATGATGGGGTATCAAGGTACGCACATGGATAATTTAGCGAGTAAAGTCGAGTCTGTTAAGACAATGTTGAAGGATAGAATAGACCTCCGTATCTGAGTTCTTTAGACTTCATATACATAGATCATTTTGTTATTTTTAACCTATGTCCTTACTCTTTGTATATTCTAAGTATCTGGTAGTAACTCAATAAAGAAGTGTAAAGCTAAGTATACGAGGGCCCAGAACGCCCAAAGGCCCTCAATCTTATACACATTACATCTTGGAGACGAATAAGTACTTGCCTCGGAGCTCGACGATCTGTCTTCACAAGAGCCGTAACATAAACGAAGTACTTGTTATTACTGTTTCGCATATAACCCTCATCGCCAACCCTTCTATTTACTATTTGCCACCACCATTATAGGCGACACGCTGAGGACTATCAAAAGCGTATTAACACCACTGGTATCAGCAGCACTAATTATGCTCTTTGTCACGGCGGTAGATCCCCGAAGTCCTTCCTTCGCCATGAAATACGCTGCGAGGCCAGCAACATGCGGCGCAGCCATACTTGTGCCTGACTTGTAGACGCTGCCAGAGTCGCTCAGATGCCCAGCACTAAGTATATCGCTACCAGGCGCAAATACATCTACCACCTTGCCATAATTTGACCACAATGTGCGATGACTAGCAGAATCAATAGCGCCGACAGTAATGGCCGATGGAGCGGAAGCAGGTGAGCAGTTGGCGGCATCACTCCCATCATTGCCAGCTGCCACCACGATAGTGATCCCGAGATCAGTGGCAGCCTTGACAGCATCATTGCCGATCTTGGTATAGGGGCCGCCTAGGGATGCGTTGATTATGCTCTTCTTGGTGATGCCGCGGGACCTGGTGTGATTGACAGCCCACTGGAGGCTCTGAAGAATATTAGACATGGTGCCAACACCGTCCTTATCGATGACCTTGACAGCATACATGGTGCAACCTTTAGCTACACCGTAGGTTTTGCCACCCACAATGCCAGCAACGTGTGTCCCGTGGCCATACTCGTCTGTATTGGGGGAGCCGGCAACGAAGTTGGCTCCCCACACAGCGTGACCCCCAAACTCTTTGTGTGTGGTTCGGATGCCTGAGTCGAGAATATAAACAGTTGAGCCAGAGCCAGCCGTCGCATCGTAATTGTAGCGAGCGTCTACACCCTTCTCAGAATAGAGCTGTGAGATACGAGCAAGACCCCAAGGAGCAGATGACTGGCTAGTTAATCCGCGTTTCGTGATCGGGCTGGAGCTGGGCGCTGCAACAGCAGAGACGTTCACAATGGTATCCTGCTCTATGTAGTCTACCTAGATTCTTATATTGACACCTAGCTCACATGGGTCTAAGGTCAGAACGACTTACCAGATCAGAGTCAATGACTTCCTGGAGGTCAGAGTAGGGAATCTCAGCGACATAGCCTTTGAATCCATCAAGGTCGATATTTTCCACAATACCCTCCTTTCCCTTACTTTTAGCCTTCTTATGAATGGCCTCTTCATGCTTCTTCTTGCTACTAGAGGAAGCCTTTGATTTGTATTTGATGATGTAATTATTTTGAGCGACAAGTTCGGGTTCGACATTGGTGTTCTGCACTTTTACCTGGGCAAGGGTGAACCCAGCAAGTTCGGCAAGAAGGGACAAAGAGATAACAGGCTTCATGATTATAGTTGTTAAAGAGGTTGAGGAAGAAGTAGAGGAGTAAGGGTCTATGCTGCGTTGTGTGTTGTGGCGCTTCTGATCCTCAAAAGGGCATTGCAGCGATCCTTTTATAGTATCTACGTCCCCTACTCAATTAGAATACTTCCCTATTATAGCTAACTGCTAAATCTACAGAGGCCAGGCACAGCAGCCTTGGTAATCTAGATTGTGAGAATAGCAGTGTCTTACCGAAAACAGCATTTAGGTTTGCGCCCCAATACCTTCACCTAGATCTACGGCCAACGGCTTTTCCGGACCTTTGGCATGCTGTGAGGCTAGACATGTCTCTAAGCCATGATCTACAACCTTTAAAACTAAACCGGATTTCTGGTACTGTTAGTGGCTGATAAACAAGGTCTGAATTCCAGCTGTCTGGGGTGCTGGCTTATCAAAGCCAACACCATTGGCCATGAAATGTAGATCACCAAGTCCAGTTCCTGATTTTGATCTTCAGCCCTAAATCCAGGCCCAGGAGCTAGGGGCGAGATTCCTACTCAAGAAGTCCAATCAGAATCAGGGACCGTTCCATCGTGTTGCTATGAGGATCATGTTGATTCTCACGGTATTGTAACTATGTAGAGGAGAAGCGGATATTGTAATTCTGTGTGAAAGCTCTTCTATAGTAAGGACCCTGGCATCAGTATTTGCGTCAATAACCTAACTGTTATATGAGGCTATGCACACTTCGCTGTGAGTCAACCCCAGTCTTGGTCTAAACCACCGTCTTCCCTTCATGGCTGCGCCTTTTCTCCGCCCACTCTCGATTGATCCCCTTGTAATCTTGTATTGTATATCCTGAGAATACCTCCTGTGTTACACTCTGCTTTCTGCGACTGCAGACACCAAGATCTCTAAGTAACATATCTGCGTACGGGACAGTATCATACACAAACTCAGGATACCACGCTGAGAATCCACAAGGGTAGCGCAATCTGCCGTAGCAGCTTGATATTGCTGTCTCCTTGTAGACTCTGTCCTTGTCGATGTCGATCATGTTGTTGAGATAGGCGTATGCCCAGAGAGCTTGCGTTTCTGCAATGATGATATTGGCCGTACTGTGGACCATCTTGATGAAGACAATGGAATTGTCAGATCGCGATGTTGGACCCGGCGGTGCCATGCCGCGATATAAGCGATATGGTGAGACCTTTTGCTTGTAAGGTATGACATTCTTGGGTGGGTGAGTGAGGTATGGGAACTTTTGAAGGATTTCACTTTCGGCTTGTTTGTCAAGATGGGTCCAGAAGGCTTGCTCCTCACTGCTCATGCTCTCAGTTGGAATGCCAAGGCTCGCTTCGATTCCGTCAGGTTTGTATTGGATGTTTGGGGAGAGCTTCCAGCCGGTAATAGCTATGAGAGCATCTGTTTGGGAACTTGTACCGTCGGCAAAGTTGATCGTACCGTTTTTAGAGAGCTGCGAGATATCTTTCTTGATGATTGTGACCTGTCCCGAGGTTACATAGTCGTGAATGTTGCCAGGGTAGTTAAGGACGCCAACTCGAGCAGACCAGAATAAACTACGTGCATCAAAGTCAGTACGTGTATCGAAACAACTCTGACGAGATAAACACAAACCTCTCATAAGGCTCTAGGTGAGAAATAGCTTCATTCTTCCTGTACCCGTTAAAGTTGACGGTATCCATCCGGATCTTCTCCCAAAGACGATGCACCATTGTCCGACCAAGCCATGTCCCGTGTAAGAAGCGACGGACCCACGAGTAACCGTCGTACTCCCCCCAAACGCAAGGACTGAACCATGTAAAGAATCTCATAGTTGCGACATGTTCCAGCTGCAGGGTGAAAGGACCCATCTTAACCCAGGGCGGTGACATCCAAACACCACCGCCACCAGACTCGCGAATGACCCAAGTCACCTTCTTACCACGAGAAGCCATGAGCTGTACAGCATCGTAGCCCGTCTTTGACGCTCCAACAATGGTGACGGACTTGACGTTAGGATCTGAGGCTACCTCGTGTGCCTCAAACTTGAGTTGGCCGTGGTTGAGGACGGGCTTGCCGAAGGACTCACGACCTGGATATGACACAGGATTCGGGGTTGATGCAAGGCCAGTGCACATGATGAGTTTCTCGCAGCGATATGAAACTGGGACGGGCTTTGCGGCTGCGTCCTCGCCGAGGAGCCCCCAGCCGCCTTTGTCTAGCTTTTCGATGGTGCGGATGTTGACATTGAAGCGAATACGACGAAAGATGTCGAACTTGACTGCAAAGTCGGTCATGTACCTGTAGAGAACAAGACCGGGGATATGCTCCCCTGCCTTGACGCCATAGCTATCATCAAGAGGGAAGTCGGTGAACTCGTAGGTGCCTCGTAGATTGTTGGTCTTTAGGCCATCGTAGCAATTCTCTTCAGCCCAAACTCCACCCAGACCGGATCTCTGTTGGTGAAGTATTAGCTGCGTTCCCGTGACATCATCCCAAGCACTTAGAGTATACCTTTTCGAGAAGCAGGATATCGGCTTCAGGATCTAATTCCAAGTACGTCTTTGCTGCAGCAAGTCCGCCGACGCCTATTTGTAGTTAGATGCACGGCCTTGTATCTAGTCGGAATCGTCTCCTGTGGCATACTCACCAGTTCCGATGATGATGACGGATGCTCTGTGTGACTTCATCCTGATGTTATTATCCCAGATGCATTTACTGCGAACTTATTGTCGGTTCTGCCAGAACATAGCGTGAATAGTTCTATTGATTATAGATGACTTATATAATGAACTTTTGAGTGTCACCTGAACCACTTTGTCCCTACAGAACTGCAGCAACTCACCCCGCGATGGACCCTTACCCCAGATAATGAAACGTGGGGATATAGATAAGGTGGAGCATTTTCGGTTATCGTGCCTGAGCATTGCGTACCCATTCTCGTTGATTGTAGTCTTCGTATTTATCCTGAATACTTTGCGATGTTCTAAGTTAGCCGGGAAATGGTGGGAGAGCTAAAGTGGGGTGATCCCACGCGGGACACTTGAGAGTGGTACGCGCTTCTAAAGTGGTACAGTACCTACGCAGTAAAGTGGTACGTGATAAGTGGGTATTGTAGATAGGCTCGGACAGAGAGTGGCACACTATCCCTATTAGCATGGTACAACGCCGAAACTACATATTTATTATCAATTTACCATTCTATCTATGAGTTAGGCAACACGACTCTAGGACTTTGCACTTACGCAAACTTACTTAGACTGAAGACTGAGGAAAGGGACCGGTTATATTTTTGACTGAGTCTGAACCTTCTGTTAACCTTTGTATTTGAGTAGTCAGCTTATAGTGATTCCATGTCCACAATGCCCTCAAGGACCTTCATTGCTTCAAAGGCAGCAGTCCATCGAACTGTCTTGAGATACTTTGCCACTTCAATAGCCAAGCCATGCGGGCAACATCTATGCAGGTCTCTGCCAATAGTCGTTGGAGTACAAGAGGCCATGTTGGAGATGGTCTGATGCATAAGAGCCTTTGACTGTGTCTGCAAGATATCCTCTCCACCGACGCTATGATGACAGGCTCGACGGTTATCTTTCTGCCCCTGCGAGAAATGCACAAACGCCCAAGTCGTCAAGACACCGATATAGAGACACCACGGATAGTGAAACATGCCGTTAGCCTTCCAATTCCGCAGGTTCAATAGGCCTTCGCGTATCATCTGTGCAGCATGCCACGCGGCATGACCAGCCGAGTCAGGAGATAGTCGCACCCACTCCATCACCGCCTTTGTACTTTCTTCGCGCTCTGCGCTTGTCACGACGTGCCCAAAGATTGCCTCAGCGCCTGCTGCAATCTGGAGATGACGGATATCCGCATCGACGACAATATGAGCGGTGTGATACAGTGCAAGAAATGCCACGTTTTCCTGACGAAACTCGTGTAGGGACGAGTCCTGATCGATGGTTTGCCTTGTTCCCATAGCGCAAGCATCGTACTTCGTCTTCCATAGCTCCAGTGCAGCCGTCATGCGACGGCGCGAATCGTTGTCCCCTTGTGCGGCGTTTCCAAGATAGATGGACTGGTTGTGAAAATGAACCATGTCGTTGCACATTGACATCAAACCATGCAAGATAAAGCTCAGAGATAAGCTATCCAAGGTCTCGCACCATATGTTTCCCCCGTCCTCGATAAAGTCCTTTACGATACTGTTAATCATCGGAGGATAACCTTCAGAGGAAATGTTTGCTTTCCATGCATCTTCACCCTTGGCTTCCCAAAGCTGTTTTGAGCATGGGAGATTGACTTGGATTGATTGGGTAGACATGCTTGGCATGAACGAGTAATAACTGACATTCTGCGTATCCCACATAAAGATAAATAATATTAAGCTAGAACAAATGTAAGTAGCGTGCTGCAATATCCCGAGGAATCGAGATCTTACCGCTTGTACTGCTCGTGGTATGCAAATGCTTTCCAGTCCTTCTCGTGATCTATACTCAAGTCGGGAACCATTATTCTGGCCCGAACATGGTAACGGGACAGTCTTCTTATAGCCTAGTTGTTACGTCAGTAGGAACGACCCCTCAACATCAAAGGCCAGACTTACGTTGAAAAGGAACGTATGAATTATAATTGCATTTTCGCGCTGATATGCTCC
This sequence comes from Fusarium temperatum, assembly GCA_001513835.1. Taxonomy (NCBI): domain Eukaryota; kingdom Fungi; phylum Ascomycota; class Sordariomycetes; order Hypocreales; family Nectriaceae; genus Fusarium; species Fusarium temperatum. The sequence continues at coordinate 113,459 of LJGR01000004.1, read as the reverse complement.
AGCTCTATACATCCCGTAACATTCTAGAACCATAAAGGCCTGAAGAATGGAAAGATCAGGCACCTTGATACCACTGAGCCCACTCATGATATATGGCGTCATGGCGTCATAAAGGCAGACTGAAAGCTGATGGTCTTCTTTCTCCTTGTAGGTGGCCCCAAGGACAATCATAGACAACAGGAACAAAGGCTCCGCGTCGGGAACCTCTAATGTTGGTGTATGGATCATAGGGTAGCAAGAGTTGAAGTTGGCAAAGAATAAATCTACGTACTCTTGCATCCGAGTGAGTGAGAGGTCTGCTGTAGTCTCATCGATCGATGTGCCGTCTGGGTAAACTGGCCTCATATCGTTGATGAGTCCGAGAATCTCCCCTCTCTTTGTTTCCGTCAGATGGAGGTTATTCAGCCCCAGGCGCCCCAGGGAGCATAGACTATCGACTTCTGCGGAATTACTGCTTGTATCGATTACTTCTCCACTGCAAGCCCCTGTTGACTGGAGGCTAGTTATCTCTTCATCGGGATCTGGAGACTGGCCTGCTGTCGTGGTCCTGATTGTTGGCGAATGAAGTGCTAGTGCGTCTTGGATTGGAAGGCCCTCCTGATCAAAGTCACGAGATTTCGGAGGCAAGACAGGCAAGTCAGCTTGGCCTGGCACTAGACTTAGATACCCGAGGGTTTCTGGAGAGTGAGGATCACCCGTGACATTGAAATGCATAAAGTCAAAGGTAGAGTCGTGATACATGTCTCCAAGCTCCAGAAAGTCGAAGCCATCTGTATTCAAAATGTCTTCGTGAGGTTCAGTAGAGGTGCCCTTACCGAACGAGGGAGATCGTTCTGTCGTTTGCTGAGGGTTACCAATCGTAGATTCATAGCTCCCTGGCACACCCAAGTGTTCAGGAATAACTGAAGACATCATATCAGCGTCCGGCTGACCCACTGCCACCGTTCTCGACTGAGCCCTTGATGATACCAGTTGCTGGGCACTCGGTGAGCTAGAAGCCCTTATAATTCGACCCCGATGATGTCGTTTAGTCCTGAGTATACCAAGCCCCAACCCGCCAGCTAGCCGGTCTTTACTTGCGTGGCGAGCCTTGTGTCTCTCTAAGAGAAGAAGATTAGCCACTATTCATATTTCAGCCATCAAGACATAGTAGACATACCGAGGAGATCGCGTCGCTTGAAGGATGCAGCGCATCGCGGACATTCGAACTCGACAGCTGAATGGTTCAGAGCGTGCCGCGCGAGATGGGACGGCCGACTGAATGACTTTCCGCACCCTGGCTTGGGGCATTGATGTCGCTTTGCTACACGCCGAGGTTCCCTGGGTCTCGAGTAACTGTCATCCATCTCTTCATTACGAGCTTCTCTCTACAGGCTAATTGAGGAGCGATATGGAAATGATGATGTGTCGGATAAATGTAGTAGCGGAGGGGAGTGCGTTACCCGCTTAGCCCAGCCGCTAACCCTTTAGCCGATGTTGGGCACACTGATACAGATAAAGAGGGTCGCCACAAACAGCCCAGCCTGGGTGACCACCAGCCAATATGGTCAAGCTGGTTTTGTCAATATGATGGATACATACAGTCCATTTCCATGTCTATAGATGTCGATATTCCCTTGCCTGATCAGACAGTATTCCCATCATCAACTGGCCAGCAAGCTCCAGTTACAAACGATGCTTGATCACTCAACAGGAAAACAATGACACCAGCGACTTCATCCGGATGCGCGGCCCGAGCAATGGGGTTTTGCTTTGCTGTCAATGCTTCCCCATTTGCACCCCTTGGCAAAGTACTCTGGGTCATTGGGGTATCGATAAACCCCGGCGCAACGGTATTGACACGAATATTCTTTGATCCAACCTCGGCAGCCACCGAAGCACAGAGGCCTACTACGGCATGCTTAGAAGCTGCATATACTGGAGCTGAAGGAAGAGCTCTGATACCAGCTGCCGACGCAACAGTGACCTATATATGCAGTGATTAGCAATGCTCCAGAAACAAACACTGAGTATCCTACAATGCTGCCCCCCCTGTCACCGATAGCAGCTATCTGGGCTTTTAAGCAATTGAACACCCCCTTTGCGTTCACATTCATCATAAGGTCCCAATCCTGGATTGTCGAGTCGAATATAGGCTTTGGCTTAAAGATACCAGCAATGTTGGCAGCACCGTCTAATCGTCATGAAGTTCACGTCCTTTCGTCGACCTATACTTAGCCTTCAACTATACAAGACGGAGTGGCAGGCCATATCCAAATTGATCGTTTTTTAAAAGCCTATCCTGCGTCATGTTGTCCATGATAGTGGCATCTATCAATCGATGCTCTCCTGGTTGCCTTTCTTCAGTAGCCAGGAGTATTAAACCACTGGTGGACTTGGAGTGTCCCCACTGCACCGGCTCTATAAAGAGATAGTGACTCGCTTTCTGTAGTCTCCGACGTATGACGCAGTCCACCTGAACTTCGAAGTCAGGGACTGACGGGAAGGTATGCATCATGGAGAGCTTCGCGCCGACGGCAAAAGAGTCGTTATTGTCATCACCGACAGTTTTCATCCGGAGCAAGTATCCAGCAACGACCATTGCACCGTCAGAGATTTGCGGATGTGCCGCGTTTATACCTGCTCCCATCATCGAATATTGTCGCTGGGCGCACATACGAGGCACCCAGCTCGCATTGGTGCCATTGTCTCGCCCAGTACTGGTCAATAGGATATTTGCCCCTAGAGCGCCGGTTCCCACCATCTTCTCCATAAGCTGGACAGGGTCGATTTTGTAATCTACTGCGGGAGGCTTATCCGATGCCATGGAGAACAGGCTGTAGTACTCATCCAACTCCAGAGTGGCTTCTCGCCCACGAATCTTGTCAAGAAGCACTGCCAAGGGACGCTTACAGGCATTCGCGTCGAGGATGGTACCGTGACTAGAACATCTGACTATTGCCCTTTGATATATAGATTCCTCTGTTGGGTCTGCTATCGTCGCTGACATGGCCACCAAGGTTCTCTTGTCCGTATTTCCGACCTCCATAGAGAGGTGGGGGAGGGCGTTTATGTAGCTGTTGCCGAATGGCGAACTGCATAAAATGCCCACAAGGTGTGAAGAGTCGATCAGGGGGGCCGATTCTTGACCTGTCCAAAAGGTACATCTCTTACTCATAATAGCTTCCTGCAAAGTCCAGCAGCGTTTTCTCCACTCGCAACTTTCCCATATCTGCTTGACCTGCTGAACCAGCTGTGGGCTGTATAGTCGGACCTTGGGACCGTCGGCTTTCAGCTGTGCAAGTTCGAGTGGAAATGCCATGCCAGGAAGGATTAGAGTATACTTGGCGTTAGAGTAATAGTCCTTCATCTTTGGCACCTCAGTTTCTTTGTCCTCATAGCTGTCTTGATCTATACACCATCGATCGACCCAGTAATAGCGGTGCTTCAGTACACCATAGGTTTTGGCGATGACTTTTTCCAGGTCTTGAGAGTCGTAAGACTTCCAAGGGTATGAGAGGGCTATGTAGCTCTCTACAGGCTCATCCACGGATCTAGTCACTATCTTGTCTTTTAGGTTGACTTCATTGCTCAACAGGGCGTCGTAAAATCTTCTAGGGGTGATCTTGACCTTGGATATACCCGCCTCTTTGTCTGCTTCTGCCAGTCCCCCAGGTAGCAGACAATCGCAAGACCCTCGATGGACCTTGCCCCTCGGGGCCACAGCATAATATGGCACAGCTCTCGAGACAAGCCCTTGCAACCGATTCAACGTTAGAAACTGGCTACCGTCGCAAAGTCTATCAAGCGGCAGAAATGGCAGCACGGGTGCCGCCATCTGCAGTTTGTTGGTGTCGCTCATTTCGGCCTCTAGACTTCTCAAGAGCTCATCCTGAAACTCTGACCTCGTTTTTCCTAGCGCCTCGCCCATCTCCGAGTGTACACCAAGGAACTCTACACGCTCTAGTGCAATAGCAATGATGCTGAACACTCTAGCAAGCGTGATAAAGCTGTCGTAGTTCCACGCTGGAGGCACCTGCACAGGGGCCCTGTTCGTGTTCTCTTCCAGCACCACTTGCGTTACCCGGCCTTGAGGTGTCGTCTTGATCAGCAGCCCCAAGCTCAGCATAAATGAGGTACCAACGCCATTGCTGTCAAGACACACGCATGGATCGACGGAGGTTAGGTCCGCCCTCGTCCTATTTTTGCCAGGAATGTTCCGCGATTCCCAAGAACCCTTATTCGCTTCTACATTCGTAGGTTCATCAGAGTCATCATCAGATTCTTCATCTGTGACGGTAATGCGCAGTCGGCAGCCGCGTGGCTTGGAAGCCCACAATGAATCCGTATGCATCGTGTGAGCAATCTCCTTGTCTGTCAAGACGCCGCATATACGCGGCGATGACATTAGTCCCTTGATATCGGAATGAGGACCGGGAGACTCTGGACCGCTCCTAGGAAGCAAGAGATTGCAGTAATTAGCATCGTCGATTTCGCCGTTCCTTTGAACACAAACTCGCATATTGCGGTCAAATGGATCGTAGTCCGACATTATCAGTTGTTTTCTCTTAATCTCTCTCTCTAGTGTTAGGTCGGTCTTAGCTTAGGTAGGATACAATTATATTCAACGTTCAAAGTCGCTTTGATACAAAAGAATGGTATGGCCTTGTGCAGAAAGTATCAAAGAGGTAGAATTAAAATACTCAAAATGAAATAGAAAGTTGCGGTGTAAGATTATAGAGTGGGATTTAAAAAATCACTTACTATATTATGGGTCACTTTATGACAAATCATACCATTCGTACACGGCTTGGCATAACGGCCGCACCCAAAGAGTAAATACAGGGATAGGCGGAAAGAATTAATATTTTCAAGACAAAACCTTATATAGAGACACAAGACAAGCCCTCACTTCCAGGCTACTACCATCACGCTATTAATGTAGCTCTATATCCAAATGAAAAGGTATATATTTGTTTAACTAACTCTTTGTTTGGACAGGCACACCTTGAATGACAGCGTCTTTCTCACTTCCCTCCGATCCTAGGCCCATACCTAGCTTGATGGCTTCAGCCTCAGTAAACGACCCAAAGTAGTCCACGTCGTCAACAAGTCCCAAACCAGCGGGCGGGAACACACGATTGATAACGTAATGGGCAGTGAATGAGATGGCAAACCCCAGCGGGAATGCAAGATAAAACAGTTCATGCCAGGCCTCACCAACCTTGACTTTGTCAGGGGTCACACCTGCAGCAAATCCAGGCAATTGGGTCGCAAAGCCAAGAAACCAAGCAATGAAGCTCCTAGGGTTGAAGCCACAAGTGAAATAGTAGATGCTGGTAAGGCCAGGGTTGTAGAGATCGGACAACTTAATGCGACGAGAACGGATCAGCCAGTAATCACAGACTTGAATGCCAATGATCGGCCCAAGAAAGACACTGTATGCAGACAGGACTGAGATGAAGACGCTGGCTGAAGAAAGAAGCTCCCATGGGCACATGGCAACGCTCAAGACTAGAGCAATAAATGCACCTCGCCTGATGTTGATATAGGAGCTGACTAGACCGGCGAGATCCATGCCAGCACTATATGCGTTGTCAACCACGTTGATGGCAATCTGGCACATAACAAGGCCTAAGCCTGCAAAGAATGCAGCGGCTCTTGAACCAGAAGAGTAGTCTCTGTCAAGCCACTGTTGGCAGATTAGGGCTTCATAGTTGATACATGTTAGTGATGATAGAATACACCAGAGGGCGCTAGAGTTGTACTTACGGGGATTCCAGATGGCCTCGCCCCAGATTCCCTGAGTGGCTGATGCTGCGAGGCAGCCAAAGAGAGGAAAGAGTGTGCCGAAAAAGCTACAGATGTGTAAGTTGCTTCCCTTTCAAATCCCAGTCATTGATGGCAACTCACATAATGGAAAACCACTGCCCAAACACCTGATCACCAGGCTTTTGAGCAAATCGGGTGTAATCATTTGCATTCGTCAGTCCTACTGCTATGCCACCAATGACAGTTGTCACGCCAGACGTGATAGCCCAGCCAAGGTCATGGGAGCTCATTGGCGTCGCACTCTCGGAAAGCAGAGGGCCGCCCCCTTTGGCTTCAACAAGGGACCAAATCATGATGGAGATTAGCGTGACCGACGCGATAATGTTGAAAATGAGGAGGACTCTCTTGATCTTATGAGGATGGATCCAGAGAACTGGTATCATAGAGACATTGAAAAGAATCCAGCCAACAAACTGCTTCGTATCGAGATGAGATGATTCGGGAAATACGTTTCCGAGTCTTTGGAAGCTGGGGAACATTGCTGACAAGATGACAGAGATGCAGAGACCGCCTGTCCACGACTGCACAGAGAACCAGACTAGACTGAGGATAATTCTCTGGACGATGGCGATGAAGGATCCGTATGGACCCCAGATATATCTTGAGACGACAGGGAAGCCGATATGCCATTCAGCGCCTGTATAGCCATTGAATATTGCGACCAGGCTGATGATGACTTTGCCGATCAAGGTAGCTATAATGACTTGCCAGACACTAAGCCCGGTGGCGACAAGTGAAGCGCCCAGCTGCCAGTTGGATACTAACTACGGGTTAGATACCGCGTACATACATAGAGATTGTTCGTGGTGGCTTACTGGCAACTTGGTTCACTAACCAGAAAGATATAAAGGTCATAGTGTTCCATGTTCGACGCTCTGGCTCCAACGGACGGATGTCGTCATTGATCCATACATTGGAGACGGCTCTATCTGCGCTGGGCAGTCTCATCCGGGTCAGGATGGATTTGAGTAGCATACTGACAGGAAAATCCTTTACGTCGGAGCTGTTGAAGATACTGGAACTTGGTCCTATTGAGCTGACCCCTTCAGATCGCAACTGGTTTGTGGGGTCTCATTTATTTTATGATGTATCTTATCACTTTGGATATCTTGATGATAAGCAAACCCATTGCCACTACCTTCTGGTTGGGTTACATGGTGCGAGGTCCGAAAAGAGGGGTTCGCAACGACAGATAATGATTTGAACCATCCTGTGCTACATAAAGTTGAGTCTTGTGTAACGCGATTCCAGAAAAAGGACTCATATCCGGTAGATGAGGCCCAGAGTCCGGAACCCGGAACCAAGGTGCCCTATCACATATGGCCTTTCATTGCAATGAGATGGGAAATTATCCGATTCGTTGGTAAAATATAGACAGGCCAAGATAAGTTATAGATAGAGAGGTAGTCTATATGGGCCGATATCAATTGCCGTTTCGGCATTCCCGATTCGGAGATGCCGCGGCAGTTAGCCTGATAATTGACGATGATCAACACACTCGGATTGTTCCATCCCGACCAAAGTTGACCGAAGATAGGGGAACCACTTGCTCGGGACAATTGCACCGTTCAAGCAAACAAGACACTTCAGAAATGTTTGTCTGAGTTAACCCCGCAACGTTATCTTGAGATACGAGAGATATCCTGGTAGAAACCCCGCAGATGCATGTAACCTCGCGATGTAAGCTAACCGTCCGCATGCTCCACTTCTCCAGCAATGGTGCGAGAGAAGCTCCGTTATATGAGTAAAGCGTTGGATATTGTTACTTATAACTTTGTTGTCAAGAAATTGCTCTATAGATTTCAGATTTCGAGCTCCAGCCCTGCCCATCATGACTCTAAGTAAAGCTGTACGTATAGGAGTCGACGTCGGCGGCACCAATACCGACGCCGTCGCCATAGACGTCGCCCTGGCTGCACAAGGCGATGCTCAACGTGGAGTCATCGCCTTCAAGAAAACCCCCACCACGCCCGACGCGACTGCTGGAATCGAGACTGCTGTAAGAGCTGTCATTGAGTCTGGCAGCATAGTTCCCCAGCGGATTGCGAGCATCACAGTCGGCACAACACACTTTATCAATGCGGTCGTGGAGAGAGATGCCCGGCGACTCCAAAAGGTCGGTGTTTTGAGACTGTCACGTTCGTTCCTCCGAGAAGTACCTCCTTTCTCAGACTTCCCGCCCGATCTGGCAGCCATCATCAAGGGATATTGCGGCATCATCGATGGAGGCTTGCATATCGATGGGTCTCAAGAAGCACCCATCAAAGAAGCCCAAGTGGTGGCCGAATGCGAAAAGATCAAGGCAGAGAACCTTAAGGCGGTTGTGATCGCCGGCGTGTTTTCTCCTATTGACGAGGTATTCAAGCAAGAGAGCCGTGTCAAAGACATCATCCTACGAGAAATTCCAGGAATTGATGTCGTGTGTTCTCATGATGTGGCCAATATTGGCTTCCTAGAGCGCGAAAACGCTAGTATCCTCAATGCTGCTATCCTTCAATATGCTCGGAAAACAATGAGGAGGTTCAATCAAGCCAAGAAGAAGCTTAACCTGACATGCCCACTGTTTATTACTCAGAACGACGGGACCACTCTTGATGCGACTGCAGCAGCCAGGATACCAATCAAGACTTTTGCATCGGGAGCCACCAACTCGATGAGAGGTGCCGCTTACTTGGCTGGTATCGATGCTGGGGGCAACTCTTCGGCCATCGTCGTGGATATTGGTGGAACCACAGCTGACATTGGCGTGATCCTACCAAGCGGACTCCCAAGACAAGCTTCCGCATATGTCACAGTCGCTGGAGTAAGAGTGAATTATTCAATGCCTCATCTGCACTCCGTTGGACTTGGCGGAGGTTCACTAGTGCGCAGCGTTGATGGGAAGGTCAAGGTTGGTCCTGAGTCAGTTGGTCACTACCTTGTTGAAGAAGCTCTTGTTTTCGGTGGCAATACATGCACGGCATCTGATATCGCTGTTTCCCTGGGAAGAGCAGGTATGGGCGATAAGAGCAGGCTGTCTGGACTGGAACCCGAGTTTGTCCAATCTGCAAAAGCCTGTATCAAGACTCTACTTGACGGAGCTGTCGATGTCATCAAGACCTCCGCTGATCCGCTGCCCGTCCTTCTAGTAGGAGGAGGGGCCGTGCTTGCGCCAGAAGATATCTCAGGGGCCTCAAAGGTCATCCTCCCCCCATTCCACGATGTTGCGAACGCCATTGGCGCTGCAATCTCTCGCGTCAGCGGCGACGTCGATATCGTTCAGAGCACAGCCCATCAGACAGAGTCACAGGCTCTTGAGCGTGCAAAGACGATGGCCGTCGAGCGAGCTATTCAAGCTGGTGCGATACCTGAAAGTATCACCATGGCGAACGTAGAGAGTATCCCGCTGCAATATGTGTCACATCAAGTTCGAACCATCGTTAAAGCAGTGGGAGATGTCGACTTCAGAGGTTATGTATCAGAGTTGGAGCTCGATGCTGCAGATGATGACGACGAAGCCAGTGACGAACCTGAAGGACGAAAGAATCGAGCTGTCAAGACTACCGAAGATATTCCTGTTGATCCTTTCACGTACACTCCTACCATCAAGGTCAGCGATGAGGGAGTCCCTGAATGGATGCTCAATGAAACAGATCTGGCTTGGCTGGCTGACGGATGCTATGTACTGGGCTGCGCTGGTGGTGGAACTCCAGCTCCTAGCTTCATCCAACTGCGGGATATTCTACGAAAAGGGCACACTATTCGCATTGTCGACCAGTCTTCCCTCAAAGACGATGCTCTTATCTACTGGGGCGGGCACATGGGATCTCCTGCCGTGTCGGTAGAGCGATTACAGTCCACCGAGACAGTGGAAGCATTCAATGTTCTCATGGAGTATCTCGGCCATAAGAGTATCGACGCTGTCATGGGACTGGAAATTGGTGGTGCCAATGGTATGGAACCGATGCTTGTTGGTTCCTCACGATTCTTCAACGCGCCTGTAATTGACGGTGACTGGATGGGCCGAGCATATCCTACCTACTGGCAAACTACACTCGCGGTACATAAGCCACTAGAACTCGTTCCTTGTGCGATTGACTCTGGCGACGGTAAGAGTATCATCATGACTCGAGCACCAGACGACGAGATTGTTGACAGAGCATTGAGAGCGTCATGTTCCGAAATGGGAAGCCGAGTCGGTATGGCTGCCAAACCCACCACTACCGAGAACGTGCGGAGATACGGCGTGCTTAATACCTGCTCTCTTGCTTGGAGGATAGGCAGATGCATTGCACGTAGTGTTTACAGTAACCAGCTCCCTACAGTTGCAGAGTCGATTGTAGAAGAGGCTGGTGGATTGAAGTCAGCTAGAGTATTGTTTCGAGGCAAGATTGTTGAAGTCGAGAGACGACTATACAAGGGGCACTCTCACGGCGCTCTACGCATTGAAGCATTCGATGACCAAGACGATGGCGAATCGGAGCGAATGACACCTGTAGTCTCAGGAGGAACATTGCGAATCCCATTCAAGAACGAAAACATTCTTGCTGAGCATACCACTGCTGACGGCTCTGAAACCGAGATCATTGCTTCTGTCCCTGATCTCATTGCTGTTTTAGATAACGGATCAGGTAAAGCACTGGGTGTTCCAGAGTTCAAGTACGGTTATAGAGTGACTGTCCTGGGCATTACGTGCTCGCCGCAGTGGACCAGAACAGCTTCTGGTATTGAGATTGGAGGACCAAAGGCATTTGGCTATGATGATGTTCTCTACAAGCCTCTTGGGGAGTATGTAGAACCTGTGAGTGTGATTAAAGAATATGCTTAATTAGAGTTATTGATGTATATATTTCGTTGGGGTAGTGGTAAGCTGGAAGAATAAAAGCACCAGCAAGAATTTATGAAATAGAAAACTTTGATTATTTTAGATCAGACCTAAGTGATTATCATAAAGTCCATTTACCACTATACATTTCTAGAGCTTAATAGGGCTGTAGAATTGCTTGACATCAGCTGAGATAACTCGGTCTCTGGTCAGGAAGCCGAGATCCGCTAATGCTTACTGCTTAAGGCAGTAAAAGGCATCAATGCATTTCAGGCATCAACTCAGCCTCCTCCGGCTGACTGCGGCTTACTAACTGTTGTATAGTTCTGAATATCCCCAAAAATGGCGGAGAAGGCTCTTGCTATTGACTATAGCTCGCTTGCGCCAACGACCAAGATTCGCATACTTACCCTCGAGCATGGAAGAGGTAATGATCCTATTGTATGCACTCTCCGACCTGAGATACGAGATGGAGCAGAATACCATGCTCTATCATATGAATGGGAAGACGAAAGCAAGAATGATGTTTTTATCACTATCGATGGTCGCCAAGTTCAAATTCGCATGAACCTCTTCGAGGCCCTGAAGACCTACGGCTATGGACGATGCAATATGTATCAACCAGTCAGAGGTGCAAGAAAAGAGCCAGCAAGTCGCCATGATGGGCGAGATGTTCACAGAAGCTATCGGTGTCATATCATGGCTCGGCCCAGCCAGAGACGATGATAGTAATTTGGTGATGTATCTCATGAGGTTCGACATAACCCCAGAACCAGACTCACGAGAGCTAGAAGCCTTGCTTTCCCTCTTTTATTGGCGCCGAGTCTGGATCATACAGGAACTGTACCTCGCAAAGAGCTACGTGATTTGGTGCGGCCACGAATCCATCTCCGACACCAAGTTTGAGAGATCCCCAGCCAATCTCAACTGCCACAACGACACGTTCAGCAATGACTTTTCCCAAAGCCCAGCGAACCAGCACTCGATGGGCCGGTTGTTCCGCTCCATCGAGATCAACAGCCTGCATCGGTGGATATCTGTATGTGTCCGCGTAGATTTTTAGTGCACGAGGGAGCAAGACATTATTTATGCGCTTCTGGATATCTCGACAGATTATAAGAGATTCAAGGAGAGTTTCAAGGTCGACTACTCAAAGATACCGCGGGATGTCTTCCTAGAGCTTCTATGTCAGAGAGATCTTTCCACGTGGCGCCGTGGAGAGGAAAATCGCTGGCTGCAACTTGCGGAAAGGATGAAGCTGGACATAGATGAGGATTTGAGGAGACCGAAATCTGAGAGGGTTAATATCCGAGATGTTGGTGGCTAAAGGATGGCCAAGAAATGGGAGTATCACGGCCGCAGGAAATTTTGACCTGAAGAAGTATACCAGCCTTCATCACTTACGTTGAGAGCGCAAGTCTAAGCTAGATGATTGTGCCTTCACAGTGAGTACAGGTCTTTAACTATCAGGAATAGCACCGTGATATTGATATATGAATTCTATAAATCAAGGCTCGACAAGAGCCTCGTAGTTGGGCCTTGCAGGGTTGTCTCCCAACACTGCCTCTCTATACTTCTGATTCCAAGCTTGGAAAGCTTCGTTGTCTCCATTTTGAAGTGCCGCGTCGTATGCAGCCTTTGCGCCTTGGTAAGTATTTAGGGCTGCGCTCCAGGCAGGTGCCTATCTTTTGGTCAGTGACACGTTTTCTTTGGAAAAGGCTTGCGGAGACCTACATTTGCAGGGGCCCATTGTCTGAAGTCCTGGCCGTCGGCGATTCCAGCATCTTGCGCTTGCTGGAAATCGGACTCGGCGCTTTCTTTGGCGCTGACAGCGTAGTTGTACGCCTGCTGGAGCCTCTCCTTGCTGTCTTGGATGCGGATTTGGCTGCCTGGGTCGGACATCTTGAGATGGGTGATAATACTGTGTAATGAATATGTTGAGAATGGGAGTGGATGAGTGAATGATGGATTGGAGAATGAGGAGCCAGTAGTGAGAATTCATAGTCAAATTGTGTGTTTGCCGTTTTTTACGCTGACGTATGTCAAGATGGCAATCATGCAGCTAATGTAATTAACTAGACTTCTTTCACTCGAAAACGGCGATTAATTCCACTTCGATTATCAGATCAACATGATAGTCACGACTATTCAAGCTAATTGATGCATGTCTCAGCTTCAGCTGCAATCTCACCGCCGATCGCAAGCCCTTTCAAGATTTAGCGCTGTGCTGCTATCCTATTAAACATATCCACGAAGAAGCGCAATATCTCAACAAAATGACGCTGGCAGGGGAAGTATCGTTAGACGGCGCTTTACGAGACGTGGAACTTGACCATGATATCAATTGGCTGCGAATGGGCGCGGCAAGTGTCTCTGTCTCACCTTGTCAGCGTGGCGTTGACGCTATTGACGCGTGCTGTACTGTGAGGTCAGTACCCCGCCTCAACATCTGTGCTGACCTTGATGATCTATCAAACTCAATCGAAGCTCGCCATGAGCCAATTCCAAGCTTTCGATTATGGCGCGGTGGGACTGAGAACGGCATCAACCGAGATCCGGCTGCTAGACCTCTACCCTTCACATGGTTTGGTAGATGACCGTCTGATCGGCCGTCTTTACACGACCTCCATTGAAAGCCCATCACCCTATATCGCTCTCTCGTATGTTTGGGGTTTAGGCGACAAAACTCAATCGATTCAGATATCAAACTTGAATGATGATAAAGAGACTTTTATACCCATCACGGAGTCGCTGGAGACCGCACTGCGTCATTTCCGCAAACAAGATGAGGTTATAACGCTATGGATCGATCAGATCTGCATTAACCAGGCAGACAATAAAGAAAAAGGTCAGCAAGTCGCGATGATGGGGAGTATCTACTCGTCTGCGACACAAGTGCTAGTATGGCTTGGGCCAGCTCAAGATGGCTCCAACGAATTGATGGGAGCATGGCAAGACATTGGGCAACGAGCTCGGCAGTTTGGACTGGAGAGCTATTTGAACCCACAGAGTTACCACCTCATATCAGCACTGGGAAGAAGCAGGGACCCCTCTGATGAGACTGCTGTGAGCTACCAAGGCTTGTTGACCAGTACTGTTGAGGTATTTGCTCCGTTGCTAAAGGAAATGACGTTGAAGAGGTGGTTCGAGAGACCGTACTTCTCACGAGTCTGGATCATCCAAGAATTTTGTTTGTGCCCCGATACCATCTTCGTGTGCGGTTCCAAAACGATACCCGTGGACTTCGTCAAATTCGCGGTACTGCTGCTTCAAACCGCAATAGGCAACATGCCACAGGGCGACTACGAGCAGCTTCAACCGCCTGAGATGCCTCTGGAGAGACTGTCCGAAGTATCTTCTGAACCAACAGCACGGCTATTTGGTTGTCGCTCACGTCATCAGAAGCATAAGGACGACGAGCTGTACATGTTGTTGCGCAGACTATTCGTTGAGCTTGAGACGAATGCGACTGTGCATCGTGACCGCATCTTTGCACTTCTTGGTCTAGCTGCAGACACTGAGAAGCTTGGGATCCAGCCGGACTATGAAAGAAGCACAGAACTTATCCTGACGCAAACGGCGCGCACGTTGATTGAGAAGAGTGGACGGGTGGACCTGCTGTGCTACTCTCAGTTTCCAAAACTCGATGAGCTTTCACACCTACCATCGTGGGTTCCGGACTGGCGATCTAACCTCAGTCGTTCGTTCTACACTCTTAATGAACGTATTGATATGCATCTATTTGCCGCCTCCGGTCAGGATAGTGTTGTTGAGGTTGTGCAACACCCCAATGACACCTCGGATATTTTAGGACTTCGAGGCTATAATATTGATGTGATTGAGGAAGTTGCTGAAGGTGACGGTTGGATGGACATGAGCTGGGACTATGAGAGATATCTTGGCTATATGGCCCAGATTGATGAGTTGTGGCAAAAGTCCATGGAGAAAGCCCTCAACGGACGAACCCTAATTCGAAAAGAAGAGGCTCGGTGGCGTGTGCCTATCGGAGACATCTACTGGACGTGGGAAGGGGATAAACAAAGAGCTGAACCGGAAATAGCAACGTTTCACAAACAATTCCTTCAAGAGCTGGAATTGTTTGGTGAGATGACTCGACTGGCAGCTGTGGGAGAAGACGTTTCGGATAAGTGCTTGCAGTGGGAGGAGGAACATCGAGGCGCAGAGACGAAGCATAATTATCGTGAGAGTATGAGGAAGATGCAGGGCAAGCGACCATTCGTCACAAGAATGGGATATTTGGGGATGGGTCCTATGGAGGGTAGAACTGGTGATGTCGTTGCTGTCTTTTGTGGCGGGCGAATTCCTTTTGTGCTACGTCCTGTTGAAGGCTTGAGCGAGCTTGGGGGGTTCTCTTATATCGGTGAGGCTTATTGCGACGGTGTTATGGATGGTGAAGTTACGAGCAAGGCGAAACAGACCCTCTGGCTTACCTGAGTATTATTTGGCTCAGAACATCATTCTCGCTCGAATATAACCCTTCTTGGAATTATGCAGTGGATCACGAAGCGCTAGTGGCTGTCAAACCTGCTACCTTTAGTCTAGTCTACCTAGACCTTTAGCCACGGTGCCGATGTCGGCTAACTCAAATGCTGTGAGTCTTGCTGCGCGATATTGACGATGAGTCAAGTTCAGCAAAGAAAACAGCCATTAACGAGTATAAGTACTTAACTCTGACTTTTTAAATGCTCTGGAGGATAAAAACAATAAAGCCATACCGTCGCTCTTGAGGGCTTCCTTTCTCCTTATCTTTAGTCGTGCGTCTACCCGGCCGCTGCCATTTAGGCTCTCAGTATTGCGTGGTATATATACTTCGATTGCAAAGTCTTGTCAAGATGACAGTAAATCAACTTGAGAAACCAGATTTTATACAAATCAAAACCACTCTTACGAAACTACCATACCCACCATTCAAGGAGCGCCCGACTGTAAGAACTAAACGTCTTGTTCTCAGGCCGTTCTATGAAGATGCTGCCAATGACCTTTTCCCCATGCGCGCCCAGAAAGAGGTCATGATGTGGACAGCACAAGGCGCTCCAGATAAGAATCTCGAGGAAACGCAGAAATGGGCTGCGCAAAGACTACCGCCGCACGACGAAACCAACTTGTACTACGTGATCAGTCTCGTTGAAACTGGTGAGGTTATCGGAGCTGGTGGCACGTATAGACGAGAGTGTGAGCTTGGCTGGCCGGCGATTGGATACGCATTTCGCAAGGAAGCTTGGGGCAAGGGCTATGCGACCGAGTTTCTGGTGGCGTTTATGAAGATTTGGTGGGGGCTACCGCGGGTTGAGTGTTCTATCGCTGTGGATAGGACTACGTTGAGTGAGGAGGAGATAGTGGCCAGTGTGAATGGTGCTATCACGGAGAGATGTGCTGCGGAGACTATTAAAGAGAATATGGCGAGTAAGCGTGTCTTGGAGAAGGCTGGGTACACCTGGGTTAAAGAATGGAGGAATGAGGAGAAGAATTGGTCTATCTATGGATGGGTGACAACAGCTGCGCAACTGCCTGCAAATTAGTCACTGACCGATACTATGATTTGAAGCGTCTAGGATCGGATCGGCAGGGAGACAAAACACGCAGCCTCAATAACTGTGGTTACTTTGAAGGAGAACAATCGAGTAGACTAATGGTTCTTGGTATTCTGGTGAGGCTACATAGATATCACGATACCACTTTCCCTCTTCCAAATCATCCCCACCAGTAATAAAGAGTAAGAGATTGCCCAAGTAGGATACAACTTGATATAGTACGAGCAATCTTTCTAAAAGAATTTAGCCTTAGAGATGAAGCTGAGTTTATCGGCTCCAGACAGTCGAAGGACCTGCGCCGCCCTCATGCGTATCCTCATGGTCTCCAGCAGGAGGCGTCACCAGCGGCTGTTCCTCATCATGACCATCGTGAAACTCCTGTCGACCATGACAATGCGGACAAGGCTGAGGCGAGCCCGATACAAGATCTCCCACGAGCTCCTTCACAATATCCTTCATCTGACTAGTCCTAAGCAACACAAGCAGCGCCAGATAAAAATGAAGAAACATGTTAAACATCAGCGGCGTCGACGAGTAAGCCACCAAGAAAGTCTCCCCAGTATCCTGCCACCTGTTATGCGTCCAAGTGAAACTAAGCGTCAAGAGCGACAGAATGCCCATGAGCACATCGGCGATGAGGCAGTTCAGCGGATCGGTGATGGGCGTGGCGAATGTTGCTTTGAGATGCGCGCCTTGACGATGGAGGCGCTTCATGGTGAAGCCGAAGACGGCGGAGAAGACGAGGAGGATGAATGTGAAGAAGGCGGTGGGTCGGACCATGATGCAGAAGCGGACGAAGTTGAGGGGGAGACCAACGGCTGCTGAGAAGAGGAGGAAGTCTCTGGTGGAATGGAAGACTGCCGCTGAGTTGATGGCTGTCATGTTGGGCTGTATTTTGATTCAGTGGTGTAATAGTTGTATGTTATGATGGGATACAGATTGCAGGATTATTTAGAAGATTGGGCATGCATGAATACTTATACTGAAAATGGCGTTGAGATGCACTGCCTTGATGATATATATCATCTCGAAGGAAGCAGGGCTATGGCATGCGTGTCATTTTCCACCATATCCACTCGATATTCTCAAACAGACAGCGAATCAATTGATCGGCATCTTCTAGGCAGTGATTCTGTCACCGATCGGAATCCTTCGAGGCAGCAGCGTAAGCACTACAATGCACAACGATTTTATGCACTGTCAACTCTGCCTAATTAGGCGTGGACGATAGGTGACTAAGCCCCTAAAGTATCCACAATCATGGTGCACTAACAATTTTTAAACATTTCTATTGGCTGTTTGCCGACAATTATCGGAGTCTGCCTGATCTTCAATTTGCATTTGTCTGCCAATGCGCAGCCCCTCTACAGCGCCTCGCTCTATTTATAGCCCAATTTGGCAAGCTACCCTGGAGCTCAAAGAAATGGCATCATTTTTATTTAGAGAAGAACCGAATCCAAACCGCTCGTGTATATGTCCTATCGCGCAGTGATCGTCATCCGAATACAGAAGAAGCTCGGAGCTAGGAGCCTTACCTGACCGTGTCCTAGGTTGAAATCGACATATCTTTCTCACCATTGATCGTGAGAACACGACGCTGAACCTGTTCGATATCCCGCCCGGTAATGTCAAATACTCATTAGCGAGGGCGTTACAATACTCTGACCAGCGAGTGTCCCTAAATAATTTGCACGACTCCGGCTGCTTGATGGAAACATCCTCGGCGATGCCTCCAAGGGTACTGAACGGCCTAACTGGTAGGGGAGGGAGAAATGCGCGCACCCCAATGACTCTGCTGACCAGTTCGGTGGTGCGGATTGCTTCAAGCAGGCTTGTAATAGCTCCGGATGTCATACTGTTCCTTTCCGACACTAGGAGGAGCCGGTAGAGATATCCGATAAAAAGCGAAGTTCTATACAAGGCAACTCGACAGCTCGGTCACAGGCCTTGCTACGTGGCAAGCCTTTTCAAATAATTACACGGGACAGCATAGCCTCGGGTTAGTTATGTTGTGCTTGTCGCTTTGGCCATATGTACCGGCAATACGAGATTCTTTGAAACCAACCCGTGAAGTCGCTCAAGGCTAGCTATGGGATATCACCAGCTATGAACGGAAGCCAAGTTTCCGTCCCGACCCATAGCGTGCCGCTGTCCGTGCGCCGTGTCTTCGGCCCCGACTCTGCACTCCATCCCGAGACGCGCGGACTCTGCACAAAGCAGTGGCCACAGAAGCTAGCTACGTATATGGCACCTGAGCTCCCAAAAAGGTTCCGAAATCCTAAAAAATCTTTACTACAACATAGGGTGTAGTGACGTTAAGTTCCAGTGTCTGCGGTAACCTCAATTGAGTCCGGGGATAACTGGCGGCATTTGTGCATGAGTGCGATATGACATTTCGCAGGGCGTTAAACATATCATGAGCGAGAAGTCATTGACTCAGCAATCAGATAGGAGATCCGCAATTGGCACCATCATCGGGGCACAGGGAAACAAATAGATAAGATCACCCAGTCACTAATATAGCAAAGTATACTAGCTATAATACGAAGCATTGCTCTATGGCCATTGAACTGACAAATAACGATGCGTTATTAGACGAACCAATCGCAACATTCTGAACCAGACAGTCTCAATCCAAAGTTTTATGTATGCATTACAAAGCTCTGCACTCATGAATCAGGATCGTATCAACCACCCTGCAGCGTGACACATTTCGACCGACCAGTGGCCGTTTTAGTGCGCCGCCTCAACTCAAAGATCTGGGCGCTGGAATGGCCCCGGGCTGATCCCCGCCTGTTCCCCGAGTGCACTAAATCCATAGACTAGTGGCTTCAGTGGCTTCAGTGGCTGTTTGGGCCAAGGGTCTGTGTGTTCTGGATGCGGTAGGAATGCTTTTCACCATGGCGGCCGCCAGATCTACAACCAGTCTTCAACCTAAGCCCTATGCAAATCCGTCATCAACCACAGAGGATTTATTAACTTTGCAAGCGAATGCACTCTACGCCATAAGAGATAGAGTTTCTGCTGTTATCAACAAACCCGGGCTCCTAAATCCGAGGTTTGCTAAAGCCGTTCTCGACCCGGTCTATAGGCCGAGACCCCTGGAGGTGATATAGGTACATCATCTCTTCTGCCGCGCTAAGCTGTCCCAAAGGCCTGGACGGAACTGACGGCATGCATTGAAGATCTGGGTTTCGTGGGTTTATGTCGCCTAGTGTTACAGACGCTGTTTTTACAATTGTTCAAACTCGACGTGTTTTATCGAGGCGCTTCCCCATTGTCTACATTCTGTTCATCCCATCGCAGAGGTTAGATATGCTATATTTTAGTGCGCCTGCTCCCGGACCTAGGTCAGCACTAACCGCTAAGTGAGGCTAACATCCCGCTGTTGCTTTTTCCAGCGCCTGCCCGTGCGTATGTATACGGTTTGAGCAAGGGTTGAAATTATATCACTTTCAGAGTGGGATGAACCAAGCCTGCAAAGCAACTAACTTTTCTAATCCTGCAGACGGGATGAGTACCCCGAGTAGATCCTTGTCCCCGTCAGCACTACCCCATACCTGACTAATGCCACCAAGCAATAGGAAGCAAACGCCCAAGTGCCGGGTTTCAAGCCCCTCCTCAAGCATTGGTCGCCTCTACGGAGCGTATGGGCCTCCCCTCCCCCCCTATCGGATTTATGCTTTCATGCTATCTGCAAGCTCATGACTCTCTGAAAGTTTAAAATCCCTACGAGGACTAACGCGTCCGTTTATGAAACGCCCCATGCGACCCCCCTTGTGTCTCGACGCTTCGAGTATTAAGATCTGTCGATCTGTATTCCCTGGCTCCGTCCGCAAAAAGTTTGCCATGTATCCATTGTTCTTGACTTGATCCTCTTCAACTCTTTCTCTTGTTGCGCAGCTGCGATAAGCGAAAAATGACTGTCGAGGGCCTTCTCGAGCAATATCAGGGCCATATTGTCCCAAAGGCGTACAATGCGGGTTACCTCGCGCTCAGCTACCTCATCAGCTTGGTGGGGGCTGCTTCGACGCTCGAATTGATCAATCGGAGATCATGGTTTAACGGAATTTCGAATCAGTATGCTACCTGCGCCAAGCAAAAGACACTGCCAAGAGGGTTTGCTAATACAGATACATTAGTCTGATACTATGTTCGTCCGCAATCACCATGGGCGGTATAGCCATTTGGTGCATGGTGAGTTTTAGCTTGCCTCGCCTTGTACACTATTAATAATATTGCTTGTGGTGCAGCACTTCATTGGCAATATCGCACTCACTCTTGCTGAGGGTGAGGCAGAGATGCAGATTGTGTACTCCAGTGGCATGACAGTACTCTCCTTCTGCATGCCTGTTCTTGTCCTCCTCGCCGCATTCTACGCGATAGGCATCTCGAATCGAATCGCCTGGTGGAGAGTGATAACCGCCGGTATCCTTTGCGGCTGTGCCATCTGCGGTATGCACTATTTGGCCAACGCTTCCATCAGAAACTATCAATGCATCTACGAACCGGCATATATCGTGGGTGCTGCTATCATTGCCGTCGCTGCGAGTACTGTTGCGTTGGCCATGTTCTTTATCTTCCGGTCGCTCTCGGCGAGTAGTTGGTGGAAGCGAACAATCTCTGCCATCATCCTTGCTGGCGCGGTATCGAGTATGCACTGGTGTGCCTCGGTTGGTACTCAGTATAGACTGCTCCATCTGAAGAAACTGGAACGAGGATCACGCACTGCAACCGCGGTGGCAGTTATTTGCTTAGTGGGTCTCAGGCGTCTGGTCCAGGCCGATTTACTGACTTCTACTAGTCTTTCAGTGCCTGCATCATCATTGCTGGATCGGCTATCCTACGAGCCCGCACTCTAAGAGATGCAGCCCTTCGTGCTCAGCAGATTGAGCTGGCGGCTGTTGTCTTCAATAAAGACGGCTGTCTTCTCGTCGATAGCAATGGAGTATTTCCAAACACTGTTGTCACCGATTTCTTTATTGGGGAGGTAAGATGATTCTAAACTTATGAAGATATCATTTCTTAGGTCTACATAACAAGCTCAGCTACTGACAATCAATCTCCCTTTCATAGAACACCGACGACAAATTCAACACTGCCCATCCGCAGTTCCACTGGATGTTTCAGGCTTCTCGGAACTGGACTGGAATCTCGGGATTGATAAATGGCATGAAGCAACATCTACGGCAGCTACCGCACAAAAGCCATCATAAAGATCCGACAAAAGGGATTCAGCTTATCAACGACGACGGAGAGCTTATCGATGGCTATTCAGTCATCTTCCGCGAGCTGTTCTGCGTTGCCGCCTCCAAGCTCAGCGATCGTCTCGACGAATCTATCACGACGATGGGTATTCTATGGGACGAAATCATACCTAAACGCTCAGTCGCGAACCCTGCCTACCTACAAGCCCTGGAGAAACATCGCGACAATCAAATTCCCGACACGAGCGAAATACTACGCAAGGGATCGACGACGACAGGAGAAAGTCACCTCGAGAAGGGAGTTGGGATTGAGCTTGAGAGTGAACTCGACGGACGAGGAGCACTCATGTTTCTGGTCCGTCGTCTTACATCAGATGATGAGGTGAAACGACTGGAAACGGCTGGATATCGGTTCGTCGATCCTGTTCAAGTATGCAACGATGCGAGGAACCATTTGCAGATGCAGATCCAGTCCAGCGAGTTCGAACTCAAGCTACGCGACATGAAGGCTTTTATCTCACAACAAGGTCGTATCAAGCCTGGGGTTCATCTTGGCCTATTCGCACTTCAGGATCGCGGGCTTAATAATCATCACGTCCTGGTGCAAAAGGGCGCTCGCGATTTACTTCCCTTGACACCTCTGCCGCTAAGCACTATCGACGAGACGCAAGTCAGAATGGTACAGGGGCTAAGCGGGTTTCGGGTTCCTGAGGTTGTTCAAAGGCTAAGGACTTCGGGCGCGTCGCCGAGGTCCCCAGATGAAGAATTATTTGCCCACTATCTTTCCAATGCCATTCACTCACTACATGAATGGGTGCAGGAACCTTTGTTTCATGACGCTGTGCTTAGTCCTACTATACTACGACTTCCCTACGGAATCGACGGAGGTGACGCAGAGGAGACAGTCATCATGGCATTGAGACTCAAGATATCGCATCCTGTCATCTCAGCCGGTCCCAACTGCCAATGGGTCCCCCTCAACTTCTTTGGTATGCGACAGGTCTTGGAACAGTCTCGACAGGAGTTTGTGCGGGTTCTACACCAGGACTTTGATCCTTCAACGATGCCCGCAAGCCGGGCTAATAACGAGCTCACTTCTGGGCCTCTATCAACACTCCGCCGACTAAAACGCTCCGAAGGATCAATCAACTCAAAGGTGAAGAAGCCCCGGGCCCCAATAATGAGACTTAGAGCCTCGTCAAAGGACTCTACACGATCTTCCTCAACAATAAACCTATGCCCCGCTGAGAGCAGCGAAGCCCACAACGAGCGCCTCCCATCAAGCGACACAGTGGATGTCTACCCCCCTGAGCGCCATTACACCTCACATCAACAATCATTCCTAAACGGTGGCATTGTTGTGTTCCAAGAGGTGACCGTTCAAGTGGAACAGAAGAAGTCCGAGTCTAGAAGTGACTTGGAGCTATCGTGGAGTCACGACACGGTAACTGAGCCGCCGAAAGTACATCAGCGATACAACAAGAAGAATGAAATGCCAGTTATACAGAATATTGAACTACAACCGTCAGGGAGGGGAACGACAGAGGTTTTAGTTGAGTCTCGTTGGCTGCATAGTTTTGGTCACGCGGATAACAACATCACGACGATGGCCTCCTTTATAGATACTTTAATTCTAGAGTCTAGTCACTCTGCTACGT
Source organism: Fusarium temperatum (assembly GCA_001513835.1). Lineage (NCBI taxonomy): Eukaryota > Fungi > Ascomycota > Sordariomycetes > Hypocreales > Nectriaceae > Fusarium > Fusarium temperatum. The sequence continues at coordinate 90,427 of LJGR01000004.1, read as the reverse complement.
AGCAGAGCTTGCACTCTTAAACATAATTATACAAACTTATCTCCAATACCTAGACAAGTATGTGCCTGTTTTTACCGGATATGATCTTGTTTCTGTACGGTTGCTAATCACATACAATGTTATACAAGCGCAATTAGCCTGATATTGAATGTTGTCACCGTGGTATTTGATCGTGCTCACTTTGAATTAAATGTCTGACTAGTAACGAGGGATGCCGCCTTTTCCGAGGTATTGAGGGGAAGTTGGCCAAGTCAAGCTCACCCCGCACGTTTCGGTAGGATGGGATACGCGATCCGATGTACAGTAGTTATCGATCACCATATAACGCAGGGCCCTATGGTAGGAAGTCCTGGTCTAGCCTCCGGAAGAACACACGCTATCTCGGAAAACCTCAAACTAAAGTCCCCAAATCTTCCGCCTTCCGGTCGTGGTGCACCTTTCTCGGTAGTCAGGTCAGTTAAGTTATAAGAGGGGTTGCTCTGCTCGCCCGTCTGTCTATTCGTCTTGAGCCCCTACCAGCTACTTCTACTGATCTTTGCCATCTGTCATTGTCCATCCAATTACTACTTCCTGGCAGGAGTAGAAATAAGATGCTTCTTGCGTGGTCAGCAGCCATTATAGCCATAGTTTGGCTGGCACGTGTGTTGTTGGTTTCATCATCCAATGCCACAGGCGGCGGGAAGCCTTTGCCCGGCCCACCAGGTATGTCAAGTGCACAAACACGATTACTCCCAACACTCCCACTTGCAATACATTCAGCACTGTCTTTCCACAAGCCAAGTTTGACTGACCATGATGCTCAAGGTAAACCGTTGGCCGGGAACCTCTTTGATATCCCCCAATACCACTCTTGGCTGAAGTTCAAAGAATGGGCCGACACGTACAGCCCTATCTTCCGTCTCAATCTCGCTGGGCGGCAGCATGTCGTCTTGTCGACCGAGAAGATTGCCAATGATCTTCTGCGCGAGCAAGGCAGTTATTATTCTTCGCGGGAGTTCCTCCCTATGGCATCTGGGATCGTCTCAGGTGAGATGAGGCCATTACTTCTTCCATACAATGGTGAGGTCAACAGCTCTTAAGAAGAAGAAAGCTCTGCGGCTAACGTAGAGCTTGACATGCAGATCGATGGCGTCGAGGCCGGAAGTTGATGCATCAGTTGACCATGCCGGCGGCAGCTGACTCTCACCAACCCGTCCAGGACTATGAGTCCAAGAAGCTGCTCGTGTCGCTTCTCGAGACACCTGCCAGCTATGAAAAGTGGTTCGAGCGGTACGCCTCGGGGGTTGTTTTCCGCATTGGGTTCGGCAAGTGGATAGAGACATGCGATGAGCCCGCTGTCAAGCGAATTATCCAAGTTGTCCATAACCTAGAACGTGTCGCATCACCTGGAGCATATTTGGTGGATTTGATGCCAGTCCTTAACAGCTTGCCGGAAGTGGTAGCCCCCTTCAAGAAAGAGGGACGAAGACTACATGAGGAAGAACGGAGTCTTTTTAGAGAGCTTCAGTCTGACGTGCGTCGCGGATTGCAGAAGGGCTCTGACACCCAGTCATTCACACGAACGTTCCTCGAGAACAAGGACAGCTATCAGCTCTCGGATGACGAGGGGGCGTACGTGATCGGAACCTTGTTCGAGGCTGGAAGCGGCACCACGGCGGCGGCCATGATGTCGTACTGTCTCGCCATGTGTCATTTCACAGAGTGGCAGAGGAAGATACAGGGCGAGCTCGATGAGCAAGTGCATGCCCGACTTCGAGGATCTGCCGAACCTTCCGACGGTGCGTGCTGTTAACAAGGAGGTGCTGCGGGGGCGCCCTGTCACAGCAGGTGGGTTTCCTCACCAGCTGACCAAGGACGACGTGTACGAAGGGTTTATCTTCAAGAAGGGGACGATATTCCATCCTAATCAATGGTAGGTCGTATCCCAACTCTGCTTCATGACATATGCTAATCTCATCGTGATGCATGGCAATCCACCGAGACCCAGCACTGTACCCAGACCCAGACAATTTCAGGCCTGACAGATGGTTAGATCCAAAATTCCCAACCACCTACAGAGAGCCATTGTCCAAGCTCCCCAACCTGCAGAACTATAGCTGTTTCGGATTCGGACGACGTATCTGTCCAGGCCAGAACATCGCCGAGCGATCTCTGAACATCTTGACGGCTCGGATCGCTCGGGCTAGTAGCATCATCAGGAAGAGAGACGCGGATGGGGTGGAACTACCGGTGCCTCTTTATGAATACACCAAAGGGTTTAACACAAAGCCGGAACACTTTGATTTTGACGTGGTTCCACGATCACAAGCCAGACTTGTGGTCATTAGGGAATCTTTAAGGGCAGCAAGGTCCAAGCGGCCAGCGTAGGGACAGTAAGTTAAGTATGTTAAAGTATAAAAAAACAATAGGGCATCTATATCTAAGACCTTTATCAGGATAATTTACAAAGGTAACATTTTGCAACGGGGCCTGAGGCATTAGGCAGCCATAACCCCGCCTATAATAGGTACACTAACACGCCCAACTCGTCCACTTTTCATGCTCTTCCTTAATCTTTCTTCAACCTTTTCTTAATCTATACTCTGCCATTACTTCACCATGGACCCAAAAGCACTGGAAGCTCTAACTGAGACTCTGAAAGAAAAAGCGGCGACGCAATATAGGCTGCGTGTCCCATTTTGAGATATCCGGTCAGAGCGCCATCGCCATGTTCTAGATGTCGCAATCAAAAATGCCTTGGCCACTGAACTTGCGCAATTCATATATGCTCAAATCATGGATGGGCTGCCCACCGGAGATGTGTGTTTTGAGCGCCGTTTCCCTCATGTCTTTGGTGAACATCCTATCGACTCATGCCATGATGAACTATGTCCCGGGGCTCTTGAAAAGGCCCAAGACTATTATCAGCAGTGGAACTCTGACATTCTGACTTTTGATCCAACGGTAAGTCATGTCTCTAATACTCTTAGTCGGATTGCTACTCACTGTTCTAGACCATTGAGAAATATCAACATGCCGAGATTGGGTCTAGAGCTTTCAAGACACGTCTAGTGGAGCTAGTAGCAGTAGCTCTTCATGAAATTGCCGTTCTGTTATTTCAGCTTGACTTCCAACTACACAACCGAGGAAAGACAGACATTGAATACGTTACCAACTGGAGGATACCAGCCTCTGAGCTTGAAGGCCTTGTTGATGTACCGCCACGGCCGACCCTCTTCAGTCACCACGCCTATCTCGATGCAGACATCTACCCCAATGGAGTTGCTGACATTGTTGGGTATTGGGCTGAGGATCGTATCTTCGGAGGCGTAGCAATCTTTGACCGTCGGACAGAAAGGTCGTCAGATACGCCATTGCCCAACATCTACTTTCATTCCTGTCGTCATAAACAGACTTATCGCGTTTACCAGCTTCGAGATGATCAACAAGAGGCACTATTTGCATTCCTACTCTCAGAAACAGACTGTCCTCCTCCCGATCCCAACCCGCTCCCTATTTTGAGTGATACACGGAACCGCGTTCGTGTGGACCCGGAATACGCCCTCACTCATGATGAGATCTTTCGCGATATATGGGAGAGGAAGCCAATCACAATTGAGCAGCAAAGACTCATAGACAGATAGGCAAAGTCGGATCTTGACTATCCTGAAGCGCTTGAGGAGGTTATCCGAATCAATGAGCAGCTTGGGTTTCCTATCCCAAAGTTCAGAGAACGATCACCATCGGTATAGTATGTGACATAGCTAAGTATATAATATAATAAATATAAACAAAGAGAGATCACGAGTACACTGATTAAGAAGCTTAAACTTAGTATTATTACGCTAATAGATTGCTAACGGAAAATTCAGGAGTAATTCACTATACTATCTAGGAGTAAATGTCCTATTTACTATTGGTATTTTTCTTTTGTTATAATAGCAGTAAGCCTTTTTGATTGCAGATTTGACTCCAAGGCTCAGTGAGTCACAGATAAAAAGCCTGAGCTTGTATAAATTTAAATAAAGCCCCCGTCTGGTGACTTCGCACCATGACAATATTCTTATCGTATAAACAACTCATTTATGTAAAGTCAGTGGTAAAACTTGACTAACTGGGTATGCTAGAGCAAGATGATTTGCTGGCAATTTAATAATAATCCCAAAGTTATACAAAAGGTCTCCCTAAGCTAGCAATACGTCCAAGGATGCAGATTGTCCAAAGACTGCAAAACATAGAATGCCAACAAGAATCTACCTTTATATCGCCAATTAGCTGGGTCTATCGTTATGTCTACATTTGTGTATAAAGTAATAGGAAGCACTTACTAGGCGCTCTTGGGTAGACCATCTTTATCAAGCTGACCGAGCCACTCTCGCATTTCCCACCTGTCATTGTTGGCATCAGGCATGCCAGGGTGCCACGCGTCTGCCTCAATGACCGCAATGCCTGACTTATTGGTAGGGCACTTGTCAGTGACAAATGCATATGACCAGTCGACAAAGTGGGTGGCTTGGTCTTCGCAGATGAACCAGGCTTGGTGCTTGCTATCGCTGTGTATGTAGGGGTACGTTTCACTAGTAGAAGTTTAGAGAGTATTGCCCAATCGATCGAGGCTGGACACAAACTTGAAGGTGATGAGCTCGGCTCCGGGAATGCTGGACCAGTAGCTCGCTGCGATTTCCGGGACGATCAACTTGGCCCCGACTTTAACATACTCAGCAGCTCCTCCGCTGTGATCCCGGTGATGGTGAGTAGGCTATCACAGAAGTGTCAGTTTGTCATAACCAAAATTCAGATCATGTTCAATCACGGGAGCTTAACCCAAAGGTATTTGATAGGCTTGGCAATGTTCTTGTCGATCCATTCGATCACTTGCTTGGTCCACTGGGGAGGTGCATCGCCAACGATAACACGGTCTTCGAACTCGATCACGGACTGCTTAACTCCTAAGAAGTCGTCATTGACGATAAGCCAATGAGCGTTGAGTAAACCGGGGATGTTTTTGTGCTTGATACTGTCGACCGAGTTGTTGCTGATGCCGGACCCAGGACCAGACCAGAGCATATTGCTACCGAATTCGAGAATGTGCGCATGACTGAGACCCTCAGTCTTCTTTGGCGCCTCTTTGGGGAAGACTCCTTTCCCCTCCGATAAGCCATTGAAGTAGTCTTTGGGAAACCTGGGATTAATAGTGATTTACTCGACAATGAACTCCTCGAGTGTTGCATCTAGTTTCTGTGTAGTTGAGTTATAGACGGTCTGGAGCGTGTGAGGAAGTTTGATGCCCTCGATGGCTTTGTATTGAGAAAGGTAAAGGTTATTTGTCGAAGGTCCATAGATCATGTGGTTTTCTTCTGTGCGAATTATGTGAGGGAGATGACTAGAAACATCGAAGATGATGGTGATTTCCAGAACGGGATCATAGACTGTCTACATTAGATCAGGATAGTGATAATCCAAACTGAGAACCTACCAGCTGGTGTCTTGATTCCATTGATGAAAACCTCAATAGCCTCAACGCCTTGATGAGCTTTCATCTAGGTATGTTAGCAAATCTTGTAGCTGGTAATTACTAACAGATTATTTAATGCTCACCTCTAATAAGAGTTTTGGCGAAGAGATATTTCCTTGCTGGACGAGAAATTCTGCAAGGGCGGCTATAAGAGCGAATCAGTCATTCCTTCACTTCAGGAGCAGAAGCAAAAGGCCAAACTCACCATCAACGTATCCGGATGTTAGATTTGCAGGAAGCCAGATCTGATTGTTTCCACAAACGTAGCAAGCAAATCCGTCTTTGCCGCCGTGAACAACAAGAGAGTAGTCAAATTCATCGAGTCTCGCAGATGCCCAATACCAGTACTCTAGCGCAATGTAAGTGTATCATCTTGTTACAAAGGGACATAACATTAAGTACCACTGGGCTTGAAGGTACGGTCGATTCGCTGAGTCAACTGATCCGATGCATAGCTGAAAGATACATTCTGGGAGCCGGATATCGCGACAGCCGTGTCTGCCTTGTACAAGTTGTAGCTCTGCATAAGACTGCGTGAATGGTAGACACTGGAAAGACTTGGTAAGCTCTCAACTGGCGGATGCAGCTAACGGACGTACTTTGGAGAGTGATAGGTGATTCCTTCGATCCCAGCAATTGCTTTCTCGCCGCCAAGTGCGGCCAAAGCTTGATTGATGAGAGTTTCAGCAGTCGGAGGGTGCAAAGGAACCGTCTTCGAGGCCGCAAATGGCACTATAGCGAATGAGAGAACGAGTAACTTCATTATAGATATTGGAACAAGTCGACAATTGGATGTGAGTCTCGAGATACGATTAATGTTGTTTGCTATTTCCTTCAATCCGTGGTTAGATATACATTTCTTTTATAGATTTCCAGCGGATACGAGAAGCCAACTCTTGATATAAAATTACTAGGAAAATGCAAAAGGAACGCGAGTGTCCCTAGTAAGGGTTGAGGGTGAGCAGCGGAAGACTGTCTAGCGCCCGCCGCGCGGTCGATAAGTTCAAGTTGAAGCTTACGGGCGGACTTTAAATAACGTCCGCTGTGCGTCATCTAACAATTAAGGTCATTGTGACCAAAGTTTCAAAAGACAATAAATAGGTATTTCAAGGACCATCATCATTTAGACATACTGATAAGCGTCAATCAGACTCCACTGGCGCTAGACAGAAATTTATCACTGCACATCATTTGCGGCTGTAACTTTCAGTGCCTTCTATTGAGGGATGCCCCTATAAGTTTGATTGTCAGGTATGCGAGGCAAATCTTTAGACATAAGTAGATAGAGGATTAGCACTAAAGTTATCAAGGCGATATGCTATCATCTAAGGCCATTTAATAACAACTAAAAAATAATTACAGCGCCGTTTGCTTCAGCCCTGGTATAGCTAACACCGTGTACCTTGAATCCCTTCGCGTTGAGAAGAGTGATAGTACCACCATTGTTGGAAAGCGGGACGCTAGTTTCAATAGTCTTAGTGTCTGCAGGGCCAATACGCGAGCCCGATGGCAGAATTTGAGTGTCTCCAGTCTTGATACGGATCTTCCACCCACTGAGATCGATCTCAGCCCCGGTTCTGTTCTTGAGACTGATCGTCTCTGGGGCAGTGCCTGCCTGCTGGTCAGGACCAGGTGGATTGACGAGAGCCTGGACTATGAACACGGGAGAATCTTCAATGTCGACCTTTCCTTTGTCGTCATCAGACAGCTCGGGGGCGAGAAGGTCTGCCCAAGTCAGGAAGTCCTGGTCGGGCAGTGGGTAGCCAGCACGATTAGGACCGTCTTCAGTATGCACAGCTTGAGAGGCAAAACCAATGAATACAGCCTCCCAGTGATCTTCAAACCGGAAGACTAGACCACCGTCCTGGAAGACTCCATTGTCTTTCAGCCAGCGCCCGGAATTTCCCTGGTTCATGTGGATATTGTGTATACCCTTGCCATCGTTGAACTCAGAGCCATAGATATAAACTGTAGCTTTAGCTGAGATGGCCCTGTCGATGATGGGCCTCAACTGATCAAGGATGTCATTGTCTGCTCCATCAACATCATGAGGGAGGATGCGGCCAACGGCGCGGTTGAAGAGGTTGCTGCGGATATAGTCCAGTGCAAGACCATTAAGCCTCTGGTCCGAGGCGCCAGCGAGAGAGTGGAAGCCGTTACTCAGTTGAACTAGCTTAGTGGTGACGTCATGGGTAAAGTCCGGAACTGTCCAATAGGCAAGGCGGGACTCTTCTTTGTTTCCTGACTTTATGTTGATGGCAGCTCGGCCTTCTGCGCCTTGACCATCATCGAAGTAGAGCGAGAGGTGAGGGGAATGTGGATCAGCGACTCTGTCTTCAAAGGTATAGCTGACAGGCTTCGCACGCCAGACGCCATAGTCTTTGACCATCGTAAAGGTGAAATACGTGGAAATGAGAAGAACCAAGAAAGGTGAAATGTTATAAAGGCAGTTGTTTGTGAGGGCTCTCTATCATTTACCTGGAGATACGACAGGTATATATAGTGAAAACAGGTGCGATTGATGCGGATCAACAAATATGCCTTGAGCAATATCGTGTTGGCAGTGGCGCGAAAGGCTGAACTGCCCTACATTACAGTCAGTCAGCCAGCCACAGACCTCCCTGCAGCGACAAGGAATGTGATATCTGGGTTAGTGGCTTGATGTTCTGTCACATCCTGTGTTTTACGCGAGTCGAGGCCTTGCTCACCGTATTACTCTGCAGAAGAATAGCGATTGCACTAGTATGATGGTGACTGCAAGACCTTTTACGCAAGACTAATATTGAGGGCAATGGGCGACTTGGAGGATAAATGCACGTGGAGTGAAGGGAAGTGCCTGTTGGCATCGTTTATTATGGGGCAACATTAAAAATACCTTCCGATAACGGTTGTCTTTCCGAGACTCTCCCGACTTTCAGCTCCGTATTGTTACGGAAGTCTGTTGAGAGAACTATGCCACACTGTGCTTGCTTCAGCTTCTAATTGGCGATGCCAAGAGCAGCTGAAGGAACCAGAAGCGCCCCTTTGAGCCACTGTCTAAAACATAAGACATTTATGCTTATTCCTTAGTCTCGACCTCAGATTAATCAAGCCTTTTATAGCATTCCTCTTTTGCAGTAGGTGGAAGTCTCTGCATTAAGGTCTAGATTCTGTTCCAGCAGACACACATTTTAATTGATGCCACCAACATGTTATATTATGACGTCTGTTCCCTACTGTCAAACGGTGCTGGTTCTCAGACATTCCAGGGTCATCGTTTGTCCGGAACACAGAGCCGACTCTTGCATCTGCCGCTGTACACTTTCGTCACCTCCGAGAAATGGGCAAGTTGCTTGAACACTTGAGAGGAGGCCTCCTATGGCTTTCCTCATGGTCTCCGACTTTCTTGCAATAATATTCTCTTACATTGTGTGTCGCAAGTATGGTCAACTGCTGCCCATGAGGTTAAGCTTTAGGCTGCGAACACAGATAATGAATGACAATACGATATTACTTTCCCAGTATAAGGAGCTTGCACTATCGCCTCGCTCTCCCGTAGTATGTTTCTCCGCATCAGTGCAAAGCTCGGATCCTGAAGTACCTCGTTCCTGCAGCTTCTTATTATACTAATGATAACGACACCTTGTGATATACAGTCTCATTAAAGCTTATTGAAACAATAAGGTAGGCTATAAGTGATTTACTAATAACGCTTCCTACTAAGCTTGAGGGAGTTCTTCCTAGCCAAGCCGACATAGTACAAGTAAAGCTCGTTCTTTTTACCCATGGGGAGGAAGTCGTTGGAGTCGGTCGAGTAAAATCAATCGAGATATAAAGAGTATTGATCCTAAGCTTAATAGCAGTATTCTCAAATCTGGCGCTCGATTGCCAATTCGCTCTTATAGTCCCCAAGAGGCTTAAACACCCTATCCATAATTCCTAGCCACCGCTTATGAAGCTTTGTAGTAAAATACGCCTTAGTATAGTCCCAACACTCAGGATACCATCCCGAGTTTTCCCAATCAACAATTCCCGATAGCCTGCCGTTATGTATGAGAACATTCCGCATATTTAAATCTGCATGTGAAAAGAAAATCCTATGTCCGATGCGATGAGCCACATCAGGCAATGCACCATCTGGGAGTTCCTTGTTGAACTCGGTCTCGTCGACAAAGGGGCCAGCAAGATCTCCCCGCTCCTCATCGTAGTCTGACCCTGCGATGATGCGGTAGTCAAAACAGGCCTTTCCTACTGCATTGGTGATCATATAGTTGGGAGCAACGTTTTTTGGTATTGCTCGCAGCTCTCTTATGCACTTCTGTAAGTCGCAAACCAGCGAATTCACCTCTCTATCACTCATCGCGTCGATACACATCCCCAGACGAAGGCCCGGAACTTGGGAGGTAAGCAGATAAGACTGGCCACCATTTGTTACAAGATCTAACGGGCGAGGTATAGGTATGTGAGTATATCGACGTGCAAGCTGTAAAGCGCCGTGTTCATTTGCCAATACCTCGTGCTCTTCTGCGTCCAACATTTTGAGATACATGCCGTATGGAAGTCGTTGAACTTTTCTGCTAATGGAAGGCTCATATAGGTATGCCCCTAGTAGCGACAAGCAGCGGTAAGCATGTACACGGAAAGTGGCCGGTACTAAAGACCATGCCGTTATAAAGGCTGAAACCGCATACTCTGATATACGGCGTATAACTGAAGAAAGCGGCATGTGTGTGGTTGGTTGTAGTCGCTTTGATACAGTTTTCTCTTTAGAAGTAATCTCATATGATATCAAGAGCCAGCGCATTGGCTTCGCAAGTCGGGATAAGATTTGTAGCAATGATAAATCCGGGGTGCTTGAGTGGTTTGCAAAAGACGCAAGCCGAAGGACTGGCACCTTGTCGAGAATTGAAGGCCATGGTGGACCTCCAATTCTGACTGCGGCTACAGAATACTAGATGTTTATCAGCAAGAATACTTTTGAAATGTCAACAGCACCGTTTACCTGGCAGCCTTTCCTCAAAATGAACTGGAAATACCCTTGCGATACAGCCGCTGCAGCAGATTTGCGAACAAGCCAATAGTTTCCTGGTTTGTTCTGATAGAAACTGCTGTAGAGTAGTCGCTGCTGTATCTCAGGACCGAGAAATATGCTTAGCAGTTCGTACAAAGACTGAATACTATCAGCCAACTAGAACAATAAGAACAAAACCTCCTACCTCCTCGATTGGTTTCGATGTTCGGAGGATGGGAGAGGCAAGTAGTGGGTCAAGTAGAGATCCTTTCAGGCCAGTTATGCAACACCTATCTCCGTCCCTCTTCATGATGTTGGCCACCACGGAGCTATCGGGCGCTTGTTGTGGAGGAATCTTGCACGAGACTGTCGTTATCAGCGGGTAAATGCAATCAATCCCTAAGATACGGTACGTACAGGAATCGACTAGACACTTCCAATCTGAGAGCAGCGGCATCAAGTCAAGGTCATTGCTTCCCGTGGAACATCTTTGAAGCATGTAACGCGCTGTAGCTGATGGGTCTATAGACTCTTGCAAGAAGCATTCGAGCAGTTGATCGTCTGGATGCCGAAGGCCAGCATTTCGAATAACCTGTAGTATCTGATCCAACCCATCCATGGTACCTGACATGTGTGTCTGGGGAGATGTGGCTTCACGAGCTGTGGTGACAACGAAGAAAGTATGAGGCTGTGACTTAACGGTGCATCATTCGTTAATCAGGCAATGATTTGGACCGAACTTAATCCGCAGCTGGTTTTGGCTTGCTTATTTGTATGTTTCATTTTCAGGCAGCCAGTGATAGAGTCCATTAATCATACTGATAAGCAGCTAAAGTCAAAAGCCACTCTTGGGCCTAGGAGATCATCCGTGGCATACTCATGCTAACCGCAATCCTTCTCTTCAGACAGCAGAGGCCGTTACTTGTGTTAAGGATATTCTTATGGCATTCCACCAGCATGGTGCGATTGACCTGTCCACCGACATCGGTAGTGCCATAGACTTTGGACTTTAGTCCTAGAACTCTACAACGCTTGACCATTAATCCACCCGTGTAAAAAAATAATTATCAAGAAGTTGAAAATTGGCGAAATAGCCTCGTAGAGTCATTCCATGTAAGCCAATACACTGCCGGCAAAGCCCGCCCGTCCCATTCACCAATAGGAACCCGTTGGAGTCGGTCGGGGAGCATGCTCCCCGACCGTCGGCCTGTGGCTTGCATGGACCCCTCAACGGTCATAGCCGGCCTTATCGATCCGACGAATTGCCAACTACACAGGTTTCAATCAACACTCTGCACTGATAAGGGCATAAAATATCACTTGCTTCCTCTAATTATTGGCTTTGAGCAATAGAAATCGAATCAAAGAATTTACAATACCACAAACCACAACAAATACCTCTCAATGGAAAAGTTCGATGTCGCCGTAGTTGGCCTTGGTGCCCTTGGAAGCGCAGCAGCCTGGCAAGCGGCGCGAAAAGGAGCAAAGGTGGTGGGCTTTGAACAGTTTGAGTTTGGCCACGTCCGAGGTGCATCTCACGACACGTCGCGGATCGTCCGCACAGCATATGATGCTCCGGAATACGTCTCGCTTGCCAAAGCCGCCTACAAAGACTGGGCTGACTTGGAGAAAGATGCCGGTTTGAAGCTGTTGACTGTTACCGGTGGCATCGTTGTACTTGCGAATGATCGGACCTGGACATCCGGCTTCAAGGTCTCGGATTACACTGCAAGCCTCGACGCCAATAATGTGCCCTACGAGCTTCTGGGTGCAAAAGAGGTCAATACGCGATGGCCGAAGCTCGACATTGGTGACGACGAGAATGCGGTGTACACTCCAGATACTGGCATTGCGCACGCCGCTAAGTCAGTGACGGCGATGCAGTTCGTTGCTCGCGCTCACGGAGCCGTACTCAAAGAAAATACGCCAGTCACTGCAATTATACCCATTACGAACGAAGGAGTCATTATCAAGACAGAAAACGGCGATTTCCAGGCTCGCAAGGTCATTCTGGCTGCAGATGCCTGGACAAACAAACTGCTTGCTCCCCTCGGCGCACAAATTCCACTTGAGGTCATGCAAGAGCAGGTCACATACTTCAAGCCCAAAGAACCCACTCTATTCAACGCCGAGCACTTCCCTGTGTGGATTCGAGTGGTTGACGGAAAGACGTTCTACGGATTTCCCACTTTCGGCGAACCTACCATCAAGGCTGGCCGCGACGTGTCAAACAATCGCATGAGCCCTGAGGAACGGTCATATATTCACTCTCCAAAGCTCTTGGATGAGTTGACAGCATTTATGAAGGACTTTGTAACCAAAGACGAGGAACTTGAGATCCTTCGTACAGTTACATGCCAGTATACGATCACCCCAGGCCGACATTTCATCCTGAGCGCACTAGATCAGTATCCTGATATTTTGGTTGCGTTGGGAGCGGCTCACGGCTTCAAATTTGCACCTGTTATTGGTCGCGTCATGGCGGAGCTGGCTATAGATGGAATGACAACTGAGGATCTCTCCAAGTTTGTCATACCTGCGATTCAGTCAGTTGTTCGAAGTAAGATTTAACATTGACATGTACACGGCCATTATCATTTCTATAGCTATTTTACTTCTTTATATTATCGTCATAAAATGCAACACCAATATCTATCGAACATATCGCAAGATGAAGGGGCTTTCCTACGTTGGCATCATAGTTTGCTTCTAATGGCGCACATAAGGTACACAACTCAGATCATCTCAACTAATAAACATAGCCCTCCTCCAGGATCCATCCTTTCGGGGAATAGAATTGGCGCGTTATTGAAGAAAAGGCCATTTGCTTCCCTTGACGAAAAGGACCCGACGGACATGGTTGCTTCACATCGATTCATGCTACTCAGAGAAACTCAATGCATGCACGCGAACAAATATATAGGACTATAACAGATTATACTCCGAAAGGACTAAAGAAGGATTGTCTAGGGCGATGGCTGATAACACAGGTACCATCCTGACAAGAGAAGACATTCAAGAGCAAGCATTGATCTGATCAGGACCATATCATCACTTCTTCCTACATAGACCGCTTCCCATAGGGCTCAAACGGTAAAATCACAGCTATGATAGCCTGATAAACATCTATTAGCAGCAAATCTTAGGTGATACCATCAGGAGTGAAGCTTACCATAACGATATAGAGCACAGCGCACACATAGATGGGCACTGACGTCGCAGTGTTGCCGTAAGCTGCTACAAACGAGGATACCAAACCCATGATTCGGTTTCCTGCTACAGCTATTCCGTTGCCCGTTGCGCGATGGGCTGATGGTAGTACCTATGCCGTGTTAGTCGATGCAGCAACAGCTAGCTCTATTGCTGAATTCACAAACCTCTGGAGTGTAAGCATATACTGGAGACGATTCGTGTCAGTAGATCTCCTCTTTCTAATATAGGCGCCAGAGACTCACAGGTTCCATAGTAGATATTCAATGTAAAGGCTATGACACAACTCAAGGCAACGTTCTGAGCCGGAGTCTTGACGGCAGTGTAAGCAAAGAAGAAGGCCATTGTGACGAGGGCTCCAATCGCCATGGTATACTTGCGGCCAAGCAGCTTAGAATTACACATGAATCCAGCAGCCACTGGCCCAAAGATACCCGTCACGCTGCTGAGCATATAGTTCCTCCACTGATAATATGGGCCAGACTCTCCCGTTTGGGCACCACGACTGGCAAGGTAATCAGGGAGAAAGACATAAAACAGTGGGTACGCCAGACCTGCAGAGATTAGTTTCGCCATCATGATGTAAGGTAGGGATTACGTTACCAATTAGAAGCCATGATATCCAGATCAGAATCGTTGAGATGGCGAGCTTCCTCGTGACGAATAATCCATGGATATGTGCCCAAAACTCACCGACGCTGTACCTAGACTTGCCGTATGTGGAGTCGATGGTCCCCATAGACTCAAGTGCCTCAACGGTGAGACTACAGGGCCGGTTGTATTTCTTTGCGATATCCTGGTAGATAGCAACCACAGCAGCATCTTCTCTTTTGGCAAGAAGGTACTTGGGCGTCTCCTTGATCCGAATCACAGTGACTCGTAAAATGCTGCACACAAAGACGAGAGCACCATTGCCGTACCAGACATACCGCCAGCCCTTCGACGGAGATTAGCTTTAAGAACCAAGGTTGTGGTGTATCAAGCGCCTGTACTAACCATGTTGTTACCTTTGGTACACGTATCAGCATCCACGCAGATGTACTTGGGATTCGAGTAGATTGGCCAGCAAAAGGCGGCAACAATGACATATGCGAGGCCCCACCAGCAGGCCATCAATGTAACAAGCCATTGCTTGTTGCCAGGAAGAAATTCGAGGAAGACGGTGGTGTCGAGAACAAGGTTTCCGCCAGCACCGAATCTGTCCCTCGCTGTTAGTAAGTTGCAGCTTACATATGAGGAGTCTACTTACGCGGCTAGGGCAACAAAAGTAGCTAGGACAATCCAATTAGGCGACGCACCGGCCGCAATAGCGAATACGGAAGATAAAAAGAGTGAAATGTTGAAAGCATAACGGCGGCCAATGACATCGGCACCTAAGCAGCAAATAAGATTCCTGTCACAGAACGAGAAGGGTTCATGTTGAGTTACCTAGTCCCCAGAATAGCACACCAACCAGCATTCCGGTATAGACAGCCACATTGAGACCATAAGAGAAGGAAGGACGAAACTCGAGAGCAGCCTGACCAGCAGTCACAGCCTGAAGGGCAAGGATGAGAGAGTCAGCAGCGTAGCCGAAGCCATTGAGGAAAAACAGCTTGAGATGCATGTTTGTCCAGCCGATTTCATCCATGGTCTACACAGTAGGTAAATTAGTATGTATTGTTATTGTGTACTTTGATTGGAACTCGTTCGACCTTGTTGATGAGACGCATCTTGGCATCAAGCACTGGGTCAATCTCCTGCATAGAGAAGATTTGCTCATCTTCGGTTCCCATCTCGAAGCTCCGAGATTCGCCATGCCGATCGCCACTGGTACGTAGGTCGGCATAGCGCTCTCGGTCAGAGAGTTTGTCTGATGGGTGAGACATGGTAATTGGGCCGCCCGTGTTGGATTTATCTGACATGATCACGCAAGATGTGGAGAGGAAATTGCTGGTGTCTGTGAAGGTTACTCTGGTCTAGAGATGGCCAATTTTGTGGAAACTTCAAACAAGAACGTGGAGCATGACCTGTCTTTTATTATTAATTTGGACCAATACATTAGTTCCCATTTTGGCCTTGTCATTCTTATCTAGCCAACAACGAGAAATATAATTAACAGCTAGGTATAACTTGTACTTGCATGCCATCGATTCGTTGATCTGCGAGTTGGCATGAGTCTATTACTCTAGACGTGGTTCGTCGAGCGGGGTAATCAGACATGGTATGGGGTACGGCGGACAGAAATCGCATTTTCCGGTGTCTAAGCTCGTCTGTGAGAGGGATGTTATGCATCGATTGATTACTACTTGTTATCAAAAGACCCACGCAGACCCAGTCCTGTTTACCTCGACGAATTAGAAAGAGTTGATTTCATGACGGTGTTCTAAGCCCGTATTCCCATGTCAGTAAGGGGGCTGGACTGATAGTGATAGCCTAGCACGTGGTCGGGGAACGCAACTTTAGCCTCCCCGAGACCGACCAAGCGGGGCGGGGCGAGCATCGGAGGCCCGAACAAGGCATGGCTCATGCGACAGTCATGATGAAGTTATCGTTCACAAGTTCCGACCAATCAATGTAATTGTATAATCATAACAAAGATACGGCCTATCGTAGTCGATCATGCCGGTACAGGATAAGGATGATAGGAGGGTATGGAAGCTCTCGGGGAGGTCGGACCGTCTGAACTCTCAGGTAATGAGTGCTGCCTCCCGTTCGTTGACGGCGGGAAGATGGTTGAGGGATGGTTGGATAAGTTAAGAGAACGGCCAAAGCTTCCTGTCTGATTTACAGTTACATCTAATTCATTGTATTGCTATAAGCAAGCTTCACTACTTCCTGCTCTCAAACTTTACCAAGTTTTAACAATTTGTCGTTAATATCATGTTCTCAAAACTCGGTTCGGTGCTGGCCATGACCAAGGCGAACGGTGATGCAATTTTATCCACCAAGCCAGATGTCCAAGAACCGCGAGCACTCCCCGCATCCTGGTATCGGCAGGATGAAATGTATCAGCTTGAGCGACGAGCCATTTTCTCCAAGCGATGGCTTCTTGCCACGCACAAATTACGCTTCACCAAGCCCGGAGACTTTCTCCGCTTCGAAGAGGCTGGCTACCCATTCGTGCTGTGTTTGGACAAGGATGGAGTGACCATCAATGGCTTTCACAACATCTGCAGGCACAGAGCCTTTCCCATCGTCACAGAAGGGGAGGGAAATGCCAAGATCTTTTCTTGCAAGTATCATGGCTGGTCCTACGGCATAAACGGAAAACTTGCCAAGGCACCACGCTTCGACACTGTTCCAACATTCAACAAAGAGAACCATAGCCTCTTCCCAGTACATGTGCATATCGATGCACTAGGATTCGTCTGGGTCAACTTGGATGCGTCCCCAGAGCCCGAAGTTAAGTGGGATGACGACTTTGAGGGCATTGATTGTCAGGAACGATTTAAAATCTTTGACTTTTCTGAATATCACTTTGATCACGTCTGGGGCATGCAGGGCAACTACAACTGGAAAACCCTCGCTGATAATTACAACGAATGTTATCATTGCCAGGTTGCACACCCAGATGTCAAGGCCATTACAGACTTGACCCTCTACTACACCGTCTCCAAGCCAGGCTACATTCAGCACTTCTCGCGACCTAAGAAGGGAAAAGAGCAAGACGATATCAAGATCAGCAGCACCTATTACTTCCCCAACGCCTGCATGACTGTTTCGTAAGTGCCAGTCCTTTGTGTGCTTGGTTAACAGGTAAACTAATCTTTTTCTTCTTCACAGGCCACATTTCTTCTACATGATGCGATGCGTCCCAACATCAGTCGGCACTTGCTCAATGGAGTACGAAGTCTATCGCCATAAAGACGCCACCGACGAAGAATTCGAGAGGATCAACCAATTCTTCAAGCGAGTTCTCGGGGAAGATAAATATTTATGTGATGCAGTACAGAAAAACTTGGAAGCAGGTGTTTTCACCAACGGAGAGCTGCATCCGGACTTGGAGAGCGCGCCGATCTACTTCCAGAACACGGTGAGAGAGATCTTGACTGAGCACCGTAGAAAGGAACAAGATTTGAAGGCGGAGATCTGGCCAGCTCGGCGACATGTGTCGACTTCCGAGGTCACAAAGGGGGACGATGAGTTTTGTGATGGACTGGCTTGCAAGGCTGATAATGCTGACATGGAGTGGTGAGGTTTGGGATGGATGTAGTGCGCTGTACGGTAAGCCTGGAGGATTGATGATGATAAGTTCTAGTACTGTTGGCTTAGAGACTGTAAATAGGGGGGGCAGCAATAATAAAGTAGAATTTGTACTCATTCAACACGTCGCCGTTGTGGTTTCACTCTGCTAACAGACCACCCATCCATCCACTAAATTATCTCCTGTGCAGCATCATCTTGCATTTCAGGTACTTTGTATGCATACAAAAACTCTGCATTGGCGGCAAACTTTTCCTTTACCTATTCATCGACATCATCAGCATCACATAGTCCCTGAGAGCGAGAGTACTTGCAATATCAAGCCCGCCAAATAATTCGCCATTGACCCATAACTGGGGAAATGTCGGCCAGTCGGCATATTCCTTAATGCGCTGGCGAACGCTTCATCTTGCAGCACATCGAAAGAACTATACTGAATGCCATGCTCGTTCAAGATACGAACAATACGTCGGCTAAAGCGACAGAGGGGACACTTGGGCACGCCCTTCATGAACAGCGTTACTGGGGGAGTATTCACTAAGTCTCTCGGTCTGGAGTTGAGCACTTCTTTTGACTCGGTAAGTTCACTGGTCTCTATCGTCTGCGCATCGGCTTCTGTCAGCTGGATGGTGGTGCTCTCAGTAAAGGTCGGCATAGTCACATGTATTTGAGTCTGATGTTGCATGAAATGGGACCAAATTAAGCAGAAATGACAATCCCAGTTAACGCAACTCTATGTCTGAACACTGGCAAATATTGGAGCAATATGATAAATCTCATCATTTGTCAAGCTTCTATCCACAGGTCGTTATTAGTAATAATGGCTTGACTATGGTTTGCCCCTTTTAATGTTCGTGGTTGCATTATCGCCAAGACATGCTATCATACTGGTCTTCTTTTACCGATACAAACTTCCCGGGTCAGCAGTATATGTCATCGACCTCATTGGTCCCACGATGCTTGAATGTCGGGGCCTTCGGGGGCTAGTGTTACCACAAAGTAGAGTCTCGTATCTTTGGCTTTGCGAATGATGTCACTCGGGCTAAGCTCTTTCTCATCTCCCAAATTGACTGGGTTTATAGATTCTCGAAAAATGGAGCCCAATCGCCTTTCACCCGATAGTTTGTACAAGCGTTTGTCTTACAAATGCAGAGCAGGCCTCCATATTCGGGTTCCGAGATCAAGATATTGCTCATCGATACCATCACATTCAATTATTATATGTATGAGCTCAGTTTTCTGGTGGACGGTCTCAATAACAAATCTCGCCTTGTATCTTGAACTAGCAGTAACCAAAAGAATCTTTGCTTACCTCAATGTTCTCAATCCTTAGACAAATCTTGCCTATCTTGATTGGGCTCAGATATTCCATCAGCACCTCAACATGCCATCATACCAAATCACCATACATAGATTACACCTTTAGCTGCAGCGACGATACGTACATCCTCGACGCAGCTGAGGAAAATGGCATAGACTTGCCTTATTCTTGCCGGGCAGGGGCTTGCTCTACTTGTTCAGGCAAACTCGTCTCGGGAACAATCGATCAAAGCGATCAAAGCATTGATTTCAAGGAAATCTTCGACCACAATGTTTATGGCAAGGTGCTATAACAACGTCCGTGAGGATTTGTTTGCCAGCTCCCTTGTAGCTGCCTATACTAAATGCTATATATTCCCAAGTCAAATACAGATCCTTATAGCGCGGAATGGTGGGAGTTAATCTTTCAGGGCAGTAGATTGTAATGAGTAGTCTAGGTCCAAAGACTACCCTGGACCAGTCACACTAACGGCATATCACCACCGTCGGCCCCGCACTCAACACAGTTAGGCCTGGACTCCAATGATCATCCCCGCATTTGATAAGAATGTGTATAAAAGTAATCGCCCAGCTTGATACCGAGACAACGCCCCTCTTTTTATCACTGTCCTCTATCTCGTGAATTGAGAGAATAAACGTCATGTACGGCGGTCGATCACATAGGCGTCTGCACCAAGCGTGCGAGAACTGTCGGTGAGTCCTCCCGTGGCCAAATGCTACGTCTGACGTCGCTACCTTGGCACTAAATGGCTGTAAAATACTGATTAAACATCGGCAGAAGGAAGAAGACTCGTTGTCCGGGTGAGAGACCGGCTTGTTCGAGTTGTACGCGCCTTTCGAAAACGTGCACGTATCCAGAGATTCGAGGAAACCCTCTGGCCTCAGGTTCTCAAAATGGGAGCAACTCTACAGACACAGTATGCTTGCTGGAGGCGTCCTCGCATGATAAGGTCATGTTGCTCACGACGGATGCTGTTTAGGAGAGACGGCTTGCTCAACTCGAAGCAAAGATTCGCATGATGGAAAGGCAAGAGTACGATCACCGCTTCTGACTTTGCTGCGTGGGTTTGTGTAGCTGATGAAGCCAAACTTCATTTCAATAGGCCGAATAGTGACATCGAATCATTTACGACCAGGATATCAGCGAACTCGGGCCAATCCCAGGACTGGCAGCTACCACTATCACCTAGCGTTGAGATGGATAGCATCACAACAACCAGGTATGTTGAGAGATGTTTGTCCGCTGAATCATTTTGTTAGTTAACCTGACTGGCAGAAACAGTACATTACCGCCGAGAGATGTTCTGGAAGATGTCATTGATGCTTATTTCCAATACTGTCACAAGCAGCCTTTGTGGCTATTCGCCCGGGAAGACTTTTCTTCAATACAGGAATGTAGTGAGGAGACACTATTAACCTTGCTGGCCCTTGCTTCATGCCATTCCAAGCATCCTTTCTTTCAAGATCGTCAGCACGAATTGAGTCAAAGTTATGCACAGGCTGCAAGAGAGGGGATCATGCAGCAGGTGGGTGAGGGCAAGGTCTCAATAACGACGATTCAGAACCTCTGCATGCTGGCGCTGGCCAATATACAAGGTGAGTCTCCTGCTCCTCATGACTAGTTATATATGTATGTACTGAGCAGTCTATAGCCAACAAAACAACCCTGGCATACCTTCACGTAGGCATGGCAGTTACACTTGCTAAGTGTGCGAATCTCGATGTTGAGACCTGCGCCTTTGAAGACTTTGGCTCGCGCGCAGAAACACGAAGACGAGTGTTCTGGAGCCTGCACTTGCTACAGCAGATGTATGGACATCAGTCCTTCACCACGGACATCTTGCAAGATATTACTAGACCGCAATACGTTGCAACTTATACAGGCCCGCGAAAGAGCGTCAATGAAATGCCCCCTGCTATTCCACACGAGGACATTTCAGGTCAAGACGAAACAACGAGTGCTGATAAGAAGAGCGGGACATGGGCCTATATGATCCAGACTTCTACGCTGTGGGGAGAGGTCCGCACATACGTTAAGCAATGGGCTCAGCAGACCAACAACGCACCACCTCCTTGGTCCATCGAGTCGGGATACGCAGTCATCAACGCCTATCTCATGGACTCGGAGACAAAATTCCCCGACCGCCACAGATTCGATAGCGCGCGATTCACTGACCAGGAAAGCCGACACCTCCAGAGCAATCGAGGGTATTGGAGTCCGTGGGTATATCAGCAGTTTGCTTATCACACAATACATAACATGCTCAACCATCCGTTTCTGTATTCATCGCGGCCGCAACAATCAGCTCAACTGGGAGTTCCCAACACATTCTGGAAAACCTCCTCTGAACTAGCTTTTATTCACAGCACATGGGTTACGCGCCTCATTGAGATGGTTGTGCATAAAGAGTATCGCGTCTCGGATCCATTCATTGGTCATTGCGCGGCGATTGCGGCGACCATTCATATCTACTTTTGTCGGGCGGCTGACAAGACTACTAGAGATGCAGCTCTTGATAGACTGGCGAAATGCGTTGCATTTTTGGCCGAATTGGCCTTGCTTTGGCCTTCATGCAGGTGGTTGGTAAGTAGAATCATGATATATCTTAGGTTTACTTGAACGCTAATGTCGTGTAGCACGACAGGCTCCAGTCTTTGATCCGGGCAGCTTTCGAGATAGATCATGAGCAAGAGAAGGACCAAGATGTCCCATCACCGAGGACCATTTCGATCAACACGCGTTTAATGTGGGATATACTCCTTTACAACTCTGGCGCTTACAGGGGCATGGCGAGTTCTCCTCAGACAAGAAGTCTTTTCGATGGCAGCTCTCTGTTCCCAGAGGACAACACGGACGACGGGGAAGACATCGTTGAGATAGATAATTTTCATAGCCCAACTGTTGAAGTTATTTTAGGCAATGGCCAGGCATTACCACCACAGTCCGGGCGGCGAAGAGCGAGATCTGATCGGGGAACCCAGGAGGCCCGAAGCACCCAACCAGATCCTCCAGCTCAATCGTCTTCTGTTCCAGAAGCCTTTGGGGGCTCTACGGAACATACGCCCCTTGCTTCTTGGCCTATGTCTTTGGATATGGCGTATGATCCGTTCTTTCAATTCCAAGATTCAGGCGGTCCCTTTTTTGGGACCTGGGAAGTGGGAAATCTCTAATCTCAGTACGATGTAGTGGTAATAGAAGATAGGGTGGGTCAAGGGTAGTATTAGCCCGTATTCCCTGGACAGAAGACAAGACTATAGCCAACCAGAGCTTATCCCGTTACCAGTACGTACGTCTTAACTAGCCTCGTAAAACCTTTTTGCCTTTACATCAGTAACTAGGGATATCGTCCGTCCTGATTATGTCGAGAAGATTGCGGGA
Organism: Fusarium temperatum; assembly: GCA_001513835.1. Classification (NCBI taxonomy): domain Eukaryota; kingdom Fungi; phylum Ascomycota; class Sordariomycetes; order Hypocreales; family Nectriaceae; genus Fusarium; species Fusarium temperatum. The sequence goes on along the minus strand of LJGR01000004.1, from coordinate 67,849 downwards.
CTTTACTCAGATTAGGGCTGAGTCACCATGTACGTCGACTCTCAGAGTAACATACGCAAACCTCGAAATACAGCCTGGATATATATAAGAAGTAACTTATCAAGAAGTCTATATTTAGATGTGAAACCTCTCGTAGGTTCTAGCATGATATACAGTACACATCTGGGTATCATGGGTTGGCACCACGTATGGTCATCTTGAGATAATAAGGGTCCTCCTCTATGCGCTCGCGAATTGGTCCCTGGGATAGCTCATTAATATCCCAAGATGCCCAAGCAAATCGACCCTACGAATTCTTATAAGTCAAAGGCCCTTAGTAGCGAGAGAACGAACGTATGGTGGAGACTTACATGGAGGAATGCGGCGTTCGGGGTTGCGAGCCAAACTGCGAAATTACCCTGAAGAGCGACTGTTTGGCCAATCATTGTCAGCTTTATGGGGTGTTGAAGACATTGCTTGAGCATACTGACTGTTATCAAATCCAACATCATCTTTGAAGCCCATCTTCACCCACTCCGGCGACCAGATAAGGCCAGGGTGCATTGAAGTGATCTGCATCTTCTCAACGGGTGTATCCTTCGCAACCATCTGGAAGAGCATAGTGCCGCAAGATTTATTGAAACCGTAGGCGGCAAGCTTCGTGGTGACAGCTTGCATGTAATTGTGCGTTATGCTACTGGAGATGTTGACGACGAACTAGAGCGGAAGGTTAGCATTGTTACGGACGCTTTAGATCATAGAATGGGCTGTCTTGCTCTTCGCTTTCCAGTATTCTGCGCATGGAACTTCTCCAATAGATACATGGGGGCATGGACGTTGGTATTAAGGTGCGACCACGTATGCTTTGCACCTGACTCTAACAAAGGCTTCAACTGAGGAAAAGCGGCGGCATTCGACACGAACACATCGACGGCTATCCCCTCGGAAGCCAGCTGTTTCCAGAATGCATCGACTGCGGAGAAGTCGGTAATGTCAAGCTGGCGGTGGATGATCTTCGTGTGCGCACCAGCGGCTTTTGCCTCTTGTTCAAGGCGAAGGGCGCCCTCTTGCAGGACCTCGAGACGTCGCCCCAGGATTATGACAGTCTCAGCTAAGGCACGTACAAAAGAGCACCCGATAGCATTGCCGATTGTCGTTCCGCCGCCGGTGATCAAGATGGTCTTGCCAGCTTGGCTGAGGTTGGGGTTGGTAGTGGAGATAGCATCGTAAGGCTCGCTGTGCACGGTTTTGGTGACATCAGTTTCTCTAGAAATGTTGATAATATCCATGACGTTCAGGCGATGACGTCGAGCGTTCTGTGCGAGTTTTTGTAATTCAAGTCTGTGAGAGGAAGAGTGGTGTTGATGTCTAGATGTGATAACTATTGGAGGGACAGATAGGCATATTTATAAAAAATCACCCGGGTCTTCCCTAGGCTCTTAGGCCATGGGGTGATTACAAACCTCTTCACGCTGCTTGTCCATGGGGAGGGGACAAATACATTTCGTCTCATTCAAGCATTATGATTATGATGAATATTACTAAAATCCCGTCTACTTTACGCATTTAGGTTAGCACCCGCAAAATACCCCATGCTTAAACGGGGTGGGCGCCAACTGGATGCGGTTAGGGCCCGTCCATGGGCGGACAGGGCAGCTTGCGCATTCACGGTGCCGTCTCGTACTCTGTTCTATTGTCACCTCCTGTCTAAAGCACGTTCTCTCTTTGTGCGCCCGTTATCCTCTTCCTAGTCAGTCCATTCTCTATTATCCAATAACCAAGTCTATCCCGCGGTCACACCATATGCAGGCTTGCGCGGCATGCGTCAAAGCGAAGCGGAAATGCTCGCGACAGAGCCCCGCCTGTCTTCGTTGTCGTTCCCGAGGTTTGGACTGTCAGTATCCGACGAAAAGGTATAGCCACTGGGTCCTTCTAACCGATAGACCCCCAGAATCCTCAGCAGAGGAGCACACTCCTGCAAGATTAAATCTGGAAATTGCTCTGCGTGGCTTGGATCCACTACTTTTGCTGGATAAAGCAACGACTCATGCGCAGCTCTCAAGCTGGTTCACTTCTATTCATACTTGGGACACCGCCCACTCTGAGAGACTCGTGATGGATGCATTCTCCTCCTTTGACTTGGATGGTTATGTTGGGAAAGTCCGTGGCTGGCTGGCTCAGTGGGTGCAAACGGGAAGCAATCCCTTCATCCATCGTCAGCTGTACAGCTCGAGGTTCCCACTAAGCATCCAAGATGCGTACATGTGCCTTTCATGTTTCCTAAACAAGAATCCAGCCAATGAGAAGCTGGTTATGCGCCTTGTAGAAGAGCGCTCCCAGGTTTTGCTAAATGAACACGGCTCTGACCGAGATCAGCGCAACGGCCTTGACTTGATGGACCATATCGCGCGAGTTCAAGCTCTGTTGGTCTACCAGTTTATTGGCCTGTTTGAAGATAAAGTCCGCCTACTTCCAGTCGCTCAAAGTCGGAACGACCTCCTGCTGGCATGGACCAAGGAGATGGTCTCGGTAGCGGCAAACACAGTTCCATCCGGAGTGCGAGATATACTTTCATCCTCGGAACTCGGAAATCACTACGGAAAAGACTTTATTCAATTGCTCTGGCACTCTTGGATCGTTTCGGAGACTGTTCGCCGAACTTGGAATGTCATGGCCACTATGCTCGGACTGTTCGGCTTTGTCAACCGTGGAACGGAGGCCTCATGTCCAGGCGGCATGGTGTTCACCACCCGGATCGGAGTTTGGGAAGCGAAAAATGCTACCGAATGGCTGGAGATTTGTTCTTCTCGATCGGTAGGGTTGATGCAAGTTGCTGAGGCCTGTGAGCTTATAGACTCTGCAGAGTGCAAACAAATCAACGAGTTTACAAAAACAACACTGGAACTTACGTATGGGCGCAAAAGAGTGCAGCAAAGCATGAAATACTGCAATACCAGAGAGGTGGACACTGCAGAGTTGGCCGAGAAGAGAGGATAGAAAGGTTGTGGATTGTCTGGAATAGCAATACTTAGCCCCAAATATGATGCAGTCTCCTTAGAACATTACAGGACTAAGGGTACCGTCAGCTCTTATTACATGAACAGGAGACAGGATTGTAGTCACCCAGGGTCCATTCCACTACTAGTATACAGCTCTCAATTAGCCTCAGCCACGACAGCTTCCAGACCCTGGATTAGATCCGCCAAGAGATCTCCTGGATCCTCCACGCCAATACTAACTCTTAGAAAGTCCTTGGCCACCGTCGAGTCTGTCATTGTCCTCCACTCGATCAAACTCTCTACACCGCCGAGGCTAGTTGCATGATGGAAGAGCATCAACTTGGACGGAAGGTTCCGGGCATATTCCACCTTGTTAAGCGTTAGAGAAAACACCGGTCCATAACCACGAGGCATTTGTTTCCGTAGCCAGCTTCCCTCTATATTGGCTTCGTCTTGCAGACTGGCGTGATGAATTTCTTTGACCACTTTTTGGATGATCTGAGCCTCTTTATCGCTGAGACTTATCAACGACGGCTGCCGACAAGACCCTACCAATCCAAGTCTCAATGCACTGACAATAGCCTCGGCTGACTGGCTTTGCTTGAGGACTCTCATCTCGAGAGTGCGGATGCTCCTGGTTGCAAGCCAGCTGTCAAAACCTGCCATGACAGAGCCAAGGTATAATCGATCCCGATGAAGTTGCTGCAGCCATTCGTTGCCGGAGCTGCCACTCTTGATCGCCAGGATACCACATAGGAAATCGGAATGGCCTCCGATGTATTTTGTACCCGAGTGCATGACAACATCTGCACCCTGAATGAATGCGTCTTGGAGTGGAGGGGGTGCAAACGTCGAGTCCACGCTAAGATAGGCACCTCTGGAATGGGCGCGGTCTGCGTAGTACTGAATGTTAAATGCTTTTCCTGTCGGATTGACAGGTGTCTCTAGATGAATTAAGTCACCTGGACCTAATTGGTCGACGGCGCAGTCGAGTGAGAGCACCTCGGTTCCAGAGGAGCGGGCATAAAGCTCCAAGGTCCCATGGCAACCATGATATCCCGCTCCGATAGAGACTTTTCTAGGTCTCAACATGATCAGCAAGGCATGAAATGCCGCAAGACCAGAAGAGTAGGCAATGCAGGGTTGGCCTAGAATGGAAGACAAGACGGTTTCCAGACGCGACAATCCTGGCGTAGATTGCCGCGAGTAGCAGTGCTCTCCAACATCTAGAACCGGGTACGAAGGTCGCTCGTGGTGTTCTCGCATGCGGTCTGGAGCTCGTGGGTAACGGAAGGTTGCGGCAACGTGGATTGGCGGTGCCACGTCGTCAACATTGTTGAGGACATCATCTGCGTGCACGGCTTGTGTGGCGGTTGACAGACTGGGTAACGCCTTTGCCAAGTTGGTTCTGAAACGTTGTTCTGTTGGATCCATAATCTTCTGTTATTCAAGAAAAATTGTAAAAGTCGTGACACAATGCTCCCAGATTCTGTTGCTGGCTTTCGCTTGATCGCTTTTATTTCCCGATCTCCTGAGAGATTACAGTGCTATTACAGAGTACACAGCCTATCATTCCAAGCACTTATCTCACTAGGTTTTTCCGGTGCCCGGCCGCCGATGATAACTGCATTGTCCCCGAGATAGATCAAAGTTGAGCTTGCGCCGGGGAGATTGAAACGCAGCCGAACACGTGACCGGAGTCCCTATGTTCCATAGTATCCTCACCTTGCCATGAAATTTGCATAAGATGTTGCTTGTTAAAGCACGGGTATGTGGTAGCGCACGTATGAAGCTTGACTTAGTCAGTACTCAGCGGTTACAATTTCGATCTTTAATTGTCTTGCAGTTGCAATTGCATGAGAAGGGCGTTGAAGTTTGAAAATCAGGTTAGGCGTTTTCAGCCACTTGGCTCATGACCATCTCACGACTTTGAATGCTTTTGCCTGTGAAGGTCAGCCTTGCTCGCACTGTTTCCTTGTGAAACCTCTATCTTATGCCCTAATTAATACAACAGCGACTTGGAGCAACCTTTCTATCGTAAAGACTCATTATGTCTAATCCATTATCGTAACTGTAAAGACATAGCAGTAGACATTTCTTTTGCAATTTTGTCGACCATGTATAGCTATAGGCCCCTGCTAAATGGCGATGACATTCGACTGATTGAACTTCCTCCTACTTGGCCACAAATTAGATATCTCGATGTTGACCTTTACAGATCGAAACACCCCTAATTATAAACCTTTATTTTATGTACAGGGAGAACCAAGCGACCCTCTGGCCAAAAGTGCCGACGAACAAGATACGTATGCTGGCCGAAACTTGTATAAAATTAATGTATATCCTAAACCCAATACCATTCTTCTGATAATAACCAGCCGATCTCTGAAGGACAGCTCTGTGGGAAAGTCAACCTATTACCGAGAGGGCTGCCGTCAATGTGTTGGTTGTGCTTTCACTTGCTCGTTTTTGTGAGTAAATCGGGTGCTGATCGAGACGAGTACCATGCGTGAGGGAATTCGTTGTCACCCTTGCCCAGACTAAATGGGTTAGTCGAGGACATTTCGCGTGCATTATTGGGACCCCGTTGGTCTGTACCATCGTCCAGGGGCGGACCGCAATTCCGGTGGTCGTTTACACGATTATCATTTCCACTCAGGCGGTGACTCCACAGTCGCATCTTAGACATCGACCTCCTTAGCATTCGCCTGACACCAGGTTTGGCTATGGGCTCAGTGTATTTTTCCGTAATTGGCCTTGGTGTCGCTTCGAAGAGTTTCGTTGTTGTGTTAATCCGGAAGAGTAGAATGTTTAAACACTCCCGAGCCTCAAGCAAATCTTTCCTATCCGGATAGTCTTGGGGCGTGTGCCGCAATAACGTCGTTATGAGTATCGGATACCTCGTTATTCTCTGCAAAGGTTTGATCAATAGTGATCCAAGATCCCAGGCATGCGTAAGGTGCTTTGTGACCTCCTTGCACTGCTCCATCCAGTAAACAACGACGGGATGCTTTTGAATGGCCACCAAACACTCTACAACCTCCCTGCCTTTTCTTAAGAACTCCTCAACGACCATACTTATGCTGTCGATATTAAGCATAAAGGCACGCCCGATCCATGTCGCTCTGTCTTCAGCTTCACTGACTTGTATCGAAGTGTTTCGATTGACGTTTGTCGCAGGGACATTATTGTTACCTACAGAAGGCTTCTTGTAATACCGACTATACACACTCGCCGCAGACTTCTCAAGTTCAGATTGAAAGGATGTGTGAACGGAAACGATGTCATCGACATTACGAAAAATCAGCTGTATTGCCTCAAGGTCGAGTGCAGGGCAGGCGTCGGCTGTCTCTTTGTAGACATGCCGCAAAATGCTCATATCTCTGGTGAAAATTCTTTCCGTGTCGATGATTTCCTTTATCACGTTTCGGCGCTGGGTAATGAGTGAGGTGCATGTGTCGTGAAGCTGGGCATCTATTGTCACTTTGGTTGTCGATCCATTGCTAGTGTGTTGCCCCTCTTCAAATGCCAGCATATTCGGTAGATCAATTGTTGAGATGCATTTTCCATCTTGCGGATCGTGTTCGAGTACAGGGTGAAGCTTCTGCCGCGGCGCCCACGTTACTTGCTGGAGGCAAGCTGGGTCAGATATACTATTTGGAATTGTACTGAGCATCTTGAAACTTGGGCCTATTGCCAGAAGGAATTAACAATAATAAATAACGTTATTAATTTTATATTTCGTACTGGCACAGTAGACCTTTATACTGTACAAGCTTAAGGGTAAACCTGTCTTAAACTTATCATATATAATACCCATTCGAGAAAGGCCAATTCAATATGGAGTAACATTTCAATCCACCGGCACATACATTAGTGAGAGTCATAGCAGCTCCACTTTCTGCCGTACTAAGCTCTGTATATGTCTTACCTCAGTAGCTGAAGTTAAGAAGGAATGCCAGTAATTAACCACAAACTGGTATTTTTAAATTATGTTAACTAAAGTAATCGCTGCGCTATTAATTAAACCTCCGATGGAAATGAAATTTTACATTCCTCGGCACATAATGTCTTGCAACATATACAAATGAGTCATGAATCATTGACCTAGGCAAGTGGCTGTAATGCTACACATTTAGTGTCATTAGTATAATAACATAATCGAAAAAGCTAGGATCCCTTAAATAAAGTGTTGACTACTAGGGATGACTGCGGCCTGTAAGCTTAAGGTTTAGGTTGTGAAGTGCGAACACAGGTGATGAATGATAGCACGATATCTTCAAACGACTAGACCTTATCGCCCTGACTTTAATTATAAGCTCAGAGTAACAGAGAAGCCCAATAATAAGCTAGAAAAGGGTGGAATTATTTGTACCCTTTCATCCATTTGGCCAAGTCATACTGCCCAAAGGTCATAACTTGAGAGGATCAAATGTCAGTGAAGGGGTTGACAGGCATTTCTCTCGTCCTTTTCAAGACTTTGTTGAACGGGCATCATACCGTCGATCCACATGGTGTCATTACAGTTGACCTTTCCCGGGCTTCCTGTAAATGCGGTCAGATACCTGAACACCAAGGATCAATCACTATGGACACTAATTCTGTACGAGTGGGGGCTTAGACAATTCTAAATGGCTTCCGAACGTAGTATATTATAGATGGGAAAGAGGCATACCAACCTTTCGGCGCGATTGAGTCCACTTGATGATCAGGTCGACAAGTGAAAGGATCTGGTCAGATGTATGATCTGCATGCAAATTGATCCGAAGTCGCTCCTGGTCCTTGGGCACAACGGGAAAATGAAGAACGAGAACGCGATACCTTTCTTTGCTCAGAAATTGTCCCAGATCTGCTGCTCCGCCATGGGGAGCTATGATGGGGATAATTGGAGAATTGGGACCATCAGTTGTTGGCTTCATCGGGATAGTGATGATGCCGAGGTGCTGGCAGCTTTTCCATAATACATGCTCGCTGACAGCATTATAGAACGTATTTATGTTTGACTGTACGATATCTCGTCTCTAATGTATCCAGGTTAGTAGGTGTACGTAATTCTGACGATCTTGCAACATACTCTTTCACCTTCGATACTCGCTAAAATTCTATACCCAACCTTGACTGCCGCCAGCGTGATGAAGGTCGGCGCAGTGGAGAAAATGAGTCCACGGACGCAGCTGAGCAGGACTTGCTTGCACTCTCTCCTTGACAGAACAACAGCTATGACTTTGGGTAAGTATTTGATAGCCAATCGCAATTATACCTGGGCTTGGAGCTTACCACCAGAAGCCCCATGTGCTTTGCCAAAGGTATGAACTCGGATAGAGAAGTCTTTCTCCAAACCCAGATGAGACACAAGCCCTGACCCCTGGGGGCCTACCAACCCCGTCGAATGTGCCTCGTCGATCACAAATACAGCATTTCCAAGTGGAAGCTGCTCTTTCACCTCCCTGAGAATTACCTTGACGGGCGCCACATCACCGTCCATGCTATAGAAAGACTCCAGTGCAACAAAAACTAAGGCAAGACCCGTTCTGACTGCTTCATATTGATTCCTGATGTCCATCAAACGTTGGCGTAGACTTGCCAGGTCGTTGTGGGCAAAAGGAAGAGCAGTTGCACGGCTCCTATAGATTCCTTCTCGGATACTTGCATGAACAAGACTATCATAAAGCACCACATCATGCGGCTGTGCGAGTGTCGAAAAGACAGCAACATTTGCTTCGTAGCCAGTATTGAAGAACAAAGCACTGTCTGCTTTATGGAACTCGGCAATGTCCTTTTCCAGTTGGAAAAGGTAGTCAGTTGAGCCTTCACCCCATCGAGACGCCCTTCCACCGAGGATAAAATTAGGATGCTTTGCAAGCTCCTTGAGAAATTCCTTCCCCAAGAGGCCAGAAGAGGATAAGGACAAGGTGTCGTTTGACCCAAAGTCAACCATTTCGGCTAGACTGCCTGGGGCTGGTGGCTCAAGCTGCCAGCCTCTGCTTTGCCGATCATCATGAATCAGTTGCAGGTTATGTTGAAGAGCATCTGACTTGGACATGATGGATTCGTCTTTATGAGTTTCGAAGGGAAAGTAAAGATGCAAATCAAGGTAGTGAAGATGGGCAGCTTGGGTAGAGCAATGCATATCAGGGCAGCCGGAAAAGCTCTTAACACTTTATGTTGATCTTTCGGCACCTGCTTGGATGGTCTACCTACTTCTCAACCTAACAGACCTTCCTTCTGCGGTATCTAGCGGTGAAGTGTCGATAAGTAACCTGTTTTATCGCCTCACAGCCAAAAGACGGCAAACATGACGCTTGCCAAGTCGACTAGAGGCAGAGGAAGGCATTGTTCTGCCAACATCGTACCATAACATTAACAGCATACAGCGGCACAGTCAGAGAACAATAGACAGCCCTGCAAGACCTCCCGAAAAGCTACGGATTCCAACAGTCCGGGTCGTGTAAGGGTTACGTGTAAGGCGCGTGATGTAACCATCAGGTGACAGATCTATCATCTTAGATTGGTACTCCTTGTGTAAGGGTTACACTATGTTCCCCGCAAGACATCCCATGACATGATCAATTCCATCGGTGCGGGCGCTGTGTGACGCTATTTGGGAATACGAAGATCTCTAGCAGGATATCCCATGACACTATTGACTCGTCGACCTGGGCTTGATGTTTGTTTTGAGGTATCGCATATGGCGAGTCACTTTTTCTTGCAAGACATGGCTAGCCTGTGTTACGACTAACATGATCTCTTCATTGATTATATCGTCAAAACGCCGTCATTGCCGCCCGTTTCTGAGCGGCTAGAACTCGCCAGTTCACTTTTAGGGTTGCATTGACTGATTCTGATGCAGGTTTGTGTTTGTCTATGGTTGACAACTCACCGCTGACTGTCTCATGGGTCTGGAGGCTGCCAAACCGCTTTAGCGCTGCATTAGTTGCTTCTTCTGTAGTTTCATGTTTGTCTAAGACCAACAACCAACAACCAGAGCGAAAACCTCTAGCCCGCCCGCAGCGCCACGCTACGGATCCAGCGCAGTCTCTCATATGTCGGATAGCAAAGAATAAGAAGTTCAAGACACGGCATCAGCGACTGGTTTGACAAAAACAAACATCAACCTAGAATTTCCTCTTGCACCTTTCAAAATTCAATTGCCATTCGTCCAAATCATAACAATGGAGAACAAGATTATTTCTTGGGGCACTACGGCTCCAGAAGCTATTGCTGTCATTGATGGCCCGCGCTCTATCACCTATGGCGAACTTGTCAACTCTGCCAGAATGATTGCATGCTTCCTGCAGGAGCGTGGCGTCAAGCCAGGCGATTCTGTGGGGATCTTGTTTGATGTTGATCATCGTCAAGTCATCGCGCAGTTGGCTATCCTTTTTGCTGGTGGAACTTGTGTTCCAATTTCCCCCACTGCACCATTTCATCGCGTCGCAAGCATGCTGAGCGATGCCAATGCTCAGTACGTCATTTGCGATGAGAATTCAACCTTCTCCTCTGAGGGTATTACTCTTCTCCATCTCAGCGATGCACCAGTCTTGGAGTTGTCCGTTGATGCAACCGACTCTGGTTCTTCACGGATTGCATCACGTCGTACGCATATACTGTTTACCTCTGGCTCAACTGGTAAGCCCAAGGGCGTCCAGATCAGCAGCTCTGCCATACTGCACCTGGCAACCAGTACCCCATTGACCCCATTGAACCCCGAAGATCGGGTAGCTGCTTTCAATGACCCTGGCTTTGATCTGAGCCTCTTCGAAGTCTGGGTTACTCTTCTCAGCGGTGCCACTATCGTCATTATCCCAAAGGTGACAGTAGTTGATCCTACTGCGCTGAAGAGCTATCTTGAACGTCAGAAGATTTCCATCATGATTATGCCTGCCGCTCTTTTCCACATCGTCGCCAAGTCATCGCCTGATTCCTTTCACTGTCTTAGACATCTGCTCACTGCAGGCGATGTTGCCAATAGGACGGCCATGCGTGATGTTCTTGAGCACAATCCTCCAGAGCATCTTTGGAACACGTATGGCCCGACTGAGTGTACAACCCTTGCAACGATGCAAGAAGTCGATATCAATGAAACACTACGTGACCGGATTGGTATCGGGCGTTCCGTCGGCCAGATGAAGATTGTCCTCATAGATCAGTCTCAGCAGGTCATTCGCGATACCAAGCAGCGAGGCGAGATTTGTATCGCTGGGCCTCAACAAACTCAAGGTTATCTGAATCAGCAACCTCATGATGAGTCAATTTTCATCGAAATCGACGCTCCCGTATTCGTTGGGTCTATCGACACGCGGGAAGAGCAGGGCCACTCTTGTACTCGGTATTACCGAACTGGCGACGTGGCCGAATGGAGAGATGACGGCGGCGGCCTCGATTTCATCGGGCGCAGAGACAACCAACTGAAACACGGAAGCTTTCGAGTAGAACTTGAAGAGATTGAAAGAAGTCTTCTCGAAAGTGAACTTGTTCAATCTGTCATTGTCGTGAATCGGCCAGCACCAGATGCGGACGGTGTTGGGGTTCTAGTCGCGTTCATCGTCCCTTACGACAAAGCCACTACCAAATCGCAAGACCTGGTATCGTTTGCTCGAAACACACTACCACATTACATGGTCCCTGATAGATTTGAAATCGTTGAAGATCTTGTTGTGGACTCACGAGGCAAAATTGATCGTCGTGCCTTTTCGGAGAGCCTCCCTGAATCAGCATCGGCCACCCCCCATTTCATCCTCACGAATGGGAATAGTTCTGCTTCATCAACAAAGTCTACACTGAAGGCTATTTGGGAGCATATTCTGGGCGTTTCGCCGGTCAAGGACGATGACGACTTCATGGCCCTTGGCGCCACCTCACTCCAAAACGCTGCCCTTATCGCCCGCATCAAGAAGCATTTGGGGCGCCTCATCTCCATGCATGATCTGTACTGCCACTCGCGCTTTGCAAGTTTGCTTCATTTTCTTAAGAGTGACGCAGAGTCCATCACTGCACCTAATGATGCGGATAAGTGGATCAAGGACGTCGACATGGTAGATGACATCGAGGAGACTCCAAACTGGGAGGACCCAGATGAAGGTAAAATCTTCTTGACGGGTGCGACTGGTTTCGTTGGTGCTTTTCTGCTCGACGAGCTTCTGCGTCATCCAAATGTCAAACAGGTCGCTTGCCTAGTTCGTGGCAAAACAGAGGCCGAAGCTGCTCGTCGGCTTCAAGCCAATATGCAGAAATATGATCTATGGCCTGATGACTATGCTTTAACTACCAAGATCATGGTACTCCCAGGGGATATCACGAGTCGAGATCTTGGCCTGGGATCAACCAAGTTTGACTGGCTTGCCAATTGGTCCAGCGCCATATTTCACCTAGCAGCCAAGATCAACTTCTGCGACTCGTATCATGAGCACTACGATACCAACATCCTTGGAACTCGGAACATGCTCCGTCTTGTTGCTCGAGGGCGACGCAAGACATTTCACTACGTGTCTAGCATCGATACATGGGGTCAGACAGGATACTTTCTAGGCACCAAGAGGGTCTTGGAAGACGAACCTCTTGGGCCCCATATTCAAGGCGTGAGATACGACGTGGGCTACTCCCAGAGTCAGTGGACAGCTGAGGGAATGGTTCGGCGCATGAGAGGTCGGGGTTTTCCAATCATTATCTATCGGCCCGGCTTCATCATAGGCCATTCGGTCACGGGAGCGAGTAATCCCGACGACCTTGTTTCACGACTCATTTCCAGCTGCATAAAGCTTGGTGCATGGCTCAATATCGATCTAGATCCGGCATATGTTACAGTTGACTATGTAGTCAAGGCTATGTTACACGTCTCACGCTCAGCAAAGAATATCGGCAAGTCATATTGCCTTGTCGCGCCACAGGTTGAAGATTCAGTGTCTGTGAATAAGACTTGCTCTCTTATCTGCCAAGCTGGCTACAGAGTCGAGCTCACAAGCTACCCTGATTGGATCGCCCGATTGTCGGAAGAGATGCTTCCGGATGATCCTCTTGCGCCTGTCATGCCACTACTAGAAGAAAAGGTCTTGGGCAACTTTACAAGACTTGAGGTAAGCCAGCATTCTCCGATATACGACTCGAGAAATGCAATCAAGGCTCTTGCAGGTAGTGGTATTCATTATGTTACACTAAGCCCGGATATAATTAAGCGTTATATTGCATTCTGGAACGAGAAGGGCTTTTACTCTATCTAACTAAATATATATGGTCAAGACTGGTTTCCGCCTGATGGGTACTTTATGCTACTTTTCCTCAGATCTTGTTGCTCTTGAACAATCTCCTTTACATCAGCCCAGCTGCCTTCAACCAACCAGCAACCTTGTAAGTCCAAGTCGCGCAGAGTCTCCGAGTGTCGAGTAACCAACGACTTGAGCTCCATCACTGTGAAAGGTTGATTATGTAGACTCAGAGATTGGAGCCGTGGCCACGAAGAGCGATCTGGCAGGATATCATCCAAAGAAGCAGTTGGCCTCATGTTAAGCGGAGGATAACCAATAAACTCCACATGCGTATCCTCCAAGTGAGGTGCACTCAGACATGACTGAGTGATAGAGCAAAGTGCAAGCATCTCGTGCCTAGGGTTATCCTTGAGTTGAAAGCTCCGGGCCTGGAAATCCACATATAATGTTAGTTTCGCGACTTGAGAAACCAGACTCTTTAGTCCAGTCTGTTGCGATGGCGATAATTGCCAGGCTTGCATGCTAGGCGGAGGGACCAAGCGGAGACGAATTATCCTAGGTCTCAGGCCTTTGTTTGCAAGTTCAGAGCATAACGTTCCGATCATCTCAACGGGTGGAGTCGCAGTGTGGATTGTCTTGAAAGAGCCACACCACCTTGACTTGCCCAGGATAGGGCTGAAGTGTTGCAGTATTGTATAATCATATCCAGTATGGGCAAAGTCAGCAGCATCCAAGTGTTCCATGCCTCCCATGTTTCTGACATCATTTAGCTCCAAGGAGACCAGGTTGGATAATGAACTTAAAGCGGCGCATAACCGAGTGATGTGGTTTTGTCCCTCTCGAAGCTGCTGTTGGTCATTATACAATTCTTTGTATAGATCGTAAAGCTTGAGAAATAGCCTTTGGGTAGGCGTTGGTGATTCTTCGTCAACTTGGTCACTGAAAAGTTGTTCGAATTCGGGTTCTGTTCTCCAAGCCATATTTGACAGCCACCGGGATTGTTCTTGCGTGTGAGGATATTTATTCCGGTAGTATCTCGACCGTTCCATGGTTTCTACGTGTCGAAGCAGTCTGGCCTTGGCCTCGAGCATGAACAGTGGCCTGTTGCAGGCTAATTCGGGTTCGTAGTAAGACGTGACTATGTTCACGCTTTGTACTGACTTTCTGAAAATGGGATGATGGCAAATCCCTTCTAAACGAGTAAAGGATTTCGTGGTGAGGCAAACAGAAACTTCCGTGAGGAGCAATGGCGATGCGGCATTGTTGAAGCAATGTGAAACTAAGCGACACTCCCCAATTGAACCTCGGCCGTTTTTCTCGTTACGCACGAAGAAAAGAATGTTCCTCAGAACTTCGGAAGGGAGTGATTGAATATCCACTGTGGATGACATTTTCGATGTAGTTGCAGGAGTAAGATTCGAGTAGAGGGAAATAGGTGCAAAAAGGATATGACGTCTCTTGTAAGCTGCGGGGTCGGCGATCATCGCGGATTAATACAAAGCATAAGATTCGGTGGTTGGTTGCTGTGAACAGGGGCGAGAGCTTACATGAGTCACTGACCGTTGCAGATACACAAATGCGGGTTCTTTAATCAGGTACATTTATTATCCACCGTAATTCATTATATATTCCTAGACTATAGAGCGACCAGCTTGTTTGACTGTATGTTGGAGCCGTTTATATGTTTCGTATTCTTCTTTAACATAACAGACAAACCTATCCATATTCAGCGTCTTCCGAACCATTCCAAAGTGACGCCAGGTATAGGACCAAAGATTGTATACACAGTGCAATTATTAAGCATTTACTAGAATCCTCCTGCACCTTTCATCTTCATTGCCATACCATAAACACCTTTAACCAAGCCCATAACAGTCCCTGGATTTCCCATGTACCCTTTTCCAGGCTTCCCCTCAGCATCCCTCCAAATGCCATCTTCAGCCACCCTGCCAAACCTCTTTGTGTTCTGGTTCCTATCAATACATTCTCTCCATTTCTGACATATCTCCTCACTGTCGACCATGACATTGATCTCCTGACTGTGAAACCAAGATTGAGTGTCTTGATTACCACTTCCTTGTATGCCGACACTGCCATCAACGATCAGAAGCTTAATGTGACAGGATCGGGATTTGAAGGAGTGATGGATGGGATGGTCTTGGTCCTTTCCTACGTAGTTGTATATATGCAACAATTTACGCTCAGGGCTATCTTTGGTGAGGGACGAAACGAGGTTTTGGGCGATTTGGTCATTTGTTCCGCCTTGCCCGGGTATCATTTCTCCCGGATCGTTGTAGCCAAAACACACGTAGTATGTAACTTCTACTCCTCTCTTCAGCGCTTCCTTGAGTGCTGGAATCAATGGAGCAGCGTTGAGATCGGGCGTTTGAATGAAGATGTTGTGTTTGGCATTCCTAATCAACGATAGCCATGCTTCGTTTTGGGGCACATGGACGCTTTTCGAGTCGATGGCCCCGTACGGCGGTCGAGATACTAGCGCCATCGGAACTGGCTTTCCATCACCAATTGTCGAGATGTATGGTGTCATTTCGTCTCCTGCGTCAATCTCGGGTCCCGTGGGCTCAATTGGATGCTCCACTGCGAGGTTGAGCTGGCGATTTGCTGCTTGAAGACGCGATTCACCCTCTTTCAGGGCATAACAAGACTGCATACGCTTGACCTCTCCCTCTATGTCATCATCGTAGTGAGGGCGATCTGGGAAATGCTCCGGCAGGGGTTGCTCAATATCAGCTTGTATAGTGGTAAAGTCTCTTAGATGTGAGGCTTCGTTTTCCGTTGTTGAGGAACTGTTGGTAGAGGTAGGCAATCCGCGCTCAGTTGTAGGTGTCTGAAGAGATGGAGGTTCTGGGTGAAGGGAATTTTGCCAGGTTATCAGGGCAGTATCGTATATGCTGTCAACTATTGGCCCTTCAACGTGGACCATCATCTCCAGGTTATCGTTGTCTTCGGTGTTGTTACTCATAACGGCAGCGATCTTGCGATCCACAACGCAGAACTTGGCATGCAGAGTGCCCAGAAATATTCGATGGAGGCTGACTACCTCCAGGTCAACATTTGGTATCTCCTCCGGTGAAGGCAAGTCGATTGTCTTTGAGGTGTACGCCTTTGGTTTGACAAACTGGTGTGGATTGATAGCGTTGCATGGTCCTGGCTTGTCATACATGATCTTAGCAACCACTCGTCTCCCAGTCTTTCCAGCTCGTTTCGAGAGCTCGATCAGAGAATTTTTGATTAGAGCTTGGGCTACTGACGGTGCCCAGGAACATGTAATGAAGAAGACTTCCTTCTCAGCCCGCACAATGAGATTCGAGCAGTGGCGCATGACATCTGCAAGGGGAGCAATGACTGTGAGAGGCATAGTTCCATGAGAACCCATTAAAGGAGGTGACACGACACCTGCCATTGGGTCTTCATTCAGGCATTGTAGCGAGTCGGCGAATGCTTGGAGGAACAACGGGCTTGGGGTCGTTGGGCCCCAACGACCGCATTGGAGGGCTGCTTGGATGGCATCTTCGCTCTTCTCTGTGTCTTCTTTAGATGAGATCTTGTGATGTAGAGCGTGCTCGTGATGACCGTATAGCTTCTTGATGGCATTTCCCGGCGTCTGGCTTGGATCATTTGCCAAGACGGAGCTCACGGTCTCTTTAACCTGGCACAAGGCGTAGACGTGTTGCGAAACCATTTTTACAATTGGTAGCTTTTTTACATGTAAGCAGACGGCAGAGGCACTTGCTGAGAGCCATGGTCTCGTAGAACTATTTATCAAGCCCAATTGAACAAACGTCATTTAGTCAAGGTTGCACACTTCTGCAAGCTATGCTAGCCATGTCTTACCCAACTTTGGTTTTATTCCCTGGCTAGTGGAGGTGATATTGCCTAGGCTTACGTACCTCGGGGCAGAATTCCTGATTTAAGTGGCTACGCAGTACCTTGGAAATAGGGCTCTTGGCTATGTGACAGCATGTAGCTTCTGCTCCGCCACCAAGGTCTAGCAAAGCTAAACCCGGGATTTTTGTGCCGAGACTAATTGCGGCACGCAACTTCCGGCCGGGTTAACCGGAAATACAGCAAAGAATGGTCATGGCAGCTCTTCATCATGTCATCGCGTTGAATGTTGGCATCTGGTTTTGTTACTGACGATTGAAATGGTTAAAGAAGACACTTCTTGCGTTATATATCACATCAAATAAAACCATTTGAGGGTCAATAGATTACCCACGTTCAGCTTCTACCTAGATGTTACTGTACTGACTCAATCTACTTCATGATTGGTAACTACACCCCGGCATTACCGCTTTTCCACTCTTGAACGTTTGAAACACGAAAAAGAAACGCGTAAAATTGAGTCAGCAATACGGGGCTTGAATAATTGTTCTCATTCGCCACAGGATAATTTTAGATCGGCGTAGCTTCTTTTGTCAGACTACAGCCAATCGTCGCGTCTCGCTTAACGCGGATAGACCTCTCGGGTTGGCGAATTCAGTTGGTTTGATAACAGATCTGCAGACCTACCCGGTAATGCTATACAAATTGTTGAAATACAAGCCTTATGTATTGCATACAATAAAATCCGAGGCTAAGGAGTCTCAAGAGGTGAGCCTTCATCTGTTGGTCTATTCTTGGGAGCCAGTTCGTTATCTGATTCAATAACCTTTGAGAATTTCTATCCAATACTAAGTCTCAGGAATTCTCTATGCTCAAACGACCAACGTGTTATAACTGTTTTTCCTATTCGCCTTGTCGCAACAGTAAGATTGTTATACAATAAATAGTATTTAAACTCGGCCTATATAATTGAAGTCCACAGTGATGTATCCAAGTCCCAAACCATCGGAAGTGGATAAGGCATTGTCTGCTCAAAGGCATCCAGATTGATCTCAAACATGCTGTCAGTATGACGTGTCTGGTGACTTTCTTGCTGGTTGGCACTCGAGGAAGCTTGAAAAGCAGGAATCTCTACATTAATAGACTCAACTAGCTGTGCATTGGAAGATTGCACAGCGTAACAAGCCTTTTTGTATAGTTCTTGGCAGACTTTTCGGACTTGAGTAAGGTAGGTATTGCCGTTTGCTTCGTCTAGTGTTTTAAAAACCTGTATGACGTCACCAACTAAATGCATGTCATTCGTCGCAAACTCGTTCATAGGAGTCCTAATTGCCATGATGCAGAGGATAACAACAGCGCTCATAGGTATTGGAATAACGTCCCTTTAGCTAATTAGTCATTGATCAAGGCTGTGGGCTGATAGAACTCACCAGTGCAAGCTCTTCCATGTGACTGGTATAACCTTGCTTAACTTAATGATGCACCGTGACGCGTTGAGACAATTCTCTATCGAGTCTCTCATCTTTGGAGGGAGGGCTAGATTTTCCGGGTGATTTGGCGATACCCAGAAAGTTAGGCTGTGTGCGCGGCTCACAACGATGACGGCATTGTAGTAGGAAAAGTACAGTCGCATCAACCCATGATGCTCGCACCTCGCAGCACAACCATGATTGAGATTCGGTGCAAATTCAATACGCCAATTCTCCAGCTTCTGTAGTAGGTCCGCTATAGAATCTGCAACGCAATTCGGTGGGGCTTTGCCTGAATGAAGATCTTGATAAATCGCGCTCTGGATCACGGCTAGTTGTATCTGACCTTTGAAGAGGTTTAGTTCATGCCCATCAACGGTCTTGATGATTTCCGTCTCATCCAAAGAACCCATTGGTGGGTCAATGTAGGCCGCGCTGAGATCGTGACAAGGGGGTCTTCCAGTTCGGAGACATAGTTCCCGGTCCAGACAAATCGCGATCCAAAAGACCTTCTTTCTCATATTTGCTTCTGCTGGGCTTACAGATGGATCCTGGCTCTCGACATGTATGCCTATTGAGTGTGCAAGGCGCACAGCGCAACCAACGAGCATGAAGCTGGGCTGCGGATTTGGTGTTCCGATAAAGAACCAGGCAATGGCCAGCAGAGCTTGGACAGAAGACAATTGTGTACTACGCATGAGAACATCCCATGTCCCCGCAAGTGCATTTGATGCATAGGCCCAGGCTAGATCCTCTGCTTCTGCCGATTGAGCTGCCTCCGCCCGACGACGCTGTGCAATTGCAAGAACAGAGTTGAGCGAGACCCACCACGCTGGAATCTCAGTACACGTACCTGAGTACTGCTGGCCTAGTAGACACATGAATGCTGGTGCATTGAAGCACGGGAAGACTTGATGTTCATGAGCGAAGAATTCACTAACAAGGGAGAATGCCTCAGTCCAAGATGGAAGAGGCTTCATGACCTGCTTTGTGAATAAGGGCTCGATAGATGGGTGTGTCCATTTGGACCACGATTCTGGTGTATGCTGTCCTGATTTGCGTGGAGTAGCTGTGGACACCAGGGATATGCCCGACGGCGGACCTGTGGACATATTGAATGAGCCCATGAATGTTTAAGTGCTTATGCAAACCTACCAAAGTAGCGCATATCTCCATTGCTACCAACTATCGTGTCCCGAGGGCTTGTATCCGTTGCTGTCAAGGTCTGACCGGAGCTCGACTCTGTGAAGCTGTGAAACTCATGATGGGCTTCAAGATGTAACTGAGGATGTGCAACCGTTTGAACGACTACAGAGTCTGACAATAAGGTTGAAGAAGCATTGACTCCTTCAAAACTCTCTGCCTCAATTGAATCGCCTGTCGAATGTTGAGATGATACTTTAGATCGCCGTTGACGTGGATCAGGCTTGTCAACGTCTGCATAGTGGCAGTCATTTCCGCAACCCCGACAACGTCCACAAACTGGCCGGATTCCGTCGCAGCGGACCTTGCCTTTCCGACAATGGTCGCATGCCTGGCACCACGGAATTAGTCAATATCCACGCAAATTCCACCGTGATACGACGAGTGATAGGTACCTTTGCAAGGCGACGTCGACGGTCGCCGCGGCTGTTCATTTTTCGGAGTTTAGAAGTCAACATACGAGAATTCCGGGTCATGAGGGGATGGAATAGCCATTTCACGGCCCATGACCATTATAAACTTTAATTCTGATAGGGCATGTTTTGTGCCTCGGCTCTGTTCGCTAGTGCGCAAAACTCCGAGACTTGCGTGTCGTAGCGTACCGAAACTCCGGACGGGTCCACCAAACGAGACAAGGGAATACCTGTATGTGAATCTCCACTACAGAGGGTGAAGAATGAGAGAATATCTGTTCATGTGAGTAGGTAGAGTCGGTGGGTAAGAGAAATACGAAACTGGCACAGTGCAACACCTGTTGAGTTGGAATTTAGAAAGTGTGTAGATTGATAGATATATTGATTAGCGTCTAGATGTGACTGCGTTGCAAGATAGAGGCAGGCGCTTCAACAACCTTATCCCTAAAGTAATCAATGAATCCCTTTCCGAACCCATCTAATCTCTTGGAGCTACTGACTCCACGGCCGAGGATACCATAGACGACAAAGTGCACAGCAAAGATCTTGGGAAACTCAACACGCTCGATGGAAAACTCTGGACGCCAGTCCTCTCCCAAAAGCTCTTGCACCTTGGCTCGAGACATATATGAGCGCAGCCAGTCCCACTTGGCCTGCGTATCAACAAACAACCCAAAGTTCAAATTTGCGCCCTTGTCTCCAGAACGGCCCAGGGCGATACTGCCCAATCGCACTTCAAGAACTCCACCATCAAGAGACGTTGGTGATTTGGTGTCATACGATGCCCTTTCTTCCATAATCTCAAACTGAGGAGGAGGTTTAGTCTTGAAAGATTTCGTTGTGCCGGTTCCGTCCACAAAATGGAACTTTTCTTCAAGTTTGGCTTGCTGCCAGAGGGCTGGATAATACGCCAGGTATGGACGAGGCATAGCAGAGCGGAAGTCCAAAGAGCTGTGAAACCCTACACAAAAGTTAGTGACTGTGGCATTATTTCCACTCCTTGGGCAACCTTACCCGAGTAATGCTTCAATGAGATGCTTCCAATGGCCATCATAATCGCCTGGAGAGCTTCTGCCTTCGTTGACTGAGCGAAAATGCGGAGATACACGGTTCCACTGTTTTGGTTTGCAGGATTCACAGCTGGAACCCCAATCCTCTGAAACTCGAGAAAGTCGAGATGACTGAGCCTCTCTTCACCAAGATGAAAAAGAACTTGCTTTTCAAGAAGGGCAAACTTTTGCTCAAAGTTGTGACCCGTTGCGTTGAACAAGGCCTGCATTTCGTAGCCTCCTTTGTAAAACAGTGCGAGTTTAGTGGTATCTGGTGGTGGCGCACCGCGAACTCCGTGAACACGAACTCTTTGGTCAAGTTAGCGACACTGGTAAGACTCGGGACCTTGCATACCTGTCTTGACCAACTTGGTCCATATCAATATCTTCCAGGTAGGCCTTAACATCACTGTTGATGTACACATCGCCCTGCAACTCATATACGAGCTGAGACTTGCATGTATCAACAGTGACCATACCGCCAGTACCCTCATGCTTTGTGATGACACAGGAGCCATCTTGCGCAATCTCAGCAATCGGGAAACCCGGGTCAACAAAGTTGTCAAGATCAAAAGCGTCAAAGCCTGCAAAGTTACCACCGGTGACATAGGCTGAGCACTCAATCAAGTGCCCTGCGACTAGGGCACCGGCTAGTTCATCGTAGTTGATGTTGCTCCACGACCACCAGTACCATGCGCAGGCGATGACAGGGCTGGCATCAGAAGCTCGGCCGCATATGATGATGTCGGCGCCCTGTTGAAATGCTTCATATATGGCGTGGGCACCGAGGTAAGCATTAGCAGACACTATTTCCCGAGATTCATCGCCACCTTTGGCAAATATGTAGGTCTCAGGAGTAACAGTGACATGACTATTTAAGGAATCAAGATGAGCCAACGCGTTTTCTCTGTCTTGCGGCATATGTCTGCCGAGCTTGGGGAGCACGTTATCGCCGGAAACGTAGGCTACCTTGAGATCGTAAGCCTTCTCGGCAACCTGGTAGCGCGTTAGTCCACGATGTTGAATAGAAAAGTCTTGGGAAGGTCTTACCAAAGCTGCTACCTTCACAGCAAGACCTTCAGGATTCAGTGCTCCACCATTGATGGCAACTTTAATACGCTTCTCGGCGATGGTATCGATCGAGAGTTCAAGACCTTTCAATGCAGTAGCCGCGTAACCTGGATGTTGTCCTTTCGAATATGCCTCTGCATTATTGGCCATGTTGACCTCTGGTTCTTGTAAGAAACGCAGCCTATCTAGGTTCAGAGACCCCAACACTTACCAGCAAGGTAGTCGCCAGTGATAAAGTCAACATCACCTAATGTAGCTTGCTTATACATCTCAATGGCAGGATCTCCTATAAAACTAACGGTTAGTAATATCTCGGCTATTGGTGACTTGTCGTACCATGGTAACCGGAACAGTTAGCCACTCGTACAGGCCTGATGCCGAATTCGCCAGCGCGCCATTCTTTGCTAGAATGCATCATGATTCTGTGCCTGTGACTACTTGAGTGAGGAAGTACGGTGTAGTGCGCTGTGTTGTATAGCCACCAAGCCCTGCTCCAGGGGATAGGGTTGAGAAGCGTCGAGCATAAGCTATCTTTATATCACCCCGCAATTTCGGATGATGCGACTCTCAAGGCACAAGTACCATAACCGAGACAACCGGCAACCAGTACTCCGTACTTGAGTATGTCAGTCACTTGTTCTATTAGTTGCTTGGTGACGTAACTGTCCCTGTGTTACAGTGGGCTGTGTCCCGAAGCCCGCCATCAAAACTCCGGTTCAAGACTCCGGAAGTAGAATCAAGCCCCAGAACTCCGGAGAGACCCGCGAAGCATTGCAAAGACATCATTGACTTGAAAGACAGTGGAAGAAATATTCGGTTCCAGTTAGCCGAGAGGATTACTTAAGTCCCCGGCTGTGACGTGAGATATAGCTTGACCTGCATCAATCTTGAGTTTGTTCCAAACTATCCTTGTACAACCTCAATTCCCAACAATCACCCCCTTACTCACCGACGCCATGTCGACTTACTCTATTTTCACCGAAACTAGTCGAATTTTACATAAAGTTCTCCTTCAGGATCCCAGATTACAACTTCCAGACTCTTTCGTCAAAGCCGCTGAGAAAGTCAAGTTTGTGGGAGAAGACGACCAACCTTTCATCCTCACACCTCTCAAGATTACGGAGTCAAGCGCGGCCCTCAATGCCCTCGTAGCAACAGCTGCAAATGTGGTCGCAGCCGAGCGCTATGGCATCGGCTACCAGAATGTTGAAATCAACACGGACCTTGCAACGCTTTTCCTTGAATCAGTGCTACTACCCACCATTGGCGGCAAGCACTTTACGCAGAACGGTAAGATGCTAGCAGAGCTTGCCAAGATGGACCTCCATCAGATGACCAAGCCAGTCAGGCGGTATGCGACAAATGTTTATCGTACCAAGGATGGAAGATGGTATCATCTGCATGGATCTATGAATGCCGTGCCCACGATGGACATGTTGGGTGTTGAGGACAGTGACGTTAGCACTGAAGAAGCGTTACAGATCTATACGAAAAAGGTTGCACAATGGGATTCCCAGGATATCGAAAAGGTGGCCAACGAGAAGTACAAGCAAGCTGGTGTGATTTGCTATACGCCCGATGAGTTCTTCGCAAGTGAGCATGGTAAGATCATGTCGGAAGAACCTTTATGGACATCGACTCGAGTGCCAGCACCGAAAAGGACTTGGCCCGAAGCCAAAGACAGCCAGGACTATAGTCCACTCGCCGGTATCAGAGTCTTGGACTTATCTCGTGTTATTGCAGCTCCAGCAGTATCCAAGATCCTCAGTGTTCTAGGCGCCGATGTCCTCCGTGTCTCCTGCAACAGGCTACCCGAGTACTCGGCAACAATGCCGGATCTTCAGACTGGCAAGAGGGACGTTGACCTCGATCTTAAGACACTTGAGGGGCGGGAAACACTTTCTCAGCTTATAAAAGATGCTGATGTTCTTGTTGATGGATACCGTCCTGGTGCCTTGGCAAAGCTGGGTTTCGACTCCAAGTCTTTACGTGAGTTGAGCCCAAGTCTGATCTATATGAGGGAGAATTGTTATGGTTTCAAAGGGCCGTTGTCGTACCGTTCGGGATGGCAGCAAATCAGCGATTGTCTGGTAGGACTGTCATACCTACAGGGCAAATTTCTTGGTCTCGACGAGGCTGTTGTTCCACTTTTTCGTAAGTTGACCGTGTTATTAACTCTCATGTTCCCACTTCTGACATTGCCTCAGCCAACTCGGACTATCAGACTGGATTGGTAGGAGCCGCGGCTGCCATCCAAGCATTATTAGTCCGCACCCAAGAAGACGTCACTTTTGACATCGACATCAGCCTCACGCAGTACAACATCTGGTATTATCGTCTCGGCTCCTACTCCGAGGACCAGCAGAAGGCTCTTAGAAGCCGGGACCTGCACTTCAACCCTCGCCATTACGACGACATGAGTGCGCTCGTTGGAAAGACACATCAGTCGTTGCAGAAGATTCGCCCAGAAATATTTAAGCATCCCAAGTACTTCTGGGACATGAGTGGCAAGGAATACGGATTGGATGAGGACTTCAAAGTGCTGGCACCTGCATTCAAGTTTGAGAAGTCGAGTATTGGTTGGGATGTTCCGACCGGACGAAGAGGGCGGTCGAAGGCTGAGTGGGTATCATAAGCCTGCCTGTCGTTATAGTTGCTGGGAGATCACAGGCGTCCCCTGGAAGCAGTACAGTAGATTGAAAGGCATTCGGGAACGCAACGGCGTTGAGATGCCATGAACTTGTGACTCCGTCGGAGTGGTTATCTATTAAGATATAAGACCCGCGGGCCCCGATCAGCATGCCATGACTCTCATATAGCCGCCTGCCAATTTGAGACTACACAAGTTCTACCGATGATCATTAATGTTATGACCAATAGTCCACCAGTTGTGAAACGGAGCCTCGGACAGGGTCAGGATTATTCATGTGGATCGCCACCTGGACCATGACGCCACTCAATCCAACCGAGGCTCCGTGTGAAGCTGTACAGGTTAGACTTAAAAAGGCAAAGCGAACCCAGAGACTCTTGAGACGACTTCCTTATGAGTACTAGACTTGAAAGATTGCGGGGTATCAAAGCGCCTCTGATTGCTCCTCCTCGATTGAGTTAGTCGTTGAGTAAAGTATATCTACGTCTTTCGACCTCGTGATCCTTGAGCTCAATCATCAATCAACTGCCAAAGCCGAAGTCGAAATGTCTCAGCTCTGGGCCAACGTAGTCACTACCTATGATACCTTCACGATCGAGTTCGTGGGTAGCTGCCTTGTACAGATCATTTTCTGGTGGATTCCGTCAGCCGTTTTTGTTTTCCTTGATCATGTTGCCCCAGACTTTGCGGCGAGACACAAGATACAACCTCCACCAAAGCAACCTAAAGGCTCTGAGATCCTGGACTCTGTCCTGATCTCTTTGAGAAATCAGCTCATAGTCATTGGGCTGCAGCTATCCCTAGCCTTTCTGGCGACACAGCGGAATATGCCATCAACATTCCAGGTCACAGCATCGCTGCCATCTGCAAGCAGCTTCGTAAGCGACTTTGCTATCTGCTTAGTTGCTCGAGAGGTCCTCTTCTACTATTCCCATCGATTATTTCACATACCATACCTTTATCGTCGCATCCACAAAATACATCACAAATTCACAGCACCAGTCGCCTTCGCCTCACAGTATGCCCATCCCATCGAGCATATTGTAGCCAACACGATCCCCATTGTCCTTCCGCCCATACTGCTCAGAACTCACATCTTGACCATGTGGGCGTTTGTCGCTTGGCAGCTTATTGAAACGGCGACTGTTCATAGTGGCTTCGACTTCTTTGGAGGTGCAGCTTATCGTCATGATCGTCATCATGAGCGTTTTGACGTCCACTTTGGAGGAATGCCTTGGCTGGACTGGCTTCACAACACCGACGAACGAAAGAGATTGGAGAAGAAGAATAAGTAATTCTTTCATGACAAAACTATCTCGCCAAGATCAACATCTTGAAAGCGAAGTATCAAGCTATGTATGTTGCCCATATCAGATATCCCTCGAGATCGTTGTGAATGGATATTGCTAGAAGAATGGTGCGGATTGACGCCGCGCTCGAATTGGCTACAAAACAGATTCGCCAGACACCAATACTCGTCTGCATGAAGAAAGAACCCGAGTTTTGTTTGAGATTCATTTCCTTGAACGGAGATATAGTTGTCGGGGGTTGAGAATAAGTTATGATTGGACCAGACTCGAAACCAATTCCTTAGCCCTCGTGTGATAGGCAAGGACCTTGACCTTGGGTCTGGTCCATTCTGGTGATGGTATATGAGATTGTGGAATGCTGGATTGTGTCAGTAAGGTCGTTGTTATTTTATTGTCATGGAACTTACCACTAGCAATAGCAAATAGATTTAATGGGCTTATTGTCTCAAATACTTCCCATCGACTAGTACCGAAGTCTTCACCCATAATCATGGTAATACACTGAGACAACGTGACCTGGCTGCGCCCCAGCGATCTTTCTGCTGCGGCTTGGGTGTACATGAACCATGTCTCGGCATCTGGAGCATCAAAGTGCTCATCCGTAGCCGCGAGGCCAAATTGCAGTTCATTAATTACCATCTGGGGACTCATATCGTAGAATATCACGAACGCAGAGTCAAGAAGGAAGGTATATAAGAGGGTACGGATTAATTCCTCTCGTAATCCGAACGCTGTCCAGTGATCGTGGAGGTTGTGTGGAGTAAGGTATGCTTCCTCACGTGTTCCAGGCATCGCGAAGGGATACAGGCTGCGGGATACGAAGACGATGTCAGGAAACCGTTTCCTGCGAGCTCTGAGTCTCATTTTTGTGTCACCTTCCCAATTCATGAGCAGAAGAATACCATAAGCAGCCTGCAATATGTTAAGGCGCTGGCGAACTTGGCAATCCTGGCCGTCATCGTCTGTTTGAGCAATACTGTCTTCGCTGAAATCCGGGTCCTGGAAGATCCAGTTCTCGACTGTCTCCAGCCACATCATTGCCTGATCATGGTGCTTTCTGTCGGGACTCAAGGAAGCTCCGATCAGTGAGAGAGCCGCAATCAACTTTGGCGACTTTACTGTAGAGTCAAAAGTCGGTCTATGGAAGACGGGCCAGTTTGGATGCCAGGTTTGAAAGAACAAAGTCAGGAATAACTCAATATTTCTTGGAGAAAAGAATCTCGAACAAGACAGTTTTCGGGAATTGTACCATTTGAAATCGGGCGATTGAGATGATGCTTCCAAGACGCCTCTGACAATATATTCACATTTGTTTGACAAGGAGTGTTGTCCTGTCAACCCTTGCTGGGGCTGTGTCCGTTGGCCTATACTTACCCAAGGCGATGTGACCGGCATTCCAGGAATGGCTACTGGTTCAGGAGAGGGCCGGCTACCATATTGTAGGAGGTCAGAGTGAGTCTTTGTGCTGGCGCAGATATTGTCGCAGTTGAATGAATTCGCCAGACCGTGGGACGAAGTAAGTCTGGCAAGAAAGCAGAGACGCATACGGGGAAAGGTCGGCTTTGGTGTCAGCAGCGACAGCGACGGGCTATGATACGAAATTGGCCAATCATCTTGTGGTAGATAAGAGCCAGATTGTGGCATCAGAATTGAGTTGCCATCCGTCTCAGAAGCTGCTTGAGGTTGCACAATTAGGACAGGATGAAATGAGGTGACCGGCGTCGAGTCCGAAACCCAGTCATGTTGTGATAGGAATAGTGGCCCGCGCTGCACTTGCAGGTCCTGTCCTGATAGAACCTGGTGCTTTTGCTGGCCTTTTCCCACTTTCAGTGGAAATATTAAGTCATCCTTCTTTGGTGTTTGGACATAACTGCAATCGTGATTCTGCTTGGCGCAAGCTTTGCAAGGTCGCGATCCCGTGCATCTCCTTTTCAACTTGACGCATCTTTCACAAGAAATTTGCGGTCTTCCTCGCTTCTTCCAGTCCAGAGATGGAGGCGGTAAACCTGATTTGAGGCGTCTGTCACAGGTTCTCCAATGACGAAGGAGTGCATCTCTGATGGCTATGCTTCAGCCATTGAAATCAAAAAAGAACAATCGAGCTTAAACTAACCGGCGATTGAATCCACGACTGCAGTCTTGGCATTGGTAAGACCTTTCATCTGCGTCTGAGCCCTCGTTGCTTTAGTATTAATGCTCTACAACGACCAGGCTGCAACAAGCTTACGCGACAGGTAATGTCGATTAAGGTGGTCTTGACGAAACATTGTTAGTGAGCGCTGCACCCTATCAAACAGCTTGATTTCAAACGGCATACCTGATTTTGTGAACCCGGCAGAGCAAATAGGACAGCAATGCTGGGACTGATTATCAGGCATGGTGTTGACCGAGGTCATCAGGTCGGGCCAGGGAACTTGGGCGGCAGTACCAATTGGAAGAAATAAGCGATGCAAGCTAGCAATCCAATGATAGAGAAGTCACGGGTCACGAAGTCCACAATTGATGGCAGAGACGAGCCTGAACAAACTGGACTGCAGGATTCGATGTGCCCATGCAACTAAAAGCTGGTCAAGATGCACACGTGGAGGCGGGAAATCTGCCACCCCCGCAAGAGAGATCGGCATCCCGCCTCATCCCCACGATCTAAGTTAGTCTAGTGTCTAGATATCGAAACCCCGCAAAAGCACAGCCTTTCGGTTCCCACTGAGAGGCATTTCGGCATTTGTTCGCGGCATCCGGGATTTGGAGGAATAATATCTTCCTGTCATTAATCGCACTTCTTCCACTTGAAATCATCAACGTTCACTATCGCCAACTTTCATCTCAAGCTAGTGACAATTGCCCTTTACATATTACGTGGACTCAAAACAGCCCTAAATTAGCTCTGGCAGCAGCGCAGAATATGGGAGACGTGGCAACTGAAAAGCCTTACCATCGGGTAGCTACCGTGGTAGTAAGTAAAATCGTGATATCAAGTGTTTGGTTCATCAGCGACTAACGATAACAAAGCGCTCAAATGACGGTTTCCAGTTCAAGATCAACTCAGTTCCAATCCCAAAACTCCAGCCATGGGAAGTGCTCGTTAAACTCTCTGCTACTGGCGTCTGCGGCACTGATATGGCCCTTGCAGGTGGTTACCTCGGTCCATGCCGTGAGGTGCTTGGTCATGAGGGCGTGGGCCGCGTTGTGCAAGTTGGCTCTGGAGTAGATCCCGAGGGTGTCAAGATTGGCGATAGAGTTGGTATAGCTTGGGTCAGGGATGTCTGTGGTCGATGTAACTGTTGTCGTCAGCCCGGCGGTGAGGTTCGTTGTCTGGAGCAGCAGAACTCAGGACGGAAGTGGGATGGAACCTTTGCAGAGCACTGCATTGTACCGAGTCGTTATGTATTGACGATACCCGAGTCAAAAGAGCTGCCAGATGAACTGGTTGCACCAACACTGTGCGGTGGCGTTACCGCATATAAAGCACTCAAAGCTTGTGGAGCGACACCGGGAGAATGGGTTGCTATAGTTGGAGCTGGAGGTGGTGTTGGGGGTCTGGGGATTCAGTATGCAAGAGCCATGGGATTCCGCGTTGCGGCTGTGGATATTGGGTCTGCAGAAGAGTCATGCATCAAGATGGGAGCCGACGCATACTTTGATGGAGCATCCCCTGACACGCCGGCTGAACTGAGGAAGCTTACCCCTAATGAAGCTGGAGCCAAGGCCGTTATTGTCACTGCAGGGTCAGGTCGAGCCTACCAGAACGCCCTTGATCTTGTTGCAGTGTTTGGCACTCTAGTCTGCGTTGGCATTCCCCCACCAGATCAAGCGATGAGTCTCCATCCGCTAACTCTCATTGACCGTGGTATCAATCTTCTGGGAACATTAGTGGGAACACGAACAGAAACACTTGAAGCTCTCGAGTTCGTGCGAAGAGGCGTGGTAAAACCTATTGTGGAGTCGGTTAACTTTGACCAGCTCGACGATTTGGTCAATCAATTCTCCAAGACAGCTGGAAAATTAGTTATACAATTCCCATCATAGGGTTTATTCTCTGTTCTTTTGTCGTTTCGAGGTTGTTTTACTAGTGGATCAGAAGATAACATAGACCTTGAATATCAGTTAATTTCATTATGTAAATAGTTAATTAAAATCTTTCATTGCAGCTCTTATAAACGCCACTGCCAGTGCTCTGTAATGATCTGATATGAGAGCAAATTGAGACAAGCGATAAAGGGCAAATCTCTTCGGATCGCCCAAAGAACGTTTAGCACGTTGCATGCATTTCTCTTTTTGAAATAAGTCGTATCCTGAGCAGATCTTTGCCGGTTCACGCCAAAGGATACATGAAAGTTCGGCATCAGGACGGGGACATATGCACATGTCGGACAATTCCCCACCTCCGCCTCGATGCTGTGTAACCTAATGTCGGCCGAACGGGAAAATACCCACCACTGTCCCAACCAAGTACCAAGGTTCACGCATACCAAATGCGCGGCTACTTGTTACGGGGATTTCTATTTAAGGCCTGCTCGAA
Source organism: Fusarium temperatum (assembly GCA_001513835.1). Lineage (NCBI taxonomy): Eukaryota > Fungi > Ascomycota > Sordariomycetes > Hypocreales > Nectriaceae > Fusarium > Fusarium temperatum. The sequence goes on along the minus strand of LJGR01000004.1, from coordinate 37,139 downwards.
TAGTAATTGGGTTTACTTACTCTAAGTTTGCCAATTTTTCACATAGTATACCATCACCATCAGAATGACTACTGTCAATCCTCTTGTTCTGCCTCCTGGCATTGCACCATCTGTTTTCCAACAATTCATTTCAGAAGTCACTGAAGTTACAACCGCTGAAAATGTTGTCATCATTTCCAAGCCTAGCCAGCTGGACAAGCAGGACTACCGCGACCCCAGCAAGATGCATGACATGTTTGACATAACCTCGAAGCAGCATTTTGTCTCCTCGGCAGTCATCACTCCCCGCGACGTAGGCGAGGTTCAAGCAATCGTCAAGCTGTGCAATAAGTTTGAGATTCCGCTTTGGCCATTCTCCATTGGCCGAAATGTTGGGTACGGCGGTGCGGCTCCCCGTGTACCCGGCTCGATTGGCCTTGATCTTGGCAAACATATGAACAAGATCTTGAAGGTTGATGTTGATGGTGCATATGCTCTGGTTGAACCCGGAGTTACATATGCAGATCTTCATCAGTACCTAGTGGACAATAACCTTCGTGACAAGCTGTGGATTGATGTTCCTGATCTTGGCGGCGGATCCGTGCTTGGAAATACTACAGAGAGGGGAGTTGGCTACACTCCGTATGGTAAGTCATCTTATCGTTATACCGACCAAGCATTGACGCCCTGTAGGTGATCACTTCATGATGCACTGCGGCATGGAAGGTAAGAGCTCTGATACAGCTACCTCATTGCAGGATGCCTATGACTAACTCCCCAAAGTTGTACTTCCCGACGGCACACTAGTCCGTACGGGAATGGGTGCTTTGCCAAACCCAGATGCAGATCCAAACGCCCCTCCACACGAGCAAGAGCCCAACTCGGCATGGCAACTGTTCAATTACGGTTTTGGTCCCTACAATGACGGCATCTTCACTCAGTCCTCTCTTGGTATCGTTGTCAAGATGGGTATCTGGCTCATGGTAAACCCTGGCGGGTATCAGTCATATTTAATCACTATTCCTAAAGATGAGGATCTTCATCAGGCCATTGAGATCATTCGACCACTGCGGACTTCAATGGTGCTCCAAAATGTCCCCACTGTTAGACATGTACTTTTGGATGCAGCTGTCATGGTATGGGCCCAGCTTAACCACTTGAGCCCGGCTGACAACAACTGCAGGGATCTCGAGACAAGTACACGACTTCGAAAAAACCGCTTAATGATAAGGAACTCGATGAGATCGCGGAGAAGCTCAACCTAGGCCGCTGGAATTTCTATGGGGCGCTTTACGGCCCTGAGCCCATCCGGAAGGTTATGTGGGAAGTTGTCAAGGGTGCTTTCTCGGCCATCCCCGGGGCTAAGTTTTATTTCCCAGAGGATATGCCTGACAATGTTGTCTTGCAGACTAGAGATCTTACCCTGCAGGGAATTCCCACCATGACTGAGCTTGAATGGGTGTAAGTTCTGCATCTCTCCCGACATCAAACTTGACGTATTAACCGCATTTCAACAGCAACTGGCTGCCCAATGGAGCTCACCTGTTCTTTTCCCCCATCGCCAAAGTCACGGGCGACGACGCGGTCGCTCAGTATGCCTTAACCCGCAAGCGTTGCGAGGAAGCTGGTTTCGACTTCATCGGAACATTTGTCGTCGGAATGAGGGAGATGCATCACATAGTGTGTCTTGTTTTTGACCGTCTTGATCCGGACTCATGCCGTCGAGCGCACGCCCTCATCAGTCAGTTAATCGATGACGGAGCGAAGAAGGGCTGGGGTGAGTATCGCACTCATTTGGCATTGATGGATCAGATTGCGCAGACTTACAATTTCAACAATAATGCGCAGATGCATCTCAATACGACAATCAAAAATGCATTAGACCCCAAGGGAATTTTGGCGCCTGGGAAGAATGGAATATGGCCAAGCGGCTATAACGCAAAGGACTTTGCTGTAAGTCCACAGCGCTTTACAAAGCTGTAGCAGGGTAATAGTATAGATTCTTAAGATAAGGAGTGAGATTGAATAGAACAGTCTTGGTTTTGATAAATGCTTTCCAACCATACTTGACCTCTTCTCATGCTTACATCTTGGCTTGGGCTGGCTCCTTGGCTAGCTGTGCACGGAACTGCTTAGTCAATTGCCTAATCGCCAAATCCAACAGGACATCCTCGCTTCCACCAGGAATCCTGGCCCCAGGAACTTCTCGATATATCTCTATATCGTCGTGTCAGTTCTCTGTCTCAGAATCAAAACATCTACTGGATAACTTACTCTCGGCAATCTCTCCCTTGCCCGTACGCGTATAACCGTTGCCTCCGAACAATAGAACAGCACATCTCGCACACTCGTCAAGAACAATGCCAGCGTTGGCCTTGCACAGAGCGGTCAAGCCACCGAGCTCTTGGTCTGCCGTTTCCTTGGGCATCTTGGAGAGCTGGTATGCAAACGATTCTACCCAGGCCCATTGCGACTCCAGGATTGCACCACATTTAGCTAGTCGGTGACGTACCACGGGCTGTTCCATGAGAGTCTTGACAATGTTAGCTGTCAATCATATCTACTCCATATTCTGAACCGACCTTGTTGAAAGCCTTGCGCTGAAGACAATATGCAAAGGCGCTGCTCAAGGCGACTCGAGCCTGACGGGTGACACCAACAGAGATGAACATACGCTCGTGGTTAAAGTTATGCATGATATACTTCATCCCGTCGTTCTCACGCCCTATCAGGTTTTCCCGTGGAACTCTCACATCATCAAGTTCAATAAAGGAGGTTCCGGCCACAATCTGCCCTGCAACTTTAAGTCGTCTCCTGGTCACGCCAGGATAGTCCTTGAGCGGGACTAAGATTAAAGAAATGCCTTTTCCTCCAGAGTTCTCCCCACCAGTTCGGACTGCCATGCTAGCGTAGTCAGCCATCATTCCATTGGTAATCCACTTTTTGGACCCGTTAATGATATATTCGTTGCCACTCAGAGTAGCCGTCGTGGTGATGTTCGCGACGTCAGAGCCAGCACTAGAGATGGGATTAGTAAAGCTCTCATTGAGTGACATCTTGAACCCACTCTGGCTCCGTAATAGCAATACAGATTCTCTTTCGCCCGAGTAGGAGATCTGGGAGAAACCTTTCTTGTAGCTGAGGCTCTGCATAATGCAACAGAGGGGGGATACCAAAAGCAACGCCAGTGGTGATGGAGCCAGGTGGCCCAGCAAGGCCAGAGCGGCTCATCTAGTGTCCAATACAGTCAGCATCATGAGGAATAATGCACTCGAGTGGCGTCAAACCTCATCTGCATATATCATTGTATGCAAAGTGTCCCATTCCTCCACAGGTACCTGGCCGGGCATGTGGGTTATGCCTAGCTTTCGTAGCCATTCTACAGGTAAAGGCGCTGGCAAAGACGGCAGGATAAAGTTACCCTTTGCAAAGACCTCGAATAAGTTAGATGGCACCTCCTCTGCTGTTTCCCAGTCCAGGGCATGCTTGTTAAGGTTCTCATCAACGAATTCGCGACAAGCAGCCTGGAATCTGCGATGCGACGCGTTGAAGTGCGGCGACGGGGCGCCTCTAAGCCACGGAGGGTCTGCGAAGGGGACTTGGTGAACGGCAGGTCGCATTTTGGAGGTGGTTTGGAGATAGCAAGAGTTTTACAACACTTAGGTTAAGATATATTTGAAGAATTGCACGCTTGTATATATAAACAGTATTTCAAGGCGTCCAACGCCAGTGGCAGTGGCGGGGTTTTCCTATTGAGGAAACTTCCTCGGCATAACTGTCTGGACTACCCCAAGCCAGCCGAGGCTGATTTTCGAATTTTCCCACCCACTCAAATGTCTCATTCCGGGTCCGATCGACATGACATGGACGCGCCGAACGTTACAGCTACTGAGAGCCATTTCAACTAATCGCGGGCATTAAGAAGCCATTTATTTCACCCCCGTCGTATGCGAGAGTTGATTTCTTCAGCAGCGACACGTATCTGCGACTTGTAGACACCTTGACAGCTGCGAGTGAATGCGTCTGTGGCAGCGTCTTGATGTTGACGTATATTCTTGTCCCAGCTTGGGCATGCCGCTCGCATACCATCTGTATGCTATGTTCCACTTCCGCCACTGCCGTCGTGAGCGTCCGATTATTGTCTATCTTCAATCGACCTATCATAAATATCAATATCCTTATAGTTTAAATGGCGTTTCAGCATTTGTCAGTGTCTCCAATCCAATAAACAGTGGAGGTTCGCTGATACCCGCTGGACGCTGACTCAATAATACGTTCTTAGTAAAAGGCATCTTGTGGCCCCAGTTAAAGGCCAGTGCATTGTAAGCTGGCTCTAACACTGCTGAAGTTAGCGCGATAGTTAATATTCTCAATGATAGTATAGGCACTAACTTGGATTCATTGTGTCAGGAATAGTGCCATTACACAGCCACTTAGGAACGGGTTTCGCTTTTGAATCCAGTGCAGTATGTAGCTCGAGGGCCGCCTTGACACGCGCACCAACGTCTGTGGATCTCCACACGTCCATACCTTGGATACGCAGCGTCTCGGCAATGTGGGAGATGGATGAGATGCCAAAGCTGGTGTGTGCAAAATCTCGGCAGGTCTCCTGCGTGATGCCACTAATTGGGAAGGTTTTTTGATTGTACCAGTACTTGATAATCTCCGCGGTGGTATTGATCCCACCACGGCCTTGCACGGGATACTCCCCATCAGAGGTCAGGTAGATGTACGCGGGAACCCGGCTGGAGAACAACCCCAAGGACTTTTCGTACAGAGCTGCATCTTCAAGGAAGACGGCAGCCCCTATGGTAGACTCAATCATCACTACAAGCGTCAGCAGATCCGCTAGTGACAGTAATACAGAAGAAGTGGACCTACCTAGTTCCCAGTTTCCATTCTTCCGCGGAGCACCATCCTCGATGAGGGGGATGTAGGCGTGCCGTAGCATGTCAGAGAACGTGCTGATACTCTTCTTGGACCAGTGTTTATAGCTCGAGCGCATGATTTCACCTGCACGTACCCAATTAGCGGCCGACCAGGCCGCCTGCAGTGGTGCGTTGCTGTTGTTGTGGCCTTGGATCGTGCTGGACCAGGCATCCATATAATGGATGGATTTCTTAGCATAGTGCTTGTCCTTCGTAATCCACCATGCCAATGCGTTGATATATGCCGCCATGGAATCCTCGCGCTCTTGATAACACCCAATGTTGGGCGTTGATGTCGGTCCGCACTCAACCGTCTTATATGGCTCAGCCGTTCGCGTAGGTGAGATATACGACATGTTGAGCATGGAATCTAATGCATCCGTCCAAGGATTCGTCCTAGCCGCGATCCTCTTTGAAATGTAGTCGAGCTGCGGTCCGGAAACGAAAACTCCCGGATGAACCCATGCCTTGGGTGCCTTAGTTGGAATGGGAGAATAAGGTGTCGCGTTACTATTACTTGCCGCGTATACAGATTTAAGGGCAAAGGAAGATTCTAAGCCAAGCACTAGGAATTGGAGCTTCATCTTGCTAGTGAAGATAGTAATAATTTAGATTGGTAGGTAAACGTATAACGCTGCTGCTAACTACACATAGCTCTGTTAGCTATTTTATACCGCATTTGTGTTAATAGTGCCTAAGGCACTAACCTTACAGTTTCCACCAATAACAATTCAGTAAAATTCGAGATTTCCCACTAATTAGCTAGCCCGCTTTGTTCTTCTTACTTAAAGTGCTGCTATAACCTTTTAAGTATAAGGACAATAGCTAATTCCGCACGCGGAACTATGCGTCTCGGTCTTTACTCTAGCCTTTTTAGATAAGGTATAGATAGACAAGCAAGGCAGACTCGACTTAGCTTTTGCTTAATTAAGCTGGAAATAGCCTAGTACGTTAACCTAGCCTTATTATTTGGAACTGCCATACTTAGTTGTTGTGGATTAATTGATCAAATAATGATAATATGGAAGAGTCGATTCGTGGGACATTGGCTTGTCTGGGATATTCGCTTATCAATCACGTTACGCCATCTGCGGTATAATCAAAACACACCGTTACAAAAGGACCGTCCGCTCCACAATAATTTCTGACGCATCTCTTTTTGCTGCAGCGGCTAATCTACTTCAGGAAGATCGAGTCATCGCAATGTGGTCACGCGCACTCACTCCTGGAGGAGTCCGCGAGCATCTGAAGCTTGTATGTAAGAGCCTCAATTTTCTAATAATACCGCGACCAAGAAGTGTTCCAAGAGACATAGACCACCAACACCCTGAAGCCGAGTCCTCTAAGCTTTTCAGACTCGAGTATATCAGCATGTACGACCTTGTCGTAGTTGGTCATGGCATTGCCGGCCTCGCCGCTGCAGTATCAGCTGCAGAATTCTCGCCCTCGGCGCAGATAGCCGTGCTAGAGCATGCACCAGAGCATGCGAGCGGTGGAAACTCACGCTGGAGCCCTGCCAACATGCGAATGCCATCTGTCAATGAGGTATTACCAGGCTTCGTGGACGACATGGTGGCTGCAAGCGGAAGTGGTGGCGACCGCGCGTATTTCGAAAGGCTGGCCAGCCAGGCCCCTGAAGCCCTCCAATGGCTCGAAAAGCAGGGGGTGCAGTTTCACGCCATGGACTATTTCTTGAAATCTTGGCCTAACAGGATCCAGCCTATTGGCAAAGGTGCTGCGATTGTCGAAGCCCTCAAGCAATCAGCCAAATCGAAGGGTGTCCAACTGGTGTATAATTGCCGTGCCCAGCGACTTCATCTTGGCCGAGGACAGGCCATGATTGAGGCAGCTGATGGGCGACGAATAATTGCCCGGTCTGTTGTGCTCGCCAGTGGTGGGTTTCAAGGCAGTCCAGACATGCTGCGTACTCATCTTGGTCCTGGTGCGGAGACATTGAGACCGATATCACCTGGGACGGCCTGGAACACCGGCGACGGCATCCAGATGGCGCTGGCCAACGGAGCCAAGGCCTCTGGCGATTGGAACGGAATGCACAGCGAAGTAATCGACCCACGGAGCAGTCAGCCAGCGCCACTGGTCCTCAATTACCCGTACGGGGTTGTGGTGAATCAGGACGGAAAGCGGTTCGTAGATGAAGGTGCTGGACTCGTGCATGACACGTGGGAGCATCTTTCCAGAACCATACATTTTGACACACCGGGCCGCTTAGCCTGGGCAATTTGTGATTCCAGATTTTTTAAATTGGAGGATCATGAGGCAGCTATCCGCTCCGATATGCCGCCGGTGACAGCGGACACGATTCCTGGTCTGGCGGTACAGATGGGGATGCCGGAACAAGCGCTTCTGAACACAATCTCAAACTACAATGCAGCCTGTAACGCAAACATGTCTGGCTTTACCGCGGGCCGGCTTGATAATCTCGCCACTACCTCAGGCTTGCAACCATCGAAATCGAACTGGGCTAGGCCGCTCGACGCTCCGCCGTATACCGCATTCCCCTTAGCCGCGGCCATTGTCTACACTTTCGGCGGCATTGCGACTGATGTGGAAGCGCGCGTTCTTGGCCAGAGAGGCATCATTCCTAATCTATATGCTGCAGGTGAGATTACTGGCCATTTCTACGAGAAGGCTCCAAATGCAGTGGCCGTTATGCGGGCACTCGTCTTTGGACGTATTGCTGGCCTCCATGCCATAAGCTCCCATCAGACAGAGAGAAGTGTACCGTTGGGTTAGTAGGGTCAGTAGGGTCAGTAGGGTTAAAGGGTTAGGTATTGGTTATTTAAGCTATTCTGCTTATATTATTTTACAGTAGTAGTTTTTAAGTTATGAGAAATAAAATAGAATACTTTAATAGTAATATATACTAGTCTATGCCTGTAAAGAGGTGTTATGACTATAGTAGTTACGTTACGTATTACCTATAAATTTTCTTACTAATTATTAGGAACTAATAACTCCTATCTTAGTCTATAACTAAAGTACTAATTAAACACAGACTAAGGATTTACTATTACAGTCTAGGACTAAACCCTAAACATCTTAGTCTTTAAACCTTAATATACTAATATATTATTTAGCTAGTATATAAAAATAATTATTTAGTATTAAATAGAACTTAGCTTACTAGCTATTAATAATACTTCTTTATATTAACTAAGCTTAATATATATTAATTTACTATTAAAAAATATAATACTTTAATAATACTTAGTATATACCTTATATAATTTACTAATAATAAACCTAAGTATAGCTTAGTTTAATACAGTTAGACCTAACTATTATATATTAATAGCTTTTATTTAGACTATACTATATAAATACTAAGTAATACTTATATAATAGCTATATCTATTAACCCTACTTAGTAATAGGCTATTACTAATAATAATTCTATTTCTATTAATAATTATCTACCTATAGATTAAGATATAAATAATAATAATTCTTTAAATAGCTCTAAAGACTTAGAAATTAGAAGACTTTATAACCAGCTTATAAGTATTACTAATAACCTTAATAAGATATACTAAACCCTAGCTAAAACTATTATACTATAGGCAGTATAAGCTAATATTAATTAAAATAATATCTAGGAATTTTATAACCTTACTACTACTATAGCTATAGGTAAAGATACTAAAGAAATCCTTAAGCCTAACCTGCCTAAGCTATTTAATAAAACCCCTAGTAAGCTAGCTATATTCCTTACTTAATATAAAGCCTTTATAATCTACTACTTAACCTAGTTTAGAAAAGATTTAACTATAACTATATATATAGCTAGATACCTTAAGGGCATAGTAGTATAATAGTTTTAACTTATTATATTTATATTATGGCCTTTCTTATTGGTTTTAGCGCTGCCCCTTTTACAGCCAATGCCCCGCCCTGCCTCTAGACCTGTTATAAGATAAACCCTAATAACCTATTTCTAGGCCTATCTGCTTTCCCTTTTTCCTCTTTATCTTAATTACCTTTACCTCTCTAAACGCTTTATATACTATCTTCTTACTCTTACCTTTAAAATGCCTTATTATACTTCTACGCTTATATTATACTATTTAAAGCTTATTACTTATACTTAAATCTGCTTATTATTATTCCTATTTACTACCTTCCTTTTAGCTTCCTTACTGCCTTTATAGAACAGGATAAAGACTTTATCTTCCTATAGATAATACTTATTCTGGCTAGCTATGCCTTAACTTATCTTACTATTAGGTTTTATAGTCCTTTTACAGGATATATAGTGTCTATAAGGTAGTATATTCTGGCTATCTAGTTATTAGTTATAGTAAAGTAATGTTATATATAGTTTTTTAGTTTAGATTTTACCTTATTACTTATATTAGTTATAGTATAAGTGATATAACTAAGGCCTTACTACTAGTGCTATAGCAGACTTATTTATATTTAATATATATAAAAGGGGGTATTACTAAAAGCATTTATATTAATACTACCTCCTTATATAATACTCTTATAAGTATTAGTAAGGCTAGTCCTACTAGTAATATAGCAAGGAGCCTATATATATAAAATAAAATAGAGGTAAGGAGGTATATCTTAAGGAATTAGAATAGCTAATAAGGTAGTATCTTATTTATATATTTATAATATTAGTATCTATAAAAGGTCTTAATTTCCCTTTTTGCCTACTAAGCGTGTTAGGGGCTACTATATATATTATTACCTTAGTCTAGAGATTTATAATTAAGTCTAGAAGTAAAGGTTAAATAATAATTTACTTTAAAGAAAGAAAAGCTACTACTTAAAGATTAGCTAAGTTTACTTATAGTTAGGAGAGTAGCTGCTTATAGTATACTATAATATAAATATATTACTATACTTTTATACTAATAAGGACTATATAAATTACTTAAATAAAGATTAAGGTCCTTTATATAAGTTATTTAATAAAATAGTTTCTGTTTTAAGTATACCTATATATACTATATATTAAATGCTAGTCTAGGGTTAATAAGTAGCCTATAGTATATATAGTATTATATTAATTTTAAGTATATACTATAAAGCAGTAGTTTAGTATAAATATTTAAACTTAGCGTACTATAATAGTAAATTAAATTACTTCCTAGTTAGTATTTATATAATTTCTTATATTTAGTTTTACTTTTTCTTTCTTTTACCTTTATATAAGGACTTAAGATATTTTCTACTTTTTATACTATACTTACCCCTTTAAGCCAGAAGAAGTATATTAATATTAACCTTAATTATACTTTTTTCTTTTTACTTAAGACCCTTAAGCATTCCTAATATAGTACTTTAAGTTACTTACCCCCTTTAAAACTCCCTTTATTACCCCTAGTTACTTCTTTATAATCTTTACTATACTTTACTATATAATATCTTTTCCCCTAACCCCCTACACTACTATAAAAACTAAATTACCTTTCCTATTATTAATCTTTTATAAATACTACTTCTCTTTTACCTTTTCCTTACCTTTATAGTCTAAAAGTTATATTATTAATATTACCCTTTTTTTAGGGCAGAATTAAGATAATAATATATAAGCTATTACTAACCCTAGGCTATATTTTACTTCCCTATACTATTAAGGTAAATACTTTAGCAGATTAAGTCCTTACTATACTGCCTATAGTAGGGTCTTTAATTAATAGCTATTACTTTAAAAAACTAAATATTAGGCTTTCTTCTTAATATATATATTATTATACTAGTAATTTACCTAATTCTATATACTATAGTTTAAAAATAAGGTAAAAATAAACTAGTAAGTATATTAAAGTTTAGCTTTTTAGTTTAAGAAAATAGTATAGTTAATAAGTAATTTATTAACTCCTTTATATCCCTAGAAATAATTAAAGTAACCTAAGTAATAATACCTATATTACTAATATCTTTAAATTACTAATTTTCTTATTACTATACTATATATTATATAACCTAAAACTAACTAGTTTTAGTAATAATATACTACTTAGAAATTAATTATTACTCTGCCTACTTATATAAGTTAAGATTTTAAAGACTATAAGGCTAGATATATTAATCTTAAAAAGCCTTAATATAAACCTAAACTAACCTTTAAAAAGGATAGTAAGGGCTTTTAAAGTTTTAAATTCTATTAAACTACTAAAAAAGTATATTTAAGCTATATAATATTATTTAACTATATAAAGTTAGTTTAGTACTTTGCCCTTAAAGATTAATAAGATACTTAGTATTAAATATTATAATAGTTAGGGTTTTAAATAGGAAAACTAGTTTATACTAAGTTTATATTTACAGATTATATAGAGTATTATACTAAGTATATTAGTTTAAAGTTATATCTCTTAATAGTTAATAGTATAGGTAAGGCTTATTAAGGTAAAGAAGTATTATTAATAGCTAGTAAGCTAAGTTCTATTTACTACTAAGTAAATATATATATATACTTAGGTAGCTTATAGTATTATAAGCTAAGCTTGCTATAAGTTATAAGTTAATATTATAAGCTATATTTAAGGCTTATAATATATATAGAGTTAAAGTATAAGCTAGTTAGTAATTAGTAAAAAATATAATAAGGTATATATAATATAAGCGCTTTTACTTATTAGGTTATAATATAATTTCTTTTTTTTATTAGTTTTATTTTTAAGACCTATATACTTACTTTCTTTTTTATATTACTTTAATATATTTTAACTTAAACTTATAATATTCCTTTTTTAACTACTAATACTATATTAAAATTTAAAGCTACTTATAATTATTAAGTATAAGTAACTTTAATTAAAAATACTAGTTTTATTATTATACTATATAATTATTATAAGCCTTAAGGCCTTAAGTATTAGGCTAAGAAAGGTTATTTTAAGTATACTTAATATATATATTATAATTATAAATATAATAGTAAAGGTATTTTAATACTAAAAGGTTTATTTTTTTATATCTTTATATTCCTTTATATATATTAATTCTTATAGCTAATTATTTTACTATAAAAAAGCATTATTTAAAGTATAAAAAGGAAGTAACTAAAAATAAGTTATTATAATTATAATAATAAGTAAATAAGCATTTAAGCTATTTTATATAGCTATATTATTAAAAAAGATAGTTATAGACTTATAGTAATAAAATACTTTATTATAATATTAAGACTATAGATAATTTAAAGGCTTTTAATAATATAGAATTATTTACTACTATAAAAGCTTAGTTATTAAGCGCTACTAATATTATTAACTAAAAAAAGGTTTTTTTTAATTCTTTTTTATTTAGTAAAAGTTTATTAAAAGTTACTAAGTACTAATAAGGTATTTTAGTAATTTCTATATATTTTTACTTTTTAAATAGTCCTTTTATTTTATTAAGTATTCCCTTTTACTATTAACTTTATATATATTTCTAATTATTTTTACTTTATAAAGTTTAGGTTTATTAATTTCTTTTAATTTATTACTAATTTTAATATATATTATATTAGCTACTAATTTAAGTAATATAATATAAAAAACTTTATAAAGTTTAACTTTTATTAGTAGGTCTAGTTTATAATTATTCTTAAAGACCTTTTTAATAATTTTATAAGGTTTAATATACTTAAAGTTAAGCTTATAACTTAGTTATTTTATAATAATGTTTTTTATAAATAAGTATATTATATCTTTCTTTTTAAAAGTTAGTCCTTTTAACCTTTTAAAATTATAGTACTATTATATCTATTTATTTATAAATTTAAGTTTTATTTAAAGTTTATTATATATATCCTTTAGGTCCTTGCTTTTAATTCTAGCTATAAGGTTAATAATTTTAGTTTTTTATATATTATAGTATACTTTAAAGATATAACTAAAGTTAGTATTTAATAGTATAAGCTTTATACTTTTATTATAAGTAGTAGTATAAGCTAGCTAAATATATAGTAGCTTTTTAACTTAATTATTTTATTTATAGTTAATATAATACTATAAGTATTATTTTACTACTTAGTTTATTTACTTTATTTATTTATTTACCTAAAGTCTAAATACTATTATAAGTTTATATTTAACTTTTATATAAGCTATTAGTACTTACTAGAATTTACTAGTAAATACTAAGCTTTTATTTATAAGGATTTCCTTTAGTAATTCTTATTTTCTTATAATCTTATTATAAAAAATATATACTAAGTCTTTTATACTTATAGCCTTTTTATAAGGTATATATACTAAGAATTTTATAAGTCTTTTAATAATAACTATAATACTATTATAAAAAATTCTAATTAAAGGTTTTTTTAATTATAATAGTTTAATAATAAAATCTATTATAAGTAAGCTTTATAGTACTTTTATAACTTTAAAAAGCTATAGTTCTTTATAAGGCTTATAATATTATACTTTTATTTTAATATAAATATTATATTACTTAATAACTTTTTTTACTATAAGTTATTTAACTTAGTATTTATATTATAGTAGTTTTTTTAAGATCTTTATAACTCCTTAATATTTATATACTAAATATCTATAAAATTTATATATAAATTTCTTTAGTTTACTTAAAATCTTTTTAATAATTACTAGCTATATTTATCTTAGTATTTATATTTATTAAGTAAATTTATATTTATTTTTTTTATTTCCTTTTAGTACTTATTCTTTTACCTTTATAGTACTAGTATTATAGTCTAATTTATAACTAATTATATTTACTTTACTATTTTTTAATACTTTATAATAAATAATTATAAAGTTAAACTTATATAAGTATTTTATATAGTATAGTTATTATTAATTAAGTTTATATATTATAATAAAGTATAATATATTTTAGTAATTAATATAAACCTTAACTTAGTATTTACTTTCTATAAAGTAATATTTAAACTCCTTAAAATAGTTAATAATTACTAAAAATTCCCTATTATAAATTAAGTAGTTAAGCTTTACTTTATATATTTTATATAAATAGAATATAATAAAGTATAATTTTTCTATATTATCTTATTAACTAATTTATCCTTTTAAAGTAAAGTTTAATAAGTCTATTTTTAGCTTAATTTTCTTATTTAAGTTAAAAATAGCTAAGACTAATTTACTAAGTATAGCTTCTTTTAACTATTTAAAAGCTATTTAAGCCTTATTATTTTATTTAAAAGACTTATCTTTTTTAGTAAGTTTTATTAAAGAATTTATAATCTTATTAAAGTCCTTAATAAATTATTAATAGTAATTAGTAAAGCCTAAAAAGGCTTATATTTCTTTAATATTATTAAGTATTTTCTATTTTATTACTATAAAGATTTTCTTTTTTTTATATTAATTCTTTTAAGTATAATAATATACTTTAAGAAGTTTACCTTTATAATATAAAGGTAACTCTTTTTTAGTTTAACTAATAGTTTAATATCTTATAATATCCTTAAGACCTTATAAATATATTCTTTATATTCTTTTTTATTATTTAAAAAGATTAAAATATTATTTAGGTAGTAAATTATAAAGATATTAAGGTATTATTAAAGTATACTATTAATTATTTACTAAAATATTATAAGTATATTAGTAAGACTAAATAGTATTACTATATATTTAAAAAGTTTAAATTTAGTTTTAAATACTATTTTTTACTTATTTCTTTTTTTAATATAAATTAAATTATATATACCTTTAAGGTCTAAAGTAATAAAAATCTTTTTACCTTATAATTAATCCTTAAGTTTTATAATAAGTAAAAGTAAGATTTAATCTTTAATAGTATATATATTAACTAGTTAATAGTTAATAATAAGTTTAGGTTTTGTATTTTTTTTTAATATAAAAAATATTAATAATACTAAAGCTAAGCTTAATTCTTTAATATAACCTTTTTTAAGTATTTTATTAATATAATCCTTTTATACTTTTAACTTTTTTTTATTAAGTAAATATAACTTTTAAAATAATAAGTTATTATCTATAAGGTTAATTTTATAGTCTTATTAACTATATTTAAGGACTTTTATTTTTAGTTTTTTTATAAATAGTTTATTATATACTTAGTATTCTTTTAGTATATTTACTAATTTATTTTAGCTTATTATTTATTTTAGTTCTTTTTTTTAATTTTATTATTAAAAAATACTTAAAATCTATTTCTTACTTTATTTTTTTTCTTTTTCTTTTTATTAGCCTTATAAGGCTATTGAGCTTTTAATTTCTATTTAAAGGCTTAAACAGTAAGGCCCCTATAGCAAGCTAGTATCTTAAAACTTAATATTAGTAAAGGTTTATTTGCCTTAGTAGTGTAATTACTGCCTTAATTAAGCAATATAAATACTACCTCTTAGTAGCTATATTAGGTCCTTTCCTTTATCCTACCTAAAAGACTACTCTTTTATTAACCTTTATAACCTTTATAAAGGTTAGAATTAAAACAAGATATAGCTAGTATATCTATTATAAAGTATATTCCCTAACCTAACTTTCCCTCTATTAGTTACAGTTACTAATATTAATCCTAGCTACTAATAAGATGCCTATATAAAGGAGCCTGTAGCTATATAATTAAGGCTACTGCATAACTAGCTATAACCTTAATCTTAGTATTAGGCCGGCCTAGGAGGCAGCTAATAGTAAAGAACGTAAAGAGATCTATATAATAGTAACTACTATTAAGAAGAACTTCTTATTAAGGTGCCTATCTAACCTTATTAAAATAGCTATCTTTAACTATATCCTAATTAGGTTAATCTATTATATAGGCTAGCAGAGCTTTATTTATATAATTAATCTAATCTAGGTTAATAAGGAGCTATTAAGTCTTAAGAAACTAAAAAGGGACCTAAGGGAAGGTAACTGCCTTTAGTTATACTAAGCTACCTTCCTAGCTGCCTTAATAGGCTTAATTATATATAAAGAGTAGCTTCTTAATGTATCTAAAAGGGTTATTAATATAGTAGGGGTAATGCTCTTAAATTAATAAGGATAAATATAAAGTAATAACAGGGTTTAAAGGTTCTGTTAAAGTTAGAATCTGGCATAAAGGAATTAGGTTAACTTTTATATAAGTTAGTTAGTAAAAGTTAAATTAACCTCTATTAATTAAATGCATATACTAAAGCACGTAACTAACCAACCTTATATTTAAGAATAGATAAAGTAATATTAGTAAAGAAGTAGTAGTTTAAACTAGGGATTTTTTACTTTATATACCTTTCTTATACTTATATTATACTTTTTTTTAAAAATAGTAATTACTTTATTTTATATTTACTTATACTTTTTTTAGTAGTTAAGGTTTAACATTTTTTATTATTTTTTATAATTATTTTATTATTACTTTTAAGGTTATTAAGAAATATAATTTAACTATTTTTTTAGTTAATAATTAGGTTTTCTTATTTAAGCTATACTATACTTAGGATAATATCTATTTTCTATTTTAAAGGTATAATATTAAAATTTACTTTTTATTTTCTTTCTTTAGCTAAGATTTTAAGGTAATTAGCCTTTTAGTTTATAATACTATTATTATAATTAAAAAGTTATCTTTTTATATCAATAAGTAAGTAAAGTAATAATTTTTTCCTTTATAGTATTTCTAGCTTTATAACTATTTTTAAGTTAATAAAGTTTTTTTATACTTTACTATTTACCTAAGCTTTTAGCTATTTTCTTTTAATTTAAATATATAATACTAAGTAAATTAGTATACTTATTATTTATATTATTCTTAAAATACTTATATCTTATTATAAACTTAGCTTTTTATATATTTATAGCTTTATTATAAATAGTATTTAACTTTTCCTAAAGTATTATAGTAAACTTTCTTATAGTTACTATTATAATATCCTTTATTATTAGTATAGTTATTTATAAATTCTTTATTAAATAGTTATTATTAGTACTATTTTTTTAGTTCTTTACTAATATCTTTATTTAAAGCTACTTATTTAAATAGTATATTATTATTATTTAGGTATAGGCTATTTACCTTTTATTAATATTATAATTTATTAGTATTTTTTAAACTAGTATTATTAATTAATAATGTTTTCTTTAGTATATATTTTCCTTAAGTTATTTTTTTAAACTCTTTTTTTGCTTTTTTAATTATTTATTAAAACTATTTAACTTTATTTAATAAGTCCTTAACTTTATAGGTTTATTTATAAAATAGTATACTAAATTATAATTCTATAACTTTAAGTTAGTTATACTATATATTAATTAAGTACTTTTTTATTTCTTTTTATAGGTAAGGTTTATTATTAGGTATTCTTTTTATAGTAATTAGAAAATAATTATTATTTATTTTTTCTTATTTATATTACTTATATTAGTAGTTTTTATATAATACCTAAGAGATTTTATAGTATTTAGGGTTTATTAGTATTATTTAGATATTATTTTATATATTAAAATTAGGTCTTGTATATTATAAGTTAAGTGTATTATTAATATAATAAGCTTTAATATAAACTATACTTTCTTTTTTTATATTAGTATATTTTCTTACTCCTTATATATAAAGGTTATTATATACTTAGAAATACTTATTTTTTATTTATTATATATCTTTTTATATTCTTAGGTTTATATCTTTATAGTTTTTTTATTTTACTTTTAAAAATACTATACTATAACTTATACTTTTCTTTTTTTATATTTTATACTTTAGGACTATTAATAGTAAGATTATTATATATTATTTCTATTTATAGTTTTTTATTTTTATATTACTTCCTTTTAAACTAGCTTAGTTTTAATAAAAATATTATTTATTATTTATAATATATATAGTATTTCTAAGTTAAGAATAATTACTTTTTCTTATTTTATTATCTTTAAGACTTATAGTTTTTTAAGTTTTTATTTTTTATTTTTTTTATAAATCTTTTATTACCTTTTTTATTCTTTCTTTTAATAAGCTAAATCTTTCCTTATTTCCTTATAGTATTTATTTAATTTAGTCTTATATAGTATAGAGATTTAAAGTATATTTCTTACCTTAGCGTTTTTATATATAGGGAATTTATTTTATAGTTTTTTAATAAAATTTCTTTTATTTAAGTTTTATTTATCCTTAAGTATATTATCTTTATATAAAGTAGTAGTTTTTACTATATTATATATACTTTATATTATTTTTAGTATTTAAGTCCTTTAGGCTATTTAGGATTTTATTTATTAAGTTAGCCCTAGGGTTTACTTACCTTAGTTAAGGTCTTATAGTTTATATAATTCTAAGTATTATTATACTATATATTTAAACTAGTTATAATTATAATATTTATATTTAAATATATCTTATAGTCTTTATTTATAATTTCTTAGCTAAGTAGCTTTTAATATTATAAGGCCTAATTATATACTATATAAAGTATTATTATAATAGTTACTTTATTATAGTTTTTAGTTTTAAGGATTACTTTAGTTATTATTATATTTTTAGTTTAGATAATAAGGGTTAAAATTGTTTTTTTATTCTGTTTTTATAAATCTTTTTTTTTTATATTTATACTATTTTTTATTAATCTTAATTATTATTATAATATACTTTATAATATTATTAAGTTAGTTAGCCTTATATAGCTTATTTTTAACCTTTTTTTTAAATTTTTTATAATAAACTTTTATTAGTACTTTATTATCTTACTAAGTTTTAAATATAAGCTATTTAAATTTAGTAAAGTATATAGTATATAAATAAGTTTACTTAAATATTATAATTTTAATAGCTACTTATTATTTTTTATTAATTACTTTAAAGTTATCTTTAAATATACCTTTAAAATTATATTAATTAGTAGAAATATTAATAATATTTTAATTTTAAATAATTTTTTTATTTTTAAAGTAGTCCTTAAAAATAGGTTTAAACTAATTTTTAGTATTTCTTTAAATTAAAGGTATAGTAAAAAGTACTTTTTTTATAGTAGTATTTAGCTTAGTTAGGAATAGGTAAAAGTAGCTTTTTATTTAGGTTAAAAAAAGGACTATATTTATAGCTTATCCTTTAAAGGGTTTTAGTTTTAAGGGCTTTAAGGCTTTTTTAATATTTTATTTTACTTAGGGATTACTATATATATTCCTTATAAATATTATATCTTATTTATAAGTATATATTTTTATATTATAAATAGTATTATAAAGCTAATAGATTTTAGCTATTATTTTAATAAGATTAAGTAATTCTTTAGTATAAAAAAGTACTAAGCTATAGTTACTAAATATCTTAATAATATAATATTACTTAGTTATTTTAATATAATATATTTTAAATAAAAGCTATTAATATATAATAGTTAAGGTTTTAAATAGGGAAATTAGTTTATATTAAGTTTATATTTATAAATTATATAAAGCATTATACTAAGTATATTAGTTTTATTAAGGCTTGTATAAAATAGCCTATAAATTTACTATAAGTAGTAGAATATACTATAGTAATAGAAAAGGAGGAAGAGAAGGTATTAAGAGAATAGAAAGTTATAATAGCTAAATAGTAAGGCATAGGGTAGGATTTATAAGGTAAAAGTGGGTCTGTTGAATAGAGCGAATTTTTCCGAATTTAATAATATATATTATGTAATTAAGAAGTTAATAAGTCTATAACTAAAAGGGAGTTCCCTAAGTAGGAAGTCCTGGAGTTTATATAGATATTCTAAAGAGCAGGCATTGAAATTCCTAAAGAGAGGTAGACCTAATAGTAACAGAATAACTATTATAAAAACCGCTAAAATTCGGAGAAAAATAAAATATACTCTTTTCCTAATTTAGAAGGCACTAGCCTTTAGTAGGCTTATAAAGCTTAAATAAAAAAGTAAGGTTTCTTATAGTGTATTATAAATTATCTAACTAAGGGGTAAAATCTTATATATATAATCCTTATTATATAATTATTACATAACCTAGTTTATATAACTTTCTAACTAATATTCTCTTAGTAGGAAATATTTAAAGTTTATAGGAAAACTTTAATATATAGAACTTGCTTAATTCTTTACATTTTGCTTAGGTAAGCACACTACTTAAAAGCCCTGATTTTTCTTATTATTTTAGTATATATTTTACTCTAATTAGTTATCTAGATTATAATATATTCCTTAGTTATATAATAAAACCTTTTTATAAAATTAGGTCTTAACAAGTTTAAAGTTATATCTTTTAATAGTTAATAGTATAGGTAAGGCTTATTAAGGTAAAGAAGTATTATTAATAGCTAGTAAGCTAAGTTCTATTTATTACTAAGTAAATATATATATATACTTAGGTAACTTATAGTATTATAAGCTAGGCTTATTATAAGTTATAAGTTAATATTATAAGCTATATTTAAGGCTTATAATATATATAGGGTTAAAGTATAAGCTAGTTAGTAATTAGTAAAAAATGTAATAAAGCATACGTAACGTAAGCGCTTTTACCTGTTAGGTCGTAATATAAATAGCTTAATTTATTAAAAGTAGGTTAGGGAAGACTGCTTTAAAAATTAATTAATAGGTTAGAATCTCTTAATCCTTACAGTAGTAGCGCGTTAGGTAGAATGGGAACGCTTATATACTGAGTTCTAGGTATATATAACGTTTCTCCTATTTAATTTACGTAGTGTATTCTTTATTAAGTATTTCTTTAATAAATTATCTCAGAACCTTAGTAGTAGAAATGCTAGATAGTCAAGCTTCTGTTTCTTTAATAAATAGTTTATAATATTAGTTAGTAGCAGGGGGCTTAGAATCAAGAGACGTTAACGCTTATAGGGGCCAGACGTAAATATTCAATTATATAGGGGGCCTTGTATTATAACTATCCTTAAGCGCTTAAGGGGTTCAATAGATAGGTGCAGGAGATAGTCGCTTTATATCTAGCATTGTAAAATGTAAAGTAGAGAATGGCTGCGCTTGGTCTAGGGAGAACAGAAAGCACTAATTGTCGCAAAGGGCAGCTGCAGCCTGCCGTAGGCCGCCGCGTGCGCCCCACCTCAGATCAGACTCGTTAGCTTATAACCAATCATTCTTCCACTGCAAATAAATGGAAGCGTTCTAGGGTATGGTAATGCCAGGGTAGATAAAAGCGCTAGACCCAGCTTTACTAATTAGCAGTCGCGGTACTAGTTTCGTGCTTGTCAGATCCTCTCTAAGCAGAGACACAGAACCTCCATCAATTAATAAAGCTTCTGCATCCGCGGTCAATTATCAATCCTCTCCCGAACTTTATTAGAACGGACCGCCTAGTTTTAAACCCAGAAGCAGCGCTAGCCGCATTACCATACTGGGCATTGTGCCTACCGCAGATATGGGCAGAGGCGCTCTACGCAGACAGCCTCAGTTGCGTTGCCTCACCCGGGCCCAAGCTAGCAAGGCTTGTTAGGTACCTGAGTAGAACGGCTTCTAGGTAGTTCGGACGCATTCACTCCAGTTTATTTCCCCGGCCAGGCGAAAGATACGCGGCCGGTATAAGAAAGATGCTAAGGGATTAATGCGCTGTCGGGAGGCAATTTGTAAGCGTGCAGGATTCACTTCTAACCGGAATGGCAGATTCATACCCTGCCTACACTGGAGGCCTAGCGTAGGCCATCCCGCTTCCTAGGCCCTGGCACGCACAAACGGCGACGTTAGGGGTAGATAATATTTAAGACGTAACATGCGGCTAGCCCAACTTGAACAGGTCTACAGAACACTCCTCACTCCGCCGCTCGCTTCTCCTCTATCAGTCGGAGGCAGTCGCGGATTGCAAACTTCCATTCCTTCGCCACCTTGTACACCAGGAGGAAGTCCAGAATGATGATGAGACTTCGACACGATAGCCGTGACGCTGAGCCAGAGCGCCGCCCATTTCCAACCGCCTCCGCCGTCGTCCCCGACCGAGACTACCACCTGCAGTCCACTCAGGACCACCGACACGATCCCGATCACGAACAGGATCGGCCCATGGAAGTGCGCAAAGCACGACCCGTACTGGTACTCGAGTCTCTGGAAGTGCGACTTGCCGAGGAGGAGGGGAGCGTAGAAATTGAGTCGCGTCAGGCGGTTCTCGCCATACGTGTAACACCCGCCGGCCCGCACCAAAGTCGTCCGCGTCATGCCCTACCCCCGCAACGAGAATATAATCTATCGTCCGGATCTCCGTGACAGGCTAGATAGGCTTTCACCAGCGACGCCGGGATCACGCAGCGCCGCGCTCTTGGGGTTAGGAGGGTCCGGGTAGGTCTCCACTATCTTAATGCCGAAATGTTACGAGACAGAGCTGATGGGCGAGCGAACCAAAGTAAAGACGCAGATTGTGCTAGACTAGGCATATCGACGATGCGATGCCGACAACGAATGCTCTATCTTCTGGGTGCATGCTGATAGCGAAGCGAGTTTTATATCCGACTCTAAGACGATCGGACGGAAGCTCGGGCCAACGAGCAGCTCGATAGGCCGGATCTGCTTGCTGCGGTGCGTGGTGAAATCGAAGCTCGATCGAGACGGGTGATGGCCCTTGATAACGCCGATGATCTTAGGTTATTTGGAATAGGTTAACGATTGAATGGAGAAGGGATGAACGAGAGTCTTTACAAATATATTCCTCATGTATTGCAAGGGACGGTGCTATGGACGAGTCGAGATGCGCGCGCTGCGGGTACGCTTGTTAGAGCGCGTCGCGGTGTTAAGGTGAAGTCTATAGCTATAGACAAGGCGACGCTACTTCTTATGAAGATGCGAGATAAACCATTAACTGCAGAGGAAGCGCCGGAAGAGGGAGGAGTAGACGCTCTTCTAGAAGAGCTGCGATGCCTCCTACTAGCAATCTTGCAGACCGGCGCCTCTATGCGGCGTATATTGATAACAGCCAAGCAATATTTAGACCTATTGAGGCAAGGTATGAGCCGGTGGTAAGTGCTGAAGGTGAGCGACACTGACCGACATCGACGGCCGGAGGTATCGAACAACTCGAGACGTGGAGGATCTCGATGGAGCGGATCCGGATGGAGAGCGAGATGTCGTACCAGATACTGCACGTGTTTGCATTTGTGGACAGTCAAGACATACAACAACAGTTGATAGTAGCAGTCGCTGGTTGGTATGGTATCATGAGACGAAAGTCAAGCGACACTTTCTCTACAGGGCATTCCGATGCATCACACAGAAGTAGGCTATAGCGCGTCTGCTGGCAGCGTTGAAGGAGGAATGTGATGGTCGGATCTTGGTCCAACTGTCGCTGGAGTTAGGCCCTATCCTCTGCAATCTTCTCCTGCAGTGCAAGGCGGTCGCATCTCTCTTCCTCGGCTGCCATAGCTTCAATCTGGTCGATGTAGTACTCTAGGGGATACCTATTTCCTCCCCAGAGAGGATAGGTAGGTCTCTCCCGGCCACGAGGTCCTCGGCGGCTTCTATTCGACATTGCTCAATGGGGGCTAAGGTTTCATTCAAACTGGCTTCTCCAAAATGGAATTTGAGCAAGGATGGTAAGCGTTGATAAAACGAGTGAGTGGAACGTGGCGAGGCTCGTTGGAAATGGTGGATACGAAGGGAGCTGATGTGCGGGGGGTCGGTGGGACGACTGACGCCATCCCGTCGTCCCCATCCCACGGTCCCTGTTCTGGGCTATTCCCTTGGGGCCTTGTTCTGGACCCTCCTGAGAGGCAGCGGAGCCGAAGTCCGTCTCTGGAATGCGTTTCGGGAGCTCGATATCACGTGGGAATTTGCATTCACTAGCCACTCAGCTTACGCCTTCCCCGCTTGTGGCTACTCCAGCGAATTTTGCCCAGAACCTGCTTTCAAAACAGCACACGAGGGCACCCAATTTGGGCTAAGGTTCGGCACGAAGCGCAGTGCGGCCCGCATCGCACGAGGCCAGGAGTTCCCACCGTGAAAGGAACTCTTACAGCTGTTGCAGTAGCTCGACCCGTGGTCTTGGACGCGTGCTACGAGACCCAGAGATCGGCCCTCCTACCTGTGTCTTGTCTCAGCATGGAGGGTTGAAGTACTCGTAGGTACCTTCAGTTGCTCAAGTATGGCCACCTTCGCAGTCTTTGTTTGTATTCAATTGGCAGCTGGGAATGCGGGCCGGCTGTCCTGTGTCCCTAACCTGAGAGTTCCGCGGAAAAGTTGGGCGAGTTGGCTACGCCCCGCCAGCAATTGGCTGATTTACGCATTATCGCTCTGCTTCACTCGTCAGCGCCCTTTTGTGACAGCCTCCGCACTCATGCGTCGATGATTTGCGCACTGTGGCTAACGCCATCCAATCGGCAACCCATTTCTTGCAATTAGCGCGATGCTTTCCCCACGCGCTATTTGATACGTTCAGATACTCAACGGGACCATCCACACATAAGCCAATGACAAACTTGATCTCGCAACAAGACGCGTCTGACATTTTGTCAGTTTCTCGCTCTTCGCGCCGCTGGTCGACCAGTTGTGTGTCAGAAACACGCCGGGGCGGCGAAAGTTGGAGCCTAACAATAGGTAAAACGATTGGCTGGGAATGAGCGCGTGTAGCTGCATGCTCCATTAAAAGCAATGCGTGGGTGGTTAACACAAACGTGGACTGTGGCTGTGTTGCTGCCTAAGACACTGTCCGCCTAAGCCTAAATGCTCGACCTCTGCCCAGCCAGTTCCTCCTGGATCCTCGCGCCAACCACTTTCCCGCAGGTGTATCGGCACCTTTTTCCCTTTGGAAGACGCCGGGCGTTTGATGATCTTTGTTCAATTGTGAGTTGCCGAGTCACCACGAGAAGCCCCGCATCAAACAGAACCGACCAACTCCCCAGTCCGCATTCGTCCTCTCGAAGACCCAACGATTCCCTCGCAATGGCTGCACAGACAACTACCGAGACCAGAAATCATGATGAATACACGGTGGGATGGGTCTGCGCTCTGTCCAAGGAGCAGACCGCGGCGACGGCCATGCTCGATCAAAGACATGCCGATCTCCCGAAACCGCCAAATGACCCCAACACATACACCCTGGGGTCTATCGGCAACCATAATATCGTGATAGCCTGCTTGCCAGAAGGCGAGATCGGCACCCATGCGGCGGCGACTATCGCGACTTGGATGATTTCCACTTTTCCACTCATTAAGCTCGGCTTGATGGTTGGTATCGGTGGAGGCATCCCACCCAAGGTTCGACTTGGCGATATCGTGGTTAGCACACCCGTGGGCCAGTATCCTGGGGTAGTTCAATGGGACTTCGGCAAGGCAGAGGAAGGCGGCAACTTCAAGCGGACCGGATCGCTGAACAATCCACCTACCTCCCTCCGCACGGCTTTGACGAAACTGAAGACGGAGAATGAGTTGAACGGTTCCAAGATACCCAAGTATCTGGACGAGATGAAACAGAAATATCCACGACTGGCGCCGAAGTATCTGAGAACCGAGTCGCTCGAGGATGTGTTGTTCAAAGCAGATTACGGCCACGTCAGCGAGAACACCACGGATTGCGATGTTGCGCCGGATAGTGATGACGGAGAAGAGGAAGAAGCGGAAGAGGAGAGCTGCAAATTCTGTGATAGATCTAAGATCGTGAAGCGGAAGGTTAGGGATATGTGCGTACATTACGGTCTTATCGCATCTGGGAACCGGGTCATCAAGGATGCTTCCTTCCGAAATAGACTTAAAAAGGACCTTGATGGCCATGTGCTCTGTGTGGAAATGGAAGCGGCGGGATTGATGAACAACTTCCCATGCATCGTCATCCGAGGCATCTGCGATTACGCAGACTCGCACAAGAACAAAGACTGGCAGGAGCATGCTGCAGCTGTGGCTGCAGCGTTTGCAAAGGAACTTCTGGAATATGTTCAGCCAGGTGACGTTAGCGGAGAGCGCCCTGTGAAGGAAATACTTAGCCAGGGTTAGTCGTTCTTTGTTCAAGCTGATAGCGTATGCCTAATAATAAATACAGTTCTTGATGATACATGCACAATTCGACAAAACACCACACATACCCGGGCCAAGTTGGACAGAAAGGAAGATGCTGAGATTCTTGATTGGCTCACACCTATCGACTACGGCCCACTGCAAAGTGATTACCTTGGCAGACGGCAAGCAGAAACCGGGAATTGGCTCCTTCAGTCAGAGGAGTTCTTGAATTGGCTAGCTGCGAGCAAGCAGACGCTGTTCTGCCCAGGTATACCTGGTGCTGGAAAGACGATCCTAACGTCAATCGTAGTCGATTTCCTCAATTCAAGGTTTGACAAGGACTCGGAGATTGGCATCGCGTACATCTACTGCAACTTCCGGCGGCAACATGAGCAGAAGATTGGTGACTTGCTGGCGAGTGTGCTGAAGCAGCTGACCCAATGCCGGTCTTCCCTGCCAGATAGCGTCAAGAATGTTTACGATCGGCACAAGACCAAACGAACGCGGCCATCCCCCGATGAAATCTTAGGACTCCTTCAGTCGGTGGCGGCGATGCATTCGAGGGTCTTCATCATCGTTGACGCACTTGACGAATGCCTAGCATCCGATGGATGCCGGATGAGGTTCCTCTCGGAGCTTTTCAACCTTCAGACAAGGCACGAGACGAACCTTTTTGCGACGTCGAGATTCATTCCGGAGATCATGGATCGCTTTGAAACCAGCCTATCAATAGAGATTCGTGCAAGCCCCGGCGATGTGACAAGATACCTCGAAGGTCACATGGGGCAGCTACCATCTTTCGTCAGGCAGGACCAACAGCTGCAAGAGGAGATTACGGCGGGTATCTCAGAAGCCATCGATGGAATGTACGTTCTCATAATCGGAAGGGTAGTGCAGCCACTAACGATCTGCAGGTTTCTCTTGGCACAACTCTATCTTCATTTGCTTGCCGATAAGCTGACACTAAATGAAATCCGGAGTGCAATGGTGACATTCCGGAAGCAAGGTCAAGGATTAGGCGAAGATCAGAAGAATGAAGTCCTTGCTCGTGCGTACGAACAAGCCATGGAGAGAATCAACGGACAGATGCCAGGAATGAAGACACTTGCGATGAGGGTCCTATTATGGATCACGTGCGCGAAGAGACAGCTTACTACATCAGAACTTCAGCATGCCCTCGCAACAAAGACGGGAATGTCTGAGCTTGACTGTGGCGACCTGATAAACATCGGAGACATGGTCTCTGTATGCGCTGGACTGGTAACGGTCGATGAAGAGAGTGGCATTATCAGACTGGTTCACTACACAACACAAGAATACCTCAAGGGGACACAGGAACGATGGTTTCAGCACCCAGAGTCTGTAATCACGACAGCCTGCGTTACCTACCTCTCATTCACCGTCTTTGAGACAGGGTTCTGTGAAACGAACTACAAGTTTGAGGAGCGATTGCGATCAAGTCCGTTCTACGATTACGCCGCGCATAACTGGGGTCATCATGCTCGCAATGATGTAAGATCAAATCAAGTAATCATCAGCTTCCTCAAGAGTCAAGCTAAGGTCGAGGCATCGTGTCAAGCGCTATTGGCAGCCAAGCGATTCTCATCTGACACAAATTACAGTCAACGCCCGCCAAGGAAAACGACGGGACTACATCTAGCAGGTTTGTTTGGATTAAGCAAGGCCGCAGACACACTACTTAGACTTGAACACAGTCCAGAGTTGGAGGATGCTTACGGCCGTACGCCGCTATGGTATGCTGCCCAGAACGGACACAAGGCCGTCGTCGAGCTGCTACTAGTAGCAGGAGCTAATGTCAATGCTGCTGCTGCTGCTGCTGCTGCTGATGAAGGACGGACTGTACTCCAGGCAGCAGCTGGAGAGGGTCATCTCGAAGTCGTCAAGAGGCTGCTAGTAGCAGGAGCCAATATCAATGCTACTGCTGCTAAAGGGCAGACTGCACTCCAGGTAGCAGCTGGAGAAGGTCATCTCGAAGTCGTCAAGATGCTGCTAGCAGCAGGAGCTAATGTCAATGCTGCTACTGGTGGTTATAAAGGACGGACTGTACGCCAGGTAGCAGCTAAGGGGGGTCATCTTCAAGGCATTAAGAAGAAATTAGTAGCAAGAGCTGATATTAATGCTGCTGCTGCTACTTCTGAAAGATATGGTTTACTTCAGTTAGCAGCTGAGGGAGGCGATCGTAAGATTCTTAAGAAGCTACTAGGCGCAGGAGCTGATGTTAATACTGCTGGCGCGGCTTATGAAGGATAGACTACCTGTTAGCAGCGGAAGCCGATGAAGACCGAATTCGCTGTCTCAACATACTCTCTACCTCCTTGTACTCGGAAGTTTATGGCATCATGGAGGATGTACTGGAACACGTTAATGATTAATCTTTGGCCAATATGGTCATCGCACGAATACCCGAGGGTAAGGAGGCGGCCAAGGCCAAGACTAAACGTAGAACGAGCTCCGTCTCGCCTCGCTTCGCCCGTTTCTACCTCCTCCTGTACGACATTACCTAGCCTCTATCCTGTAAGTCCCGAAAAGCCATTGTGTTATCCATCCATGCATTCGTATACGCATAATGTTCCTTGTCTTTCATACAGCTCAGCCCTTGCCTCATCCATGGCAAATCATAGGACCTGGATAGGGCTTTGAGCTTGCGTGGCTTCTTCTCAAGTCCGAGCCCTACTTTACAGCCTCTTTAGGCCGCGGAACATCCTTACTACCCCCCTGGGTTACCGAGATACCTGGATAGTTGCCTTCCATCACCTTCTTCATTGAGAAGTTGATATGCATGAAGGAATCACATGTTAGCCTCTTACACAGCCCTAAATCATCTCAGGTCCATGTAAGGCTTACCCATTAGGCAGTATTGAAGATTGGGAGTCTGCCCCGTCACTGAATTTTAAATCAATTCTTTCTAGTACACTGCTAATAAAGGCAATACGTAGTATATATAGTACGGGCATTAGTAAAAAGGATAGGATTTACTATAGTTACTTATATTAATAATTATGTAGGCAAATCTGTGTTTCTTGTTTTATTTATTGTATATAGAGAATTATTATACCTTAAAGTTAAGACAGGCTAGCTACTAGAAATTAGTTAAAATAAGCTAGAGGCTATAAATACTCTTTAAAAAGTTCTTCCTTTATAAATAGTACTTAGAGTAAAACTTAGTTAATAAAATAACTATAGCCATTAAGTTAATTTATTATATAAAAAGATTTATAAAAATAAAAATATAACCGGGGAAATAGTAGAAGCAGTAACGACGTCGAATGCAGAGGCCGCTCAGGATATGGGTTTACGCAGTTTAGATTCCTTGTTATAGGAAAGTCCGATCGGGCAAAACAGGGATGTGGACCCAGTCCCCAGCGGGGGCCTCGACAGGGGTATGTGATCCTAAAAATGGGCCTACCCAGACACCTTAGCCCGAGCTCAGCACCGACTCAGCTTAGAGCGGCAAGAGCTCAGTTCTAGAGACAGAAATGGATTTTGGCGTGCTTAAGTTTTGTCTCTGAGTTATATAGTATAGCGTGAACATTATTAAGTAGGGCACTGGTAACTATATTATAAGTATTAGGCTTGGCTATAAAGCAGATAGAGCTTAAGTAACTAAGACTTAAATTATATATAATTTATAAGAATTTTAATGCTTTTATAACCTATACTATATTATCCTTTTAACTAGGTAATAATAGGTAAAAATAGTATTAAATAAGTATTATAGCTACTCCTTTTATATCTTATTATATATTATTAAGGTATATTACTAAACTTAGCTTAGCTTAGGGTAATATTAATAGCTACTTACTTATAGACCTAAAATAGAAACTATATATAACCTATATAATTACTAATATTATATAATAGTATATAAAATAGATAAAAATATATTTTATTTTTAGCTTTAATATATAAACTAAAGTGCCTGTTTAATGCTTATTAGCTAGGCTAGTTTATTCTTTTATAATATACTTTTTAAAAAGCTTAAGGTAATAAAATCTATAAACTAAAAATTATAAAGTAAGGTATCTTGCCTATATTTAAAGCGTATAGTATATATTATATATATTTAGTATATTCTTATAAAAAGTAATTTAGCTTAAGTATAATTAGTAAGGTTTAATAAAGTATTATAATAAAGTATTATAATTCTATATAGTATAAATAATATATTAATACTAAATAAAATGCCTAAGTAGTCCTAAATAGTACTGTTTAAAGTATATAAATATAACTTTAATTTTTCTTTTTACTACTAAAATAGTAATAATATTTAGTAAATCTATATTTAAACTTAACTTTTTTTTAATTTTATATAACTTAATTTCTAATCTTTTATACTTATAAATTATTCTATCTAATTAATTAGAAATTTTAATAAATTATATTTTATATTTAATTAAATTAGGTTAAAGATATATAATAATTATAGTTAGATTTAGTATTTCTAGCTTATACTAAAAAGGCCTTAAATTTAGTATTACTTCTCTTTTTATAATTTTTAAAGAAGTCTTACCTATATTATACCTTATTACCCTCTTAGGGTTAGGATAGGGTTAGTATTAACTATTTAAGCTATCTTTACTATAGTATTTTTCTCTAACTAAGATCTAGTAAGGAAAAGTAAAGATTTTTCTTAAAAAATAAAAGAAAAGTAAGGAAAAAAGAAAGATATAGCTAATAAAGTAAAAAAAAAGAGGTAATAAAAAGGGTTAATAAAAAAAGGTATAGCTAGGAAAAGGCAGTAAAAAGAGGAAATAAGGCTAAAGAAGCTAATAAAAAGAGATATAGCTAGAAAGCTAAGGAAAGATATAGCTAGAAAAGCTAAAAAGAAATATAGCTGGAAAAGCTAAAGAAAAGGATATAAGGCTAAAGTAGCTTAAAAGAGGTTTAAAAAAACTTTCTAAAGGTATTCTAAATTAACCTAACTAGGCTTATAAGGATTTCTCTTACTATAAAGGCTATTAAAATAGCTCTAGTTCTAGTTAAGGTTAGGCCTATAGTAGTATTAAGCTAAGTAGTTACTAAAGGACCTATAAGCTTTTAAAGCTTCTTATAGGTTTTAGCAGTTTCTAGGTCTATAAGGCTACCTATAGAGATAATAATTAGCTAGAAAAAGGCCCTTAATAACCTATATTTTTAGTGTTTTTCCTTTATAGCTTTTATAAAGGTACTATAAGGGTCTTTTTTAGCTAAATCCTTAGAAATAGTAATAATTTAAATATTATAGTAGTACTAGCTTATTTCTAGGGTTATAGCTAGATTAGCCTTAAAGCTAGTTTTTTTATTTATTAAAGGTTTTTTTTTTACCTTTAAAGCAGGCTAGCTACTTAAAGCTTTATAAAAGGCCCTTATAACCTTATTATGCCTTGTAATTTACTTTTTATTAGTGCCTTTATAGGTATCTTTATAGCTTAAAGCTACTATAGCTTTATAAAAGCTATAGGGCAAGCTAAAAGGCTTAATAAAGTAAAAAAGCCTATTTCTTAAGGCTTTTATAATCTTAAAGTCTATAAAAAATAAGTCTTTTTTTATAAGTAAGACTTTAAGCTACTTATAGCTTAAATAGCTAGTATTTTCTAGCCTAGCTTACTTATAGCTAGTAAGTAAGTCCTAAAGGAAGCTTTATAACCTAGCCTTATTAGCTTCTTATAATACTTCCTAGGCTATTTTTCCTAGCCTAGGGCCTATATTTATAAAAAGCTTTTTTTTAATTTTTTCCAAAATAGGTTTAAAGGCTTCCTTAGCTACTTAATATAGCTATATAGCTAGCTTCTTATATAGGGAAATTCCAAGGCTTCCTTTTTATATAGAAAAGGCTATAAGGTTTAGGCTAGGCTCCTTAAGGCAGTTACTAGGGCTTCTAGCTAGTAAGGCTATAATAGCCTACTTAATTAAAGTATTAGCCTTTTCCTATAGGTCTTTTAGGCCTAACTTTAAATTCTAAATTATATAAAGTATATATAAATTAAAATCCTATATAAATTAAAACTATACTATTAATAATAAAAAGTAGGTATAAATTAAAAATAAAAAGTTAGTATAAATTAAAACTATAGTAAATAATTTAATAAAACTAATATTATTAAAAGGCAAAGATTTAGGTAACTTATTTATTTTATTTTTAAGGTATAACTAGTTTATTTATAGTTATAATCTTAAGTTAAAGTTTAAAAGTTAATTAAAAAATATTATAAAAAGTAAATAATTTAAGTAGTTTAATTAGCTAGATATAATATAAAGCATAGGCTATTAATAATAAAGTTTAATATTTAAAATTAAAAAGGCTAAATAAAAAAAAGTAATAATAAAAGTAAAAAGATAAAAATATTATAAGTATTATAACTAAAAAGAACTACTAGTTACTATTTAATTTTCTAATATATATATATAATATAAACCTATTTATTTATTATTTACTTATATTTTTATTTTCTATTTATATAAAATATAAATATATATATATTATAAATAAAGTATTAGTATATTTAAAAAATAATTATATATTAATAATAAAATTTAAAGTAAAGTAAGTATAAAAAGCTATTAATATAATCTTTAGTATTATTAAAAATTAAATAAAGTTAAAAAAGTAAAAACTACTATTACTAACTATAAAACAAATCCTATCCTAGCTGCATAGCAGATTTAGCTCTAAATCTAATAGCTTTCCTATATTAAAAAAAAAGACGCTAATAAAATAATAACCTAAATCCATTACACCCTAACGGATTCAGGTTACCTATAGGTTTTTATTAGTAAAATGCATTTTAAGTAGATATATCGATTTATTATATTAAGAGAAGCTTATATATAGCTTACTAGCCTTTAAAAATCATTTTTATAGTATTATAACTAGTTTAAAGTTTAAATTAATTAATTAATTAAAGTTAACAGACTAGGATCTAGCAGGCTATATTAGTTATTAAACATAGCTAAGGTTTAGCTATAGCTATTAGTTATCTATAAGGTTAAGGCAAGGGTAAAGATACAGATAATAATTAAGGTTTTATATTATAGTAATAGTAAAGGTAAGTTTAATAGGGGTCTAAGGAAAATAAGTAAATAGTTAGAAAAATAACTAGCTATTTATATTAGATAAAAACTAAAGATATCTAGCTATAATATTACTATTTATTAAATTAACTAAGTACCTATTTATAATTTATATAGTATACTGTTATATATATATTACTAAGGAAGTTAAATTGCATTTAAAGAAGCACTATAAGAGCATTAAAGTAGCAGTTAGAAAAGAAATTACCTAGCAAGTTAAGGATTTACCTAGTATAATTAATAATAAAAGAGGGTTATTAATATAGCTAATGCTACTGCTAATAACTAACCTAATCCTATATATCTACTTA
Source organism: Fusarium temperatum (assembly GCA_001513835.1). Classification (NCBI taxonomy): domain Eukaryota; kingdom Fungi; phylum Ascomycota; class Sordariomycetes; order Hypocreales; family Nectriaceae; genus Fusarium; species Fusarium temperatum. The sequence continues at coordinate 4,026 of LJGR01000004.1, read as the reverse complement.
CCGGTCCCTAATAACTTAGGTTATAGTAAGGAAAGGTATTAAACCGTAGTTAGTACCCTGTAAGGTATATAGGAGCATTACTATAAGGAATACAGTTAGAGTAACCTATATAGAAAAGGTAAAAGTTAGTAAATATAAAGGATATAGGCCTAGCTAGTCCTATAGTATACTAGTATTTAAAGCCAGCGGTTTTTTAGTAATAGGCTAGCTAGTAGTTAGTTTAAGGTTAGGTTTAGGGCGCTGGCTACCTAGATAGCTAATAAGGCTACTATAATAAAGCAGATAGTATATACTATAAAGTAAAAGTAAGAGCAGTTTAAGTAAAAGGATAGAAAGTATATTAAAGCTACTAATATAAAAATAGATATAAATATATAGTTAAAGTATATAAAATAGGCTAACTATTTATAAAGTTTAGATCTAGAAGCTATAAGATAGTTAATAGACCCGGTTAGTAAAGAAAAGTATATTTTATAGTTAATCTAGGACAGTATTATATAGGTTATATTATAAGTATAAATTATAGCTATACTTAGTATAGTTAGTAGCTAGGCATTATTTAAAGTATAATAAAAGGAAGTAAACAAGAAGCCATAGTAGCTATTTAATAACTAAGTTAAAGAAAATATATAAATATAGTATATAGCAGTTTAGGTTAAGTTAATATATTACATATACTATACTAAGACTATAAAGGATAATAAGAGGCCTAGGTTTTAATTAATAAAATAATAGGGAAATATAATAGATAAGTTAATAGAGTTAATAAAAGAGTATATTAAAGACCTTAAAGCCAATCTATTAAATAAGGAGTATATAAATAAGTTAATACTACAGGTTATTATAGTATTATTAGATTATAGGTTAATAGTAGGTAAATACTATAGTAGTATTATTAGTAGGTTAGCTATACTAGGTATTTATAAAGACAGTAAATAAATAGATATAATAGATTATATGCCTATATATTTAGCTATAATTAAAGTAATACAGGCTATAGTTATATATTAGTTATATTAGGAAAGGAAGGAAAAGGTAGCCTAATTATAGCAGAAGAAGGGTTTAGGTAAGGAAAAGGCTAAGGAAAAGGTAACTAGTATATTTCAGATTATATATAAGAAGGTATAGAAGTTTATAATAGTAATATTAAAGGAAATATATACTAAGCTAATACTAATAAATTAGATATATAAGGCATATATATATAGTATATATATTTAGTTTAATATACTAGTAGGCAGAACTATAGATTAGGATAGTAACTATATTACATATAGAAAGATATAGTTTTAAATAGCTATATTAACTAAAATATTATATATATTAATAAGGGAAGCAAAGGAGCATTTAGTAATATTAATAATAGTAAAAGATATAGACTAGTTACTGTAAATTCTATAAAAGAAGGTAGAGGATAATTACAGTAAGGACTAGATAGGGTATTTATTTTTAACTAATAAACAGAACTGTAAGTAAGTAAAGAGAGGTAAGAATTAGGTAATAAACTAGATTACTAATATATAACTAGACAAGCAGGGCTAGGCATAACGTAAGGTATAGATTAATAATAGCAAAAGGGATAGAAAGCTATTCTAGGCCTAGGCAGTATAGTTATATAGCTAGATATTTAATAGGTTTATAGAATATATATTTATATTAATATATATATTAAGTTAGCCTAGGAACTATTAACAGGCAATTTATTATTAATTAGCTACTAAAACAGAAAATCTTACTTAAATTTTTAGGCTTAATTATTTAAGGCTAAGTTGGGTTGCTTATTAGCCTAAAATAACCCTAACTTTACACTTAGGGTTAGCTAGTATGCTATATAATTAGCCTAAAAAACCCTACTAGTCTTACCTACCCTATACTAAACTTTAATTACTTCTTATAGCTACTATAAGCATTATATAAGGATAAGACTACTACTATTTAATTTACTTTAGTTAAAATAGTTAGTTTATAAACTTTCTAAAAAAAGTATATAAAATAGTTTTATAGTTTAGTAGCTATAAGTTAATTTTTTTATTTTCCTATATAAATAAATATTATAGAAAATAAAAAGTAGCCTATAAGGCAGTTCTAGCGTGTAGCTTACTAAAACGGTCTTAGAGAGTATATAAGGGAAGGTAAACCTAGCTAGGTCTAAAAAGGCACAGGTTAACTAAATAAGCAATACCCTTAAGTACCTAATTTAAAATTGTATTATATGTAAAAAGTAGCTCTAGTTAAATAACCTAACTGCTCTTTAAACGTGCCACTCTATACAACCTAGAAGGCTCTAGCCTTAGCGGTAAGGTAGTAAAGCAAGCGTCCTTCCTAAAAGCCTATACTTTAGCATAAGGTTATACAGATTATACCTGCTATTATAGCTAAACCTAGCAGACCTTTTAGGGTTATATAAATAGGTAAATAGGCCTATATAGCTAGTTATGCTAGCTATAAGTATATTAATAAGGCAATAAGGGGACTATATACTATAAAGGATCTAACTGCTATAGTCCTTAACGCTATAGTACCTCTTTTAAACGAGCTAGCAGTACTTAGGCTTTAATACTGCTAGTAAAGAGGGCTCCTAGGGGTATATTAAGCGGCTAAGTTAACTTAAAGCTACCTCTAGTTTTATATAGTTATTCCTATATTATATTAAAAGCAGTAAAGAGGGCGCCTAGGGAGGCTAGTCTAGTAACTAAGCCTACCCTAAGCTGCTCTAGGTTTTACGTAGTTATCCTTATACTATACTTAAGGCAGCTATAGCCTGTCCTTTTTACTTATTATAGCTACTTAGACTGCTAACTAGGTTAGGGAAAGGGATCTAGGATAAAATAATTATAATTCTGTGCCCTTATTAGTAGTACTGGTAATAAAGCCCCCTAGAGGGGGTAGGCTTACCTATTATTAAGGCATTTATATAAGGCCTAGCCTTAGGATAGGGTAATAGCCTTAGTATAGCCTTAGCAGGTAGGGTTAAACTAGAGAAGAAAAGGATACTTATTTCTCTTATATTAGCGCCTTAGCCTACTTAATAAGTATTAATAAAGAGCTTTAAAGTAAATATAATAAAACAAACCTTAGTAAGTTTATATAGTATATAGGGTAATTCCCTAGTATACAGGGTAATTTCTACACTATACTAAGCAATAGGGTACAGAATATATAAAAAGTTAATAGCTACTTACCTTATATAAATAGTTACCTCCCTCCCTAAAGCCCTAGGGCATAGAAAGAGATTAGGGGCTTACTTAAGTAAGAACTTATATAGATTTCCCTTAGCAGTCTTAAGCTAATATTAGTAATAAAAAATAGGTTAGTTAGCCCCTTTTATAAAGGGAACTAAAGTAAGGTAATAAGTACTAACTATATTACTACCCTTATTATAAAAAGAAAGAAAAATAAACTATTAGGGCTTTTATATAGTATCTGCTATGTATTATAGCCTATAGGTTACCTAGGCCTTTTATAGCACCTTCCCCTTATTTACACTATCCCTTTTCTATATTTATAACTAAGTAGTTACAGGTAAAACCCCTTCCTATTTACCCTCTCTATACCTTATATATAACCTTTTAGCTTATAGTTAGTAAAATAAATAAAATGCTTTTCTTTACCTTAGTTTATAGTATTAGTATATAAATTAGTATAAGGTTACTATTACTATTTGTCCTAAAGGCTTAGTTCTTACTTATTTTATTTTATATATAGGTTAGGTAGCTATTAGCTAGCTAGGTAACTTATACTCCCTGTACCTAAGTAGTATAGTAAGACCTTAGTATAGATCTATACCTAGGCTTAACCTGGATCTTAACTTCTAGGTAGCTATTAGGTATATAATACTATACTAGGCAGCACTGCTTGCTCTCTAGCGCCTGCCAGAGGATTTAGGTTTATATACTAGTTAGCATATAGTACGTCCTGCCTTAGCAGCTAGCCTTTTAGGGTTAGGGTTAGGGTTAGGGTTAGGGTTAGGGTTAGGGTTAGGGTTAGGGTTAGGGTTAGGGTTAGGGTTAGGGTTAGGGTTAGGGT